>VMOF01000001.1:11077058-11209558 GCA_011764245.1 Trialeurodes vaporariorum | reverse complement strand
ATCCTTTGCTAACACATGCATTCTAATGGGTGAAGAGAGAGAAGGACAATAACTTAGATCCGCTAGTTCTGTGCCTCTAGAGACAAGAAGCGCTGATAAAAACGAGTTTTTCAAGATATATCGTAATACTTATAAGTTGTAAGGCTTTAATTCGCTGCGCTGGTGAAATCAAGTGTGCTTTCTGCTCTCAAAAATGCCTTGAACATTAGTTGATTTTTAATGTATGTTGAAAGGTTTTTATGAAGTAAATTGGCTAGATGAGGTACACGGAAACAATAAAAGAATGGTACTTACAATTTAACACACGCGCAGTCCAGATTTTGGCGTCTGCGAGAAAATATCCCTGGGTAGCTCTGATAAAAGTGCTCCATAAATTTCCATGACCAAAATTCTGTGACTAGTATTTCTGTGGGAAAATTAATATTTTTCCATAACATTTCATGAAGTTCCGTGGGCCGTTGATGGGATCCCATAAGATTGTCCATGTTATTTCATGAAGAAATAATAATTACCCACGGCATTTTGGTCTGTGTAGAAATTCATGGAACACTTTCACCAGGGCGCGTTCCATGAATTTCCATGATCACCATAGTTCTGTGGGCATTACCTCCGTGAGTTATTATTTTTCCATGAAATTACAAAGAAAATATTATGAAATCCAATGAAATGCCCACAGAATGCCATAAAATTTTATGAAAAAATAATAATTACTCACAGAAATAATGACCACGGAATTTTAGTCTTGGAACTTTATTGAACACTTTTACCTTGGATGGATGTTTTACCATGGAAAATTTCACCAGAGCAAAGTAAACTAAACAAACTGGTCAACCTACTTCACCACAAGTTACTTCATTACTGAATTTAATACTTTTTTAATGTAATTTTCCCGATTTTCGCTGGTTTTCACCTCACATAGAATTAGTAATTTGCTTACAGCAGAAGTTTGCATGAGCCTCATTATATTAAACGAAACTTGGCGGCCTCGCGCTGAACTGAATTAGTTGTTTTTGATTTACAATGCCAGTTGGATCTTATTTGCAATAAAATATATAAAGAGTCAAATTTACATATAAACTGACTCTTGATGATATAGCTTCGGCAACGCTGACATTTTGTGTATCAAGAGTTTTATTTAAAGTCCCTCGATCCAGACTCGGTTCTTTGCCCGCCCAGATAATAAACTGCCCCGCCTTGATCACACATCATTTTTCATCGGACAGACAGTTCAAGTATCAATTTATTATTTCCACGTCATCGTTGACAACGCGGCACTTGCCATGGCCCTTTCCGGACCCTCCCCCCTTTTTATCCTCGCCCCTACTCCCCCCTTCTCTCCCATCCACTCGCCCTCACCATCATGGCACTTGACGACTAACCCCCCCCCCCCCCAATCAGCCCTTGAATAGTCATACGCTTCAAGCAACTTCCTTGATTACTTCCGCCTAAGGTCGATTTCCAGTTGCGGATGAGGTATAGGGGTGAACATATCGGTCTCGTACCCATGGGGGGGTTTAGATGGGGGGGGGGGGTGAAAAGGCTATTTTCACCATTACGGAAAATAACACGCTGAAAAAAATAATTCTTAAATTCAAGTAATATTACCAAAAGCAGAACGATATGTAAACGACAGAGTCTAGTACTTTGACCAGTAAAGTATGGCGTTAATACAAAATCTGGTTATACAGAACTAGAATTTTCTCAGAATGTTCAAGAACTATGGTACTAACATAAGAGTTCTGGTAATTTTACCAAATCTTATCATCGTTTTCGACTTTTTAAGCTTATAATTTAAAACTTTTTAGTGACATTTCTTGGATAAAAATACTTGTTAAAAGTATGTTCTCAATGATTGAAATTGGTATTGAAAGTTACTAAATGATCCATTTATGAGAAACCATCTGATTATATTGGCCACGTTTTGATGATCTCAGATCATATACGTGAGAGCACCGCCGTGAATCCAACTGTGATGCTTCGAGAAAGTTTTGTGACGAAGAGGAGTTAGGATGACGGTGAACGAGTTTTCTAGAGTGTCACTTTTGAACTTTGCATGGCTGTTATGGCGTGGCAGTACACTAATTGCAAAAGTCACATTGTTTTGGACTGCAAAATTTACAATCCAAATCGTAAAAAAAAATAAAACTGGTGCAGAATTTAAAATCCAAAACGTAAAATTAGCTACATGTGTCGTAAGTTTTACCAAAATACGAATGTCGAAATTAGAATTTTCTTCATTTTACTGATTTTATGAATATATTTTTTTCCCGCGCAGACCTACCTTCAATTACCATCGTCCTGCCACAGGCAGACCGTGGCCAAAAAAGTGTGGGGGGGGGGGTTAAAAATTCATGACTTTTTTTTTGCCTCTCAAGTCTCAAGTGATGACTTTCTCCCGATTTTTAGCCCCACCGCCCTAAAAAATTGGATGGGGGGGGTATGTCGCCTCCCCTAGCCCCTGATACGGTCCGCTTATGGCCAGGACGGTCCTGCCTGAAAGTCATGCATTTATAGAGACTCGGCGGCAAAGAACCAGAGGCCACTCTTTTAACTTTTCAAGATTTTATTTGTCTCTCGATCCAATTCAAAACCGACCTTCTCCCCTTCCCCTACTTCTACAATATACCCTTCTGCCGGTAGATGAGAAATTGGAATATTGCTGACGCAAAACAACAACCTGCTGACGTTCCATATGTTATCTTTTTTTTCCCCGCTCCGCGTTTGATCTTGACTGCATTTGAATTTAGCCGTTTCCGCAAGTATAACGTCGGCGGTCGTAGAGTCTGGGGGGAAGGGAGGGGGAGTGGTGGGGGGCATAAAAAGGAGGGGGTTGATTTGCGTGCTGGAAAGCATTTCCTCTCCGCAATCAAAGCTCGCATCAGTCCGCAATCGCACAGAGCGCGCTCCGAGCGAAGCGAGCGGCGCGTACCTTTTTCAAACAATGTTGCCAAAGTTCAGTTGAATATTTGAGTATATTTCACACTATGATTTAAATATTAAAACAATGGGTCTGTTGTATACTTTTGCTACAACAAAATAGAACCTTGATTCTTATGTAAAATTCGGCGAAAATAACGATGCGCACATTAAAAAAGTTCAAAATCCACTCACTAACACAGGAAATCACTTCAATTTCAAACAGCCCGCGCTACACTAGACACTATTTGCACCGGTATACTATTACATAGACGGAACCACCGTGCATAAGTAAACAACATCGTAACTACAAAATGATGGAATTCCGTTCTAAATACATGAACTATTGGCTGCATTTGGTGTCTGGTCTTTTTGGTTTATCAAAGATTACAAAATAATATATGAAATGTAGGCAACAAACAAAGCATTCCAATGTTTGTAAGTTCTGTTCATGTTTACATAACCAAGATAGTTTCATCTATGTAGTTTTATGTCGGTGATAGTGTCTAGTGTAGCGCGGGTTGTTTGAAATGGGAAGTATTTTCTGAGTTAATGTGTGGATTTTGAAAGTTTTTAATGTGTGCATCGTTATTTTCGCCGAATATTACGTTAGAAACAATGTGTCATATTTATGTAGCAAAAGTATGCAACAGGCCCATTACAAACTAAATGACCGAAAGCACAGTATAAGTAAAAGATTGAAATGGGAATTTTGATTCGCAGAGAATGCGTACAGCACTTTATGAGTAAATGAGAGAAGATTCTGGAAACAAGATACCGTACCCGAGTAACGTCTGCCTGTCTCATACTATAATACCATATACGGTAATTATACGGTACCGAATACAGTACGATATGGGAATTAGATTCTGCATGTATTACACAGAATTCGCGCATATGAGTAACTGAGAGAAGATGCTGGCAATGAGATACCGTACCCGAGTAACATCCACAAGTGTCTCATACCACAGTACCATTTACGGTACTTATACGCGGTACAATATGAGAATCAGATTTTGCAATTCTGCATGTATTACACAGAATGCGCGCAGCATTTTATGAGTAACTGAGAGACGATGCTTTAAACGAGATACTGTACCCGAGTAACGTCCACACCACGTGTCTCGTACCATAATAATATATACGGTACTTACACGGTAGAATAAAGGAATTAGATTCTGCATGTAATACACGCAGAATGCGCGCAGCACTTATGAGTAACTGGGAGAAAATGCTGGCAACGAGATACCGTACCCACGAGTACCGCCCGCGTGTCTCATACCATAATACCGTATACGGCACATATCGTATTGTGAGCGTGAGGACGGGAGGGGAGGCTGCTCCTTCTCGCCATCCTGCTGCTCTCGCAGTCCGCATCCTTCATTTCCAAAGATTCGACAGAGAGATGACATCCGAACGACTTGTCAAGGAGGACGGCAGGAGGAGGAGTAGATGAGTGGTAAAAGTGTGGGGGGCGAGGCGGGAGGGTTGGGGGTTCGATTCTTGTTCTTTCAACGTCGTAGTCGTATGGTGAAATTAAGCCAGTCCCATTTTTTTCTTCTTTTTTTTACTTTTCTTTTTTTATGTATTTTTTTTCTCTCTCGCCCCCCCCCTTCCCTTCCACGCCTTAAATACACCCTTTAGAGCCGACTCCGGAAGAGTTGTCACGGAGGGCTCAAGTCTCGTTGATTGCTCCAGCAGCCCCCCCCATCACCCTCCTCCTCTGCTCCACCCTCCCACCCACTCAACCGGTCCCTCGTTTTTGTACAGTTTCCAGAGCCTTTTGGTATGTTGTCAAGTTGAGCAGTTCTATGCGAGTTTTTCCCTTCTTCTTTCAACCATGGGTGGATGCAGGAATTTGTCTTTCTCTTTCTCTTCGGCCGTTTGAATACAGGAGTTAGAAAAATGTATTTATTTATTTATTTAGTTCGTTAACTAACTTTCTATGGTTAAATTTAATTGACAGCAGTGTAAAGGACTGCTGTCAAACTTGTGTCCTTTGACATACGTTATTATCAACTTGTAATTCATTTTTGTTTGGCGGCTCGTGGGATGCGGCAACAACGCGGACTCTCTCCAGTAAAACGAATGCAAAACAATCGATCTTCCGGGGTTTAATTGCAATTGCGCCCTTATGATATCGATATTTTTGCATAGGTTTAAATGACAAAAAAGCACGATTGCCAAATTGCACGAGCCACCTCTCCCTTTGCATGCTATGTTTACTTCACCAAAGAGCTAACAGAATGATACACCTCCGCGCTCCATAAGAATTAACACCCCTATAAAAATTACGCTATTACCTTCTCCCGATAAACGGTAAATCAAAACGGGTATTATTTTCCTGGACGAGGCACAATACTGTTTTATAAAATGCTTCAACAAACGGTCTCTGTATAGTGTTTTATTTTCAGCAAAAACTTAAATATCTGATGGCATTCAAAAATATAACATCATTCATTCAATTTGTTAATTATTCATTCACCCATTGATTGCTTGCTCAGTAAATCTTGATTTCTGTAAAACGTCGCCAAGAATAGTCCATTCTTTGATTCCCTGATGTGAGTCATAGGGAATTAGCTTCATGCGTTGAAGTAACATGGAGTCATAAAGTGGAGGGAAGAGGGACTGACATTGTTTCATTTTCTTTCTTAGTAGTTCTCAAAACAGTTCTAAGAGGGGCAATTTATGGGACCTATGATCGTCAGAATGACGCGTTCTTGGGCTTATCTGATAGCTGATAAGCTGCCAAATCACCCTACATTGACTGATTTTGAATATCTCAATCAGTGCTCATTGTATGATCGGGTGATTGAGATCGTCTCAGATGCGGGTCTGCGATTTGTATCATGGAATCATTTTTAGAGCAAAGATGTAATATTAAGTTTTGTTTTAAGCTCGGTATGACTTTTACCGAAACTTTTAAATCTTTACAAAAAGTTTATAGTGAATGTTGCATAAGTCGGAGTAGATACAATGAGTGGTTTTTGTGATTTAAAAACGGTCGTGAGTCCATTGAAGATGACGAGCGTGCAGGTCGACCGTTCGAGCAATGGAAACACTGATGGAACAGGTGCGTTGTGAAACAAGGAGAATATTTCGAAGGAGATCAATATTTTTTTTGGTAAGCTTGTGAAATAACTTGTAAATCATTATTTTTGCCCAGTAAATATGATTTGTCATATTTGTTTATGAGCAATTGTCTTTTCCCTGCTTATTTGATATAAAAAAAAAAAAAAAAAAAAAAAAAAAAAAAAAAAAAAAAATCCAAAACCACAAATAAAAAATCGCAAACCACTTTTGACTTTGCCCTCTTTGAGGTCATGTAAAATCTATGCCGTTCAAGAAAACGACATTCTGTGAAAACAGGGTAATTTTGCAGTTTGTCAGCTATCAGATAAGTCCAAGAACGCGTCATTCTGACGATTAGTTTACGAGCTACAACAAAAGTCCTGGAACTTTTGGGACAGACCTCGTATTATAATTTTTAAAAAATAAAAAAAAATAAAAATAAAAAAATAAAAAAAAAAATGTCAAGGATACTCAGGTCAAACATGGGGTGTTAATAATGCAAGCTCATACCCACTTGTTGGGGTCCAAATTAAGACGAGGTACAGTTGACGAATTAAATTATATCCGTTGACCAATGGCGCAACCAGGATCTCTTCCATCTCTCTCATTTCCTATTTTAATGTTTACGTAGGAAAATGACAGAAAGAGGGGGTTTTTACTGTTGTCCATCCTTATGTAACATACGTTTTTCAATAGAAAAAAGAGAGAGATGAAGAAACTCTCGGTGCGCTACTGCCGTTGACTGTAGCTCTTTAGATTTTGGTTTAGATAGGCAACCTTCAGTCTCGCCTCGTGCACTTTGGCAACCATGCTTTTTTGCCATTTAAACGCAGGTATCATGGGAGATTCCTATCTAAATTGAGACTAGTCATATCTCTGTATATTCGTAGAGAAAGCGACATAATAGACAGAAATCTCTCATGATATCATGCGTTGAACCACCATTACAAACTTGCCGCTATAGCAGTTATGAGAGTTTATCACTAAATTTTAGACTTTCTCAGTGTGATTTCCGTGATTTCCGCTGGTTTTCACATCAGTTTGGACTATTCATTTGATCACAGCAAAAGTTTGCAAGAGCCACACTGTCTACACAGAAAAAAAAAAGACTGGTAGAATTCACCATCTACTTAGCTGATTTTGGAGTATGCTATCAAGTATGGCCAATTTTACCATAAATGCAACGTATCTTGTGGTGAAATGTATACCAACAGGTTACCTTAATTTACCACAAGGTACGTTGCATTTACCATAATGGTGGTAAAATTTACCATAATTGATAGCAGACTCCAAAACCAGCTATGCAGATGGTAGATTCTACCGGTCTTTTTTTTTCTGTGTATTATTATGAATATATCACGGGAAAAAACTACGGTGAAAATAACCATACGGATATCTGATTTTGGCACCTGCTAGATGTTATGGTAATGTTAACCAGAAGTATACTATGTTTTGACTAGGTACTAGGTGATGTTACCTGATTGCATGTGGAATTTACTCAAAGTATCGGTAAATGTACCATACTTCTGGTCAAGTTTACCATAACATCTAGCAGGTGCCAAAATCAGGTATCTGTATGGTTATTTTCACTAATCTTTTTTTTTCCGTGTAGTTCCATTTCATTAATATTTTTTTTCTTTTTATCCAATACATATTATGCATTTGCAATTTTTCAAAAAACAGCATTTTTGCATTAGACGTATAATTTCTGACTAATAACCCGGCAACAGGGTCGATAGCAATGGGATCTCGCTCGCCCTATCTCTCCCATCTCCCACGGGTGTTAGGAGAAGCATTTCGCGTGGGATGTGTGTAGAGAGAAAAGGAGTGACGCGGTGTTCGACTATAGGGGGGTTGCGGGGGAGTTGCGAGAGGTTCGAAAGAACGTGAGAAGGGTGGGGGGGGGGGAGGAGAGGTGGCAAGGCAAGGCAGCAGGAGCAAGGAGGAAGTGTGAGCTCGCGAGGGAGGCCGCTCCTGCTCCTGCTCCTGTGTGTGCCAGGAAGGAGACCATTTTTGTGTCTCTCCCGAACGACTGATTACGCCTTTCTGTCACCACGCTTCGATGCTCTTTTGTCTCTCCTCATCGATCAGAGGACGACGCGGTGGTAGGAAAACGACGTCGTCGTCACCCGTCTCTGTTCGTTCCGTCGTCGCGTCGGGGGTTGAAGCGCCATCAGCCACGGCTTTTGAATTTTCGGAAATGGAGTTAAGGAGCAGAAATCGAGTTCAATATGTTATCAAAGCGTCACAAACCACTGGGCGTGCCGAAAGTTAAGTTCCTTCCAACTGACGCGACGTATCAATCATAGGGTGTCGGAATGTTCGCCCAAAATAAACATATTTACAGGGGTCCTTCCCCTCGTCCCCCCTCGCTGGAAATCCAAAACTCACAACCTAACATCAGAATTAAAAAAAAAAAAACAAAATGAACCAATGGGGCAGTTGCAAGGGTCTGAAATGTTGTGTTTTTTATGAAGAAAATGATAGTACTGGGTGAGCTGAGAACAAGTGTGTCTTTGGTTTTTTCCTAAGTGTCCCAGTTTTGGAGATACACACACATGGGTAAAGTTAAGTGAAAAATCGTGTGCGTAGTGACGTCATTACGGGGAATTTTCATTTAAAGCAATGTATTTTGGGCCAAAATCTCATCTCCGGAACAATGGAGCTTATTTGGAAACCAAAGGCATCTTTGTTCTCAGCTCATAAAGTACTTTCATTTTCTTTATACAAAACACAACATTTCAAACCCTTCCAACTGCCCCATTGAGATTTAAAGTAAAAATAAACGTACCTAGTATTAGGTACGTTTAAAATAAACATAGGGGTCATAAAGTCATAATTAACATTTGGGCGGAATGTTCGTCAGACTTGTTTCCTTCAGAGTTTCTGTAGATGTGGAGTCCATCATTACCTACTATGACTTTCAAAAGAACATCTTCTGATAACAGAATTATAAGTATAAACTATTAAGGTTTTCTTTTATGAGGAAAAACTCACATCCAGTCTAATATTCGAAAGATCTTAACTGGCAGGGGATTCTAAACTAATATCAAACAATTAACAACTGTAAAGAGCAGTTAGGGAACGGAAATCGAGTTCAATATGTTATCATCAAAGCGCCAAAAACCACTGGGAGTGCCAAAAGTTAAGTTCCTTTCAACTGACGTATCAACGTAACTGACGTATTCTGAGTTCAGAAGACGTATCAAATCATAGGGTGTCAGAATGTCGGATCGCCAAACTTGTTTCCGTCAGGGTTTTTGTAGATGTAGAGTCCCTAAGTGCTGTGACCTTCAAAAGAAAATATTCTGATAACAGAGTGGGGTTCTTGCAAACTTTCGCTGTGTGCAAATGAATAGTCAAATGTGATGTAAAAAAAACCATAAAAAACGACAAAAAATGAGCCAATTCTTGATGTCTAGTAAATGAGGATTTTAGTCTGATTTCGAATGATATGCATATCTTATTGTTGGAAGGGATAAACCATGCCCAAGGGCGGATACAGGGAATTGTCTTTCTCTTTCTCCTCCCATTTGAAAACGTTCGTAAGAAAAGGACAGAAGAGGGGGCGAAAGTCACGTGATGGCCCCCTCTGCTGTCCTTTTCTAACACATAAGTTCAAATGGAAGGAGAGAGAGAAAGACAATTTCCTGTATCCGCCAATGACCATGCCTAAACCATGCCTGGCCACGGTGAGATTTTCAGTCTACGATGAGCACGCCTGGAAAAAACGGTTTTTGCACCTCTTGCGCTGCAATTTCAAAGTTCAAATGAAGCTTAACTATATCTGAATTCCTTACAGTGAGATCTAGGCACATTTTTTGTAACATTTGCCACAATCCGACATAAAGGTACGTAGGTTTTTTTTCAAATGTTGGTGGTAAGAAAATATAGTAACTGGATGAATGTGAAACCCTGAGGCAGACACAAACACAAAACGGAGTCCGACTTTAGTAAGCAACGTTGCCAGACGTAACTTTTAAAGGAAATATTTTATTCTGAAATGTCACTCACGGTTTTTGTGAGGAAAAGACGAAATCAAGCATCATAAGCAGAAAAGACATACAGTCCTCTTAAGACAGCAGCAGTAGCAGCACTGATGACGTAAAAACTTATGGTTAGGTGGGGAGAGGTGGGTAGATTAATCTAAAAATCCTTCAAAATCAACAACAATTATCTATCCGTCCAGGAGCAATAAGAAAGTTGGGAATCTAAAGCACCCACCCTTCCCGAACGCACGTATCTAGTCCAAAACTTCAACCGCCACTGTATGTGGTCCCGTTTTTAAATTCGTTCGCGAAAATTGTCATTCCGCTTTGCAAGCGTAAAACTTGCCTCGTGAATACTATAGCAAATGCGGTCGAATCGATCACACGCAAACATACGGTTGATGACTTAAAAAAGGCGGAACACGGGGACAATACAGTGGGAATGAATGTTGGGGTTGGGGGGGGGGGAGGAACTGGAGAGGGGGAGGGAAGGTCGGAGCTGTTCTCACAGTCATTACGCCGATGGCCGTCACAAAATATCGGTCGCTCGAAACGATCGAGATGGACATTGCATGGGTGAGGGAGGGGGAGGGGGGGAGGAGGGGGGGTCATCTCGTTTCAAGCCCGCCGTGCCCGTGCGACTGCATCTGTATGTGAATTTTTAAAAAGATGAAAAATTGCCCCGGACACGTATGCAACCGTTTATTCACTCCCACGCCGCTTTGCGCTAGGCCGGCCGGAGCTATATATGTAGAGAAAAAAAAAACAAAAAGAAAAAACGTTCGCTGATGCTGCCGTGCCCGTTGGTGGCTGGTGGCTCTCGTTGTCGGAGCGAGAATGGATGGATGGTGTGCGTGGTTTTGAATGACCCGCATCGTAAAAGCCGGGGTCATCATTTGAACGTCATTCCGTTTTCAGCGATGATGGTCTCGTTTCCCCCCTCCCCCCCTCTCCTCTCGCAATATGAGTGTTTTATGATCGCAATAAAAAATGCTTTGCAGTCGAAAACTGGCCTTCCAGCGAGACCGCAAAACGTCGCACCGTTGTTGGACAAATAGCCGCGGTCATCTCGTATTTAAAAAAAAACAAAAAACAAAAAACAAACAAAAACAAAAACAATAAAACAACAAAATCGTCCTATTATTCTGATTTGTCTTCCTATCTCTTCCAAGTGGCGAAGCGTGCAATTTGGCATCGTTGTACAGTGTCCATTTAAACCCACGTAAAATATCGAATGCGAAGTTGTTTGCTGAATACGCAATAGTTCGATTCGCAATAGTGGATTTCGTGATTTTTCAGTGCGCTAATCGTTATTTTTACAGGGTAATACCCCTAAATCAACTATTAATAGGCCTGTAGCAAAAGCTTGCAACAGCTCCATTATAATACAGCTATCCAAACCAGAAAAGAGCCTCGCCAAAAAAGGGCCAAATTTGGACCCTTTTTTTCGCCCCTCGAAATCCTGGACCAAATATGGCTTAAATTACTCCCTATTTGGTCCAGGATTTCGAGGGGCAAATAAAAAGGGGTCCAAATTTGGCGAGGCTCTTTGGCTTGTTTCTATGTCTCGTGTCAGTTTTTTTATCGAGTAAATTCTTTCAAAAGGAGCAGTTATGTTAATTTTTGTGTCAAGTTATTAGCAACTCTACGACACTTACACTTTCGTTTATAACCAATTTCAAATGAGTTTGTTACAATTTTTTTTTTTAAAACTTAAAGTTGAAAAAAGTGAGGCAAACAAACTGAGCTTGTGTGAAAACGTCCGAAAGGGATTTCCGTCATGACTACCTACCTCCTTGAAGTTTCATTGCTTATAATTTTCCTTTCTGTAAAAAAAAAAAAAAAAAAAAAAAAAAAAAAAAAAAACCCAACATCAAAAGAGGTGTAAATGGCCGTTGATGTTAAGGCACCTCTTTCAAAAAATAAACGAATTTATCAATCAATCAATCAATATCACGACCCACAAGTCCTCTCTATCGCTATAGCTCGTTGGAATGATATTGAAGGCACTTGTCTGCCATTATTTAATTTCTACTCCAGTTGCTGAATAAATCTCGGTTGCAAATTTTTTTATCCATTCTGTACTCTCGATAAAAAATAAGTAAATACTTGATATTTTGATATTGTTTCGTAGGTCTTACCGCTTTTATCATTTAAACCACGATCAGGGGCTCCATTTCAGATTTTTCTTGGGGGAGGGGGGGGGGGGGTACGGCCCTACAAAAGTTTGGATGACTTTTTTTTTTGCCGTGAATCTTCAAAAAAATCTCTCTGACTTGATTTTTTGGCCACATTGAAAATCCTTGGAAGGCAATGGCCTCCCCCCCCCCATGCCCTCCCCCAAATAGCGCCACTGACCACGATAGATATCAGCTCATCGAGCCTGCAAACAACACGAGCGGATTCGACCTTTTGCATGGGTAAAAATGCGGTTGAAATTCGAAGTTATCAGATTCCAAGTAACGACACAGCACAATGCACATAACACGTCTAAACATCGATTTGATTTCTCCGTGTGCCAAAACTCCGGAAAAATAGGGTTAAAAGCGAGTCAATTTAAGAAAAGTATCTAAGGGAGAATAGGCAGGGCAGGGAGCCAGAGGGAAGGAATATAGACGGAGAAGGTGGCGAAGGAAGACCATAGAAAGTCCGAGAGAGAGAGAGAGAGAGCTTTCCGAGCGAAATGTCATCGCTGCCGCTAACAGGGCTCGCGTCTCGTTGCGGGGCGGAAAGAATTCGGACATTACCATAGAAATGGTTGGCAAGTGAAATCGCCGTTATCACTCCAATAGTAAAAGCCCGAGGGCTGCAAAACATTATCAGCGCGTTTCCAGAATCCAGCCCAACCAGGTGATTTCTTTTTACGGCCGAGCGCCCCTCCCCCCCCCCCCCCCGGCAGCCGGATCGGCGCCCTCTTCTCCTTAACTTATTCCTCTCCCCTCCCCCCAATCCCACCTTCTTCCTCTAGCCACTCGGTTCACCAGTTTGCAAAATCACAAAATCTCGGCGACAATCGTCAGCGTTTCCTGGATTATATTATACTGGCTACGTGCGTCCGTCCGCGCCTCAGAGTCACTTATGAAGCTGGGATTTTGTCTATCTCTGTCTCTCTGGCCACTTAAACTCGTGTGTTAGAAAAGGACAGGCTAGTGAAAATCATGTGACTTAAGGCCTTCCTCTTCTATTTCCTTGCACACGTGTTTAAATGAGCGCAGAGAGAGAGGGAGAGAGAGAGAGAGAAGGAGAGGAAGAGAGAGAGAGAGAGAGAGAGAGAGAGAGAGAGAGGGAGAGAGAGAGTAGAGATAGAGAGAGATAGAGATAGAGAGAGATAGAGAGAAGAGGAAAGAGGAGAGAGAGAAGAGAGAGAGAGAGGGAGAGAGGAGAGAGAGAGAGAGAGAGAGAGAGGGAGAGAGAGAGAGAGAGAGAGAGAGAGAGAGAGAGAGAGGAGATAGAGGGGGGAAGAAGGAGAGAGAGAAAGAGAGAGAGAGAGAGAAGGGAAGAAAGAGAGAGAGGGAGTGAGAGAATGAGAGAGTGAGAGAGGGTGAAAAAGAGAGGGGAAGGGGGAGAAGGGATATAGAGGGGAAGGAAGAGAGAGAAGGAGAGAGAAAGAGGAAGTGAGAGAATGAGAGAGTGGGAGAAAGATAAAGAGATGAAGAGGGGGAGAAAGAGAGAGAGGGGAACACGGAAAAAAATAATGGTGCAATTTACCATTCGCATAGCTGATTTTGGCCCCTTGACCAGAGTTATGGAACATTTGACCAGGAATCAGGTCAATTTCACTTGATACCTGGTCAAATGCTCCAAAACTCTGATCAAATTTATCTTAACTCTGGTAGGGGCTAAAATCAGCTATGCGAATGGTAAATTTACACCATGCTTTTTTTTCCGTGAAGAAAGAGAGAAAGAGGGAGAAAGGGGGAGAGAAAGAGAGGGGTTATAAACAGATATCAGCTCGCCCAATTTTAAGAGGGTAGTTAAGTGTTCGTACTCTGCGGTGTTCATTTTTCCTATACCAGTAATTGAAGGCAGTCTGCGAAAGACAGTTTTTCATATTTTAATCATTTTCGTCATTTTGAATATTGATAAAGAAATTAAAACTGTGTGATGAGGCAGGTTAAGTTACAAAACCAGGTCCACCTTACGTCCGACCTTATACGTTAGGGTTACGACCTTTGTTTTTAACTTTTGTGCCCCAGCCGACCAGCCGTGGCAACAAGGATATCACCTTGTTTAGGTGTGATAGTTGAGACAATTTTAGATGACCTTTGGTCACCAGTTTTACCAGGCCCAAAGCTCACGGATCACTACTTCTTAACCCTTCACTGCATGGTGTTCCACCGGTGGAACAAATTCTTCAAACGCTCATATAAAATACAGGTTTTGAGATATGCCTTCGGCGCATGGTGTGTCAACGCGGGAGAAGGTATGTTTTGAGCTCACAAAAAAAAAAAAAAAAATTGGCTGAAAGAAAACATCATGCAGTGAAGGGTTCGTGATCGAAATCATGTCAGGGGGGAAACTTGCCCCCGTATCCAAACTGACCTCATTTTGATTATTTTTATAAAGTTTCCGGCATTGGCTTTTTGAGAAATCCAATTAAAGTAAAAAAAAAAAAAAAAAATTGAAAATTTAAAAAAATAAAAATAAAAAAAATTCCCGCCATTTCTTATGATGTTATATCATTTGTAAAAAACGAGTAAAAAATAGAAAAAAGATAATTTTGACCGAAAAACCGTCAAATTATTTTTTTCACTATTTTTCCCATGTATTTGACCACCTAATACATTGAAAAATCCACATTTGCTTGAGAAAAAAAAAATCATGCAGTGAAGGGTTAAGAATGTTACGCCTGCAAACGACTCTCCGTCTCATTTCGGGCACGACACCACATTGATGTTCGAACAACTGTACTATAAGTTATAATAATTTCACTCTGCATCTAACTTTGCTTGCGAGGTGCACCTTTTTTTCCTAGCGTGGAATCATGATGTAACTTGAGTATGTGTATACCTTTCTCATTCAGTGGTTCAAAGGACGGCACTTGAGCCACACACGACTCTGGTGAGATGCCAAATCTTGAGATGTTTGCCTCGCGTCGGTCGCGTTGCCCCCATTAATGGTGCCTCAATGCTTTATATACATGGCAACTATATAGGTATATAGACGCAATAAATATAGTGACAAAGATGATGGAGGGGGCTGTTGGAATGAGGATTGTAAAGGTGGGGTTGAGAGTGAAGGGATTGGTGCTAGGAGCGATATGCGAGGAGGTATGAGTGAAGGGACAAAGTGTCATAGGGGAACGAAATGGAAGAGGGAGGGAGGTCAAATCGCACGGATGTTGGGAAATAGCGGGAGAACGGTCAAGTTGTGAACGCGAATGAGGGGAGGGGAGAGTGGCGTGAAATCGCAGAAAATGGGGGGAAGGGGGTCTGAAATGAGCGCTAACGTTCCTTTCGAGTTGGTTGAAGTTGTTATTGTCGAGGAGTGGAGATCATTTTTTTTTTTTTTTTTTTTTTTTACGAGTTATAACAAGGGAGGAGCGCTCACTGGAATAAAACATGGAATTTCTCGGAAATATTTTTAAAAACAAAAATCAAAATTATAAACAATTAACAAGGAAATATAATACAAAAATTCGTAAAATCCATCATCATAGAGCTGAGCTTGAAATGAGTCAAAAACATAACTGGTTTCAAGAATTATCAACTCTAAAATGTTTTTTCAAAGATAAAAGCATCAATTTTTTATGTTCGAAAAAACCCATGCTTTTACCACTGTGGAGCGTGAATAAGTGGTGGAGGGCGGGGGAATTAAGAGGGATAGGGAGCCTCCCCTCCCCCGGAGAGAGCGACTCTCGAATGATGAGTTCGCTTTGACCAGTCAGCGCGTCGCACAGTAGAGCGAGTCAATGGGGCATATCGGACATTACGTTTTTTAAGACAGATTTTTTTTGTTTTCCTTGTTTTTTTGTGTGTTTTTGTGTGTGTGTGTGTGTGTGTGTGTGTGTGTGTTTTAATGGTCACAAAATGCATTGTAAGGGGTGGTTTTCGTAGACAATTTTACGAGAAAACCAATGACACTACATTCAAATTTATGACAATTTTAAGCGTGCCGTATATATACGGTGCGCTTCTTGTTTTCATTTTCATATCTAATATATAAGTCCAATGCCTTGCTTATGGCAAAACCTTGGCGGGAAAGGTTTGAAAAATTAAAAACGTGTTTTCTTAAAACTGGTTTCATTAATCGTTAATTTGTTGCTGCAATCCAGGAGGTCTCGGCGTCTATTTTCTTAAAATTGTAAAAGATTTGGTATTCCTGTTAATTTCAATAAGTTATTAAGCGTCAAAGTCGAATTCCTTCAAACGAGAATTCCATACAGGTCCAGCAACCTAAGTCATTTGTGCCAACCTATGAGTCGAAATTCCAAGGCAGGAGGGGGGTGGAAACATCCTTCACAGAAACCCTCTTTGCCCCTCGCCTTTGGGCTCCACCGGTCTCAAGATTTCTTCACGGTGCATTAAGCGCTCGGTTCTCGCATCGTAAAAGTGTCAACATCGGTTTGACGAGGGTACATTGATAAGAAGCGACGAGGTATTGATGAAGAGCGGGAGGGGTATAGAAAAGAGAGAGGCTCATTCATATCCTTAAGTAGACCTGTTTAGTGATGACGTCACGATCAGAGTTAGTTCCAAACAAATGCTCTATCTCGCTCACTCTCGTGGATTTACCACATCCAAATTTTCGAACGCAAATTCATGCTAGTTAACCAACAGTTTTCTCAAATTTGATTGCACCATTAGATTCCACTTGCCTTAAAGTATCTTTTCACTGTAACATAATTCCTAAAAGATCACAAGCGAATTTACAATCACAGTTATACCGAAAGACGTTCTACGTTTTGTCCTTGTCTTACTCACGGTCTCTTATGGTAGTATCACCGGCATGACACTCAATCATTCTAACTTCTCTTCGTATCGAAGCTATTGTTCGAGGTACAACACATGCCGTGATGGTGCTGATGAGCCTATATCCTAGAATTTTGTGCTCTTAAGAAACTGTGAGTGTGACAAGGACAAAACATAGGACTTTCTTCGATATAACTGTGATTGTGCATCGATGCGCGATGTTTCAAAAAGTTTGTGATAGCGGGCTCATATTTTATCACTGAGAAAAAAGTGGCTGTTAAAACTGTAAGAATAGGATCATAGATGATTTCGCCTTATTTCAATCATGAGACCTATCGTTGCTGTAGTCAGCGCGCTTGAATCTACACGAATTATGATTGTCTCTATGGAATTTCGATTATTTCTATGGGAAATAAAGCGCAGGAATATATATCCAATCGGAAATTTTTTTGAAACAATCGGAAATTTTTATAAGGGACGTGGAACCCAATGGTGTGATAAACACAACGTGTAAAGAACGTGTTGTTTACTAGCACTTGTATTTGAAAATTTGGACTGTGTTTCGTATGGGAAAACCCACGAGAGCGAGTGAGACGGAGCCTTTGTTTGGAACCAATTTTTTTCATGACGTCACACTAAACAGGTCTTTGCATCGAAACATTTGAAATTCTGGGGGATCGGCAAATTGAAAGCCCCTCAATGAGCGTCGATGGAATCAAGGGATTTTTGAGGAGATTTTTGGCGTTTTGTTGAAAAATAGGTGTTTAAAATCCAGAACACAGGGAGCCAGAGGGGTAAAATTCGCATTAATTGCTCTAAAAAGTGAGAGGGGCTGTCACGTGTCTTCCACCCCTAGACAGCTTCCTCGCTGCGGCTATGGAATTGACTCTGGAATAACTTATTTACCTATCCTAAAAAGTTCGTTGCGTGTACAAAATTTTTCACTGGAAGCTTCTTCAAATTTTGGAAACTATAGGTCCATATGGAACTTTGCTTTTCCAACACGAAAAATGATATCGACCGACGGCAACAGAAAAAAAAAGAAATAATATGACAATGCGTTATAGTGAATAATGGCATAGTTTTAACTGTAAACTTTCGATACTTTTCAAGAAAATAAATGGGGAGAGGGGGAATTAAAATCCACAAACCTCTTAAACCTCCACACCTACTAATCTATACCCCTAGAATGCTTGATGTGTAAAGGGCACTTGAAATGGTTAGTTCTGTATATTAAAGGAGTATTGTTTCATGAATTCGCAAGTGTTCCATTTATGCATATTACGTATCTACATCGTGACAATCGCAACAAGTGCTGACAGCACCTAAAACGGAAAAAAAGATAAAAAAAACTGTTTATTATTTAGAATCACGGCTTTTCCGAATATGACACTTTTTGACTTCAAAAGAACGCAACCTCATGTTTGATCCCTGAACAAGCCGTTTAAAAGGTGGAGGGATTTAGAAATATCTATTGTCTATAGTTTATGTGGGTAAAAAAGATCGAGCCTTATCAAATAATTTTCTCTTTTCAGCTTTCAATGGGTTTGTTGCAAACTTTTGCTACAGTGCTATAGAGTTTTGATTCTGATGTAAAATTGTCTGAAAATTACATTGGCGGCATCAAATAGTCATAAAATCCACTAATAAACCCAAAAAACGCATTATAAAGAAAGCCAAAATTGCAGTCGTAAAGCCGAACAATCTGTGCACGCGCACGGCGAACATCAGAGATAGGTGACCCATTCTCCCCTTTTTCGTTAAGGGGGGGGGGGGGGGAGAGAAAATATCTCTACAGTCAAACTGTGATTTTAAAAATGTGCATGGTCAAGATGTTGTCTTTTGTGAAGGGGGCGGGGGGGGAGCAAAATATCAAGAACAGGGTGTTTCAAAACTTGAGTACCAAACTTATGGAGTGTATTTTTGGGGTCAACATACATATATATATAAGACTTTATTTTCCTACATGAGTATGTGCTGCAATTGTTTCTCTTCTGAGCTAGAGCCCTCCAAAGTTTTGAAAACAAAAAACAAAAAACAAACCCAAAAAACAACGCCTTTGACTCATCTCCTTATAGATTCATCTGATCTAAATTTATTTTTTTCATAATTTCTCACCAAACAAGCTCAATTGGACAGCACTTGTCACAAAAGAACCGAGTGACATTTTTGATAAAATTGAGTTATTGATTGATAGAGCTAGCAATACTGAATCTCGAAGCAACAAGTGCTTCTTCTGTAATAACAACTATTTCCCGTCAAAATTCCAGGTAAAAGTGAGCTGGTGAGCCTCATTGATGTCATTGTCCATATGATGAAATAAAATGAGAACTTGGTTCCTTTGGCTGATTAGGTTAAACCTTAATCCGAGTCACGTAAGGAACCAACTCCGACTTGGTTCCTTTCAGTGGCGGCTCGTGCGATTTGGCAACCATGCTTTTTTACCATTTAAACCTATGCAAAAGTATCGATATCTTGGGGGTGCATTGCACCTCCTGAAGATCGATTGTTTTACATGGTTTAAATGGAGGGATTCCACTGTTGCCACATTGCACGAGCCGCCACTGGTTCCTTTTATAGAATTGGGAACGGACTTAAGTCCGGACTAACGGATTTTAAAATAATCAACAGTGTAAACCAACTCTGCCGTTTGGTTTCTCTTAGAGTTTCGTTTTTCGTGATTATGCCAAAAAAAAAGAAGAAAGGAACCAAGTCACTTTAAACGCTAAAAATTAAGTACCTTTCCTACATAGTAAATTCCACTTTTCCGGTGTTGAAATGCAAAAACACAAAACGGTAGTTGAATGAAATCAAAACGTAAGTAATTCCAAGTTTTTTGTTTAAATGCTAGCTCTTCAACTTTGGACTCAATTTTCTCGAGATCAGCTCCATGTTGAATGCTGTCTAATTATTATCATTGCTAGCAAAAGCATTAAAGCTGTTCAGACTTTAGTGGCACGCTTTTCCAACACCTGCGTGTTGGAATTTTCCCTGCTTGTTTTTTTTATTTTTTTGTGTGTTTTTACGGTCACAAAATGCATTGTAAGGGGTGGTTCTCGTAGACAATTTTACGAAAAAACCAATGACACTACATTCAAACTTCAATACTGCGTATTTACGAAGATACAAGTGTCTAAAGTTTACATACCATGTTCGGCCTCTATCATATTAAATCGCTCCACTGTGCGTCGTGTGTCGCTGCGCGCCGGAAACTTGCGGTACGAATGAGCATTTGTGCATTTGTGTATACCTGTGTCTGAGAGTGCATTTGTGCATCAAGTATCGCGAGGGGATGGGGGGGCGGCGGAGCAGGGGAGAGGGTGGTGGGTGAGGAGGATTATGCTCGCCCTTAAAAGTCTTGACGAACGCAAACGATGAAACGGCGACGCGATGTGGCGGACGTCTTGAGCACGTATAACCAACGAGCTGGATCCTGCACGTCTGTCAATCTCGTTAACCGTCACTTCACGTGAGCGCTGTGCGATGTCAAATCTGGGTCAAGGATAAGAGATGTTTACATTGAGTTAAACCTCTTATTTTATACGGGTGACAATGCGTTTGAAGAAAGACCCACTCAAAGAGTTGGACCTGTTTTCAAAAACTCAACATTTTTTGTTTTTTTTTTGTTTTTAAAGCGCACTTGACATTGTGTTCTTTACGAGCTTGAAAACGTCGATTCGTTTCTAATTTTTTAGAATTGGAGCAATCGTATAGTTCAAAACAGTGGCGTTGCGTGCAATTTGGCAACGTTGTAGTTCGTCCCTTTAAACCCATGAAAAAGATCTAACAATTGGGTGTTCGGTGAACACTTTTGCATTCGATCCTTTTCATAGGTTTCAATGAACACAATACAACGTTCCCACATTGCACACTACGCCACTGGTCCGATGGTTCAAAAGTCACAATGTTTTTGATTATAACATTTATAATTCAAATGGAAAATTTTACAAACCAAATCGGACAATAATTAATAAAACTTAGGCAAAATTTACAAAAATCGTAAAATTAGCAAAAAGTTTAGTAGGTTTTACCAAAAGTAATAATTAAAAGTAGAATTTGCTTCATTTAACCTATTTAACAAAACTAAGTTACTTTTTATAGTCATTTCACTTTTTCAGTGAATGTAATATTGTGATTTTGATCGATGTTTTGTCATGCTTCTCTGTTCTAGGTGCGTCAAGTATTCAACTCTGATTTTTTTGTTTCCATGGCTTCAATTTCTAAGACGTCTCAAGCGACAATAATACAAGTAACTCTTCAAATATTTATCATTAATTATCAGTTACTCTTGAATTACTTTATTTTGTTTACAGGTAGTTTTGGATGACGCAGTAAAAAAAAAATAAGTCATAAGATAAAATATCGAATTCGGGGAATTTTTTTTATAGGGGGAAAGCATGCAGGTGGTACTTACTTTTGAAAGTCATTGTACGGATGACGTAATGTAGGTAGTTTCAAATTATTTGACGTGTGCCAGTTAGCAGTGCTTTTTGTTCAGCACGGTTGTCTTGTAAGAATGAAGTAAACAATCCGGTAGCCGACACCCCTGAAATTTGCACCAGTACCCGACACCTATTTTTCCTAATGAGAGTTTAGTGGGAATGGGTCTGTTGCAAAACTTTTGCTACAACGATAAAGAGTGTTTCATCGTATGTAAAATCGCCCGAAAAGTCCATTGGTGGCATCAGAAAGTCATGAAATTCGATAATAAATTCACAAAAAGACGTTTAATGAAATCCAAGATGGCGGTAAAATATCAAGCAATCTGCATGCATGCACCTTTAACAGCCAAAGATTGCCAACGCTGACAACCTCACAGCTTCAGAGGTTATGTGTTTATTTACGTTTTGACTGGGTGTGATCGATATTGTGAGGTTGGCTATCCTTGAATGTTCGTGGTGCATGTATACAGGTTGCTCGATATTTTACCGCCATCAGGGATTTCATTAAACGTCTCTCGTGAGTTTCATACTGCATTTTATGACTTACTGATGCCACCAATGGACTTTTCACACGATTTTACATCAGATTGAACACTCTATAGCGCTGTAGCAAAAGTTTGCACCAGACCCATTTTGGTGTTTTGCGTGTGGTCGACATTTTTACACTCCTCAAAATATCCCTGACCTCTTAGAAATCGTGTGACTTTCAAATGTTCAAGCACTAAGCAGAATGTCCATTTCAGAGTACGTCTTGAAGAATTGTAAATTTGATTAAAAACAACGGAAAAATTTCACAATGATAATTTCGACCAGGATACTTTATTTTGGAAGTCATAGCACATGACAAATCAAGCAGCATAAAATGGAAAGGGTACGGTACTGGGTGGCAAGGGGGACTCAAAAAGTAAGGGGGAGGGGAAAAGAAATCGGCTGAAGAAAATTCAAAACATATTGGAATGGAGACGCCCAGCTCCACAGATTTCAAGTCGTTCGCCTCAAAGTTTATATCTTTGGCATGTCCTCCCTCTTCAGCCGTTTCCAAGAGCCCAAAACAACCCTTACAGGCGCGCATAGAAGAATGAAGGATCCCGCCCACAACGCTCGAGAGAGATAGTAGAGACCGATGAAAATTTAATAGCAACCTCAGTCACTTGGGTTTATGCATGAATGAAAAAGCAGAAATCCCTCGATTGTGCCTTAAAATATGCAATCGCCGTGCGTGAGGAGAGCCATAGTCTCCCATTTCTGGAGTCGCTCGTTTCGGATGTATTCAAACGCGATGCGGAACTGAAGTTGCCAGATTTCCCCAACTTTTTTTTTTTCAAATACATTGTATTGACCCATTACAGTCCAGCGGGACGATCATTTACTTCATCGTTAAACCGATCGTTAAGACTGTGTATGAGTGATTCTATTGGTCGAATATTGTAAAACTTGGCCGTTGCTATGGTAACCATCGTTATAGTGTCCGTTTTTTAAAGGTTACTCATAAACAGCCTTTATAAAACGAGAATCTTAACGATGGTTATGAAAGCAACGGCCAAGATTTACAATTTTTGACCAATAGCATCACTCATAGACAGTCAAAACGATCGGTTTGACGATGAAGTAAATGATCGGCCCGCTGCGCTGGTTAGTTCAAAAGAACGCCTCTCTTCTGTGTATGTAGGGAAGGTAGTTAACTGTTCGTACACGTGGGAGTTGGAATAGCCTATACGACATATTGAAGGCGCCCAAACTAAGCTTTATATTGTAAGTGTTTTCACATATAATCGAGTTCATCCAGAATGAGAACTGAATAAATGTGAAATAGACTATAGATAAGAAAATCGAGTATACTCGGGCTTGGTCCATAAAGGGTTAATAGCTGCTCCGCATATACCCTTATGGAAATAAACTGTAGGGAACATCCAACGAACACTTTTTCATAACTAACTTAATCAGGGGGGACCCCCAGACCTCGATATATTTTCTGGAGGAAACTCCCCAGACCCTCATTTTTTACTCTGGGGGAGACCCCTTGACCCCCTTCAATATTCCGGGGGAGACCACCAGACCCCTTCCCCCTTAAGGTAATTTTACAATTTTACATTAACCGTCCAATGTGCACTTATGGAAATAAACTGTAGGAAATATCTCACTAACACTTTCTCACATCAAAATTACCCTGGGGGAGACCACCTTTAAGGCATTAATTTTACAGTTGGCTGGTTGCAGAAATTTTGTTTTTTGTTTGCAAAATTTCATCAAAAGTCAAACAGCTACAATTGAAATATTCCGATTTTTCCACACGTTCACCCCTTTTACCCATTTTTTCTCATTAAATTTAATGGACATATTTTATCATCCATAACTTGCCTACGGTTTGAAATTTCGGGAAAAAAAACAACAAAAAAGTCGCTCTGAGAATTGGCAAAAGCAATTTCTCTGCAAAATGTTGATGCTTATGGACGATTGGTTCAAAGGTTGTGGTGGGATACAGACCGACACACATCTGTACCGTCGCAATACTTTTTCAATTTCTTACTTTGTTAGTTGTGAGAAAGTATATAGTCAACCTGTAGAGAATTTCATTGAACCTTCATAAAGCGATACTTTCACTCAAAAGCAAAAGAGCCCTCCCCTGCGGAACTTGGATCATAAGGTAACACTGGTAACAATCACTTTAAAACGCTGCATAGTAAAGTACACGTGAGGTATCAAATATGTTCATTACATGTAATATATACGGAATCAAGATAGCAATTTGTTCTTAGAGTGCGCCCCAAGTTGCCAAGGAGCAGCGGCGACTCGTGCAGTGCGATACATCGATGTCCGCTTCATTTAAAACCATAGATAAGTATCGATCGTCAGGGGGTGTAATTGAATCCCCGAGCAATCGATACTTGTCTATAGTTTTAAATGGAGTGGACATCGATATATCGCATTTCACGAGCCGCCACTGCCAAGGAGCCAGCTGAGAGCAGTGATGAATGATGATGCATGGACAAAAATCATTTTTTAAGTAACCATGAATGGATAATTAACTAAAAGTATTCGCATTATTCTCACGTTATTCCGTGAGAATATCCATCAGTAAATCAAAGTTTTGACACTACCGCAGCATATTCATCTGTCATAAGATGAATGACTGGCAGTGTTAAAACTTTGACTGACTAACAGGAATAACATGAGAATAATGCGATTAATTTAATTAATTATATTCATGGTTATTCAAAAACAGATTTTTGCCCAACTCTGGCTGAGGCGTCCGAAATTACTTATGACTGTTTTACCTTGAATTCACATCCCAAGCAGGCACATGTAAAATTATGCATTTTTTGGGTGTTGACACGCATCGCACAATAATGTGGGCTTATTTATTCATTTTTTTCTGGTCACCGTGCGTATATAGGTCAAAATATTCCGAAGAATCAC
Organism: Trialeurodes vaporariorum; assembly: GCA_011764245.1. Taxonomy (NCBI): domain Eukaryota; kingdom Metazoa; phylum Arthropoda; class Insecta; order Hemiptera; family Aleyrodidae; genus Trialeurodes; species Trialeurodes vaporariorum. The sequence continues at coordinate 11,184,811 of VMOF01000001.1, read as the reverse complement.
ATTTTAGTTTGAAAATATAAAAAAAGCATGCAGTTAAATGGATGGGTTGTTCACGAGATTAGACTACATGTGAGTAGTACATATTTGAAGGTTTCAGTAAAGTTCGTCAAACTTGAGCAAAACTCAATAAATAGCGGGGTATGGGTTTTGGCACCGATCTCAAGCATGCAGCCAGATTTAACGGGGGGAGGGGGAGACTCATAACTTTACTTATAGACTAGATGTTTCAGAACAGCCGAATATCGTATTTCTTGCTGTTGAGGGTATCTGGTTTAAAACAAACTCTGGCTCAATGTAAGTTTCCTATAAGCGCATTTTTTAAAGGAAATGTTGGCATTTAAACCAAACAATTAATGCGACCTTTGATGATCTTTTTAACAAAAAAAAACAAAACAAAAAAAAAAGAAGAAGAAGAATTCTGTTTCCCCAATTTTTTTTTAAATATTTCCAGTTCTATGACTCAAACTGCCGAGATCAACATAATATTGCAGATTAAACAATGCATTTGGAGGTTATAATTACTATCCGAGTTCACGCCCTTATCACAGCAGCAATAATAACGATTTTTACGCCTTTACGACATAGCCTGTCCGGCTGTTATGATCGTAAAACCAGGTTTTCTCATCATAAGATACCTCTTCCTCACCCCTCCCGCAGAATTGTCCATGTATTTTGACCTGTTGATTTCAAATTAGTCATTAGTTTTTACTCAAAACTCACAATGTTTCTAGAATTTCAAATTTTTTGCTAAGAAGGAGTAAGAGAAAATACGTAAGAGAGAGATGATGAAAAGAAATTGTAGGCGTAGAGTTATTCTAAAACACAAAAAATTAGTAAAATTAACACTGATGAATGGTGAATGTCGCGGACACATTATGCCATTTTTGATGCTTACTTAATGAAATATTTGGATGCTTCTAACCTCTAAATAAGTGCATATAGTTTCATTCATCATATATCTTGTTCATTTGGGCAGTTTTGGTCAAGGAACAATAAAGGCATAATTAAAAACTTATATGAGGATGGAGCATATCCGTCGCCAAAATATTGCCTTTATCTGTATCAGCCCCTTTAAACGCATGCGTTAGAAAACGACAAAAACAGGGGCTGAAGTCACGTGACAGTCCCTGTCTCCATCCTTTTCTTACACATGCGTTTATATGGGGAAAGATAGAGATAAAGACAAAATCCTAGCTATACGGTGATAGGATGACTCATAATCGCAAGAAGGTCGTATCAACGGGGCTCTCGCAAACTTTTGCTAAAGGGGATTGAAGAGTTGATTCTTGCATAAAAACCTGTAAAAATGACGATGGGCACACAAAAAATCACGAAATTCACCATCAGAATCGGGCTTAATGGCGGATAGACGCAAGTATCACGGGAGATTCCTATCTAAATTGAGACATATCTCTGTGTTTCCGTAGAGAAAGTGACATAATAGACAGGAATCTCCCATGATACCTGCGTCGAACCGCCATTACCATCTTGCCGTTATAGGAGTTATGTATATAATCACTGTACGAAAATGATCTTTTGAATGACATGTGTGAAGAAATTGCGGTTTTTTTTCTTAGAAATATGGCAACTGTTCCGGAGCAAACTACGCTAGATATTTCCTTCGCCTTTCTTATTTGCTTTTCACTATGTACAAATTTTCTAAAGGATGGGCAGCGGTTCCACACGGACATTCTTTTTCTCCCTCCACATTTTTTTAATGTGCGGATGCAACCAAGAGATGTAGCCACGATGATTGGAGTAGACCATTTCGGTCCGGTGACATTTATTTTTTTCGACCACCGCCACCGCAACAAAGCTTGTATGATGTAAACAGCCGAAATAAAATTCGGAATGAATTCCGTATACGAACTCATTTGAAATCCCCAAAGCGTTTTCTAAGATTATGCTTTAATATATTTAGGGAATCATTTTTGTAGGTGCGGCTTTGAAAATTCGGTTAAGCACTTGGCACAGGTTTCGGCCGAACATTGGCGGTATCTAAGCAATCACCTCCGCTTTAGCCCCACTCAGCGTTGCCAAATTTTAGGGACATATCAGCAGACTTTGCATTGATCCTTATGGGAAACCTACTGATGATTCCCTAAAATCCGGCAACGCTGGCCCGACCTGGCAATTCAAGAGGGCTGACTATACGGGCAATTTACCAGTTTTCTGCTTATTGTTTTCGTTTTCGAGCGGGGAAACAGATCCACCCTCACCAATCTCAAGTACTAAAAGCAAAACAAACAGATTGAATTAAAACTGATTGAGTTTTTTTTTTTTTTTTCAATTTCAGATAGAGGCTATTCTTGAACCGATTGAGCCACAAATTATCATTCAAAATTAGCATCGAGTTAAGTTTTTCTAAAAATTTGAAAATCTCCTGACTAGTCATAACTCTTCACTACAGGTTTTAGAGCATGAAAGTCATGCTCTATTGTACGTGTTCCGGAATCTGAGACGCTGCTTTTTCTATGAGATTTCCCGTCCTCTTGCATTCACCGTTCCTAAGCTTTGTTCCAGCATCGGAGAAGTATTGCTCTTGGAACATTTGTCTGCTCGATTCCACCAATCTTATATCTCGCCCTGATCTCACGTGATTTCTCTGTGGTGGCAAACTTGTGTCCATGTTGGATTTTAATAAGTTTTTTTTTAAATGCAATAAGGGCCGCTTTCTACCATCAGGGCGCTATACCTTTCAATTAAGTTTAAATCAAAGGCCAAAAATAATTCATATTTAAGAAAACGAAGTGTCACCTTGAAAAAAAAAAATGCGTTTATTGAACATCCCGGATGTTAGAAAAATGTAAGGAACCCTTTGATATGCTAAATTTACATCCTGGAACGTAGAAATAACTACCCGGACAGTTATTTCTATACTTAGGATGTAAATTTAACATCTCACCGGTTGTCGCACATTTTGAGATGTAAATTCAACACATTTTTTACAGTGTAGATAATCATCTGAGGAATGGCCCTTCAGAACGATCGACTCCATTTGCCATGCTGAATGGATAGAGGGGTCACAAGCTGGGTTTTGGCGACATCACCTTTTTGCCCATGTTGCATAGCCATGAGTTGCCTGTGAAGCGGCCCCAGTTTCAGAAGATATGAAAACCTTGTTCTTCGGCAAAAAATTTTATAATTTTTTTTTTTCAAAAATAAGGCTGAAAGGACCAAAAATTGAAGTATTGCATTTCGATACAAGGTTTGTGCCATTCCACTTTTTGGTAACGTTTAGTCTTATTTTTGAAGTTTTTGGCGAGATATTTTGCAGAGAAATTCTTCTGGTGCTGGTCTAATAAGTGGTCACTCCTATTTCTTCTATATAAATTACGCCTGTCCTGTAATTTATCATTAATTTAAAGGTAACGCTCTGGTGGCAGAAATCAGCACTAAACGCACCTGAAGAGTCACCTGAATGAAGGTGGTGCCAATACCATCCAATTCCAAGAATGAAAAAATCAATGAAATTCCCCCTTCCAACACCGCATCGCGGCACCATCGCCCGCGGCTGCCTTAGGAGCTCCGAAGTATAAATTTGTTTCTGTGTGCATAAACAACCCAACACACACATCGGTGCGTGGAGTAAAATGTATTCAGCGCCGCACTGTAGAACAAATCAATGGGCCAAACCGGACATAGCGTGGAGACTGCAAATTGACGTATATATTTGTTAGTACGCAACATAGACAATTGAAAGTTATTTCATTTGTTGTATCGTAGAATTTCCTACTACAATCACCCTAAACAGTTTGTTATTTTACCTTAAAAATATTCAAATTTTCAATTTTTTAGTCATTTATTCCATGTCCGACTCTTCTCATTGACTTGCTCCACTGTGTGCCACTTAACAACCGTGCCACTCCTCCCTCTTCCTGGTGTGCGCGCGAAACGTGAAATTCAAAATTGGACTTTGCTCTCCCAGAAAAGAGACTTGAACGTATTCGTAACTAAAACAAAAGATTCCATCAGCGCATGTGCGCTTAAAGTTTTTCGGAGCGTTCTGGGAAAGACAGTCACAGTGGAGTGAAACGGTGGTGTCATGAGGCTAAATTTTTTTGTGAAACATTTTGGAACGCACTATCGGATCCAATTGTTATTGTCCTTCTCTCTCTGCTCCCATTAGAATACATGTGTTAGCAAAGGATAGAAGAGGGGACAAAAATCACTTGACCGTCCCTAATCTGTCCTTTTCTATCATACACGTTCTAATGGGAGAAGAGAGAAAGGGGTAGATTCCTGGATCTGCCAGTGTTGGAACACAATGGATCGAGATGGAACGGATTATTTTTTATATTGTTTTGTTTGTGCAAAGAAGGGACAAGGTCAAAAAATGTACAATTTGTTTTATTTTGATACCTTAGTTTACTCCCATATCATGCCTTGGTTTCAACATTAGATGACAACATGGAAAAGAATGCAGTTACAGTGGAAATCAGATTTAACGACCTGCTGGGAACCGGCCAGTATAGGACCTTATAGCCTATAGTCGTTATAACCGATAGGTAAATACATTGGCTATACGGGGTTTCCGCCGGAACCGAATAGATCATCAGGTCGTTATGACCGATTTGTCGTTGTAACCGACGTTGTTATATGCGATTTCTACTGTATCTAGAAACTCTTTGCCTCATTTTTGCTAATATTACGAAAACGTGAGGCTGCTTTGTAACAAGACTAGTCTATTTTCACGATGTCGGGTGGACCTGAAATCCTTTGAGGATGCCTTTGTCATTCCTTAAATGACACTATTGCCTCCTCCTTAGCCTAGTGGCGGGTCGTGCAGTTTAAACAACAATGTTTTTCCTCCATTTAATTCTATGTGAAACAATCGATACGAAAGTGAAGCAGCGCTTCACGAGTATTCGATTCTTTTAAATTGAGTCAAATGGAAAATGTGGGAAAAATCATTGTTACCAAATCGCATGAGCCGCGCCTTTTAGCGGTGGCTCGTGCAATTTGGCAACAATGTCATCCCCTCATTTGATTCTGTGTAAAATAATCGATTCGAAAGTGAAGCAGCATTCGATTATTTTACATCGAATCAAGTAGAGGAAAAGCATCGTTGCCAAATAGCACGAGCTGCCACTATGACGCCTTTGCCTTAGCCTTTTTCGACTTAACCTTTCAAACCTGAACATATTTTCCGTGTAGGGACTGATTGATGGCCGTCATAGCTGATCTGGGCACACTTTTCTCATTTAAAACGCTGAACATGTCGTATTTTTAGTTTCTCCATAAGATTATATGCTATTCAGGTGTACGTTGGAATGTATACATCAGGTCTGAAAAGGTTAAACATTCGCGAAGGAAATGAGAGCATTGGGAAAGATCCTTGGTACGTGCACCATTCTTCTGCATACGTCAAATCCGAGTTTGTTTTAGCTATATCAAACGAAAGAATATTTTCAAAAGCTATTTTGTCCGTAAAAGGTTATGAATCATCATACACTGTGTGATAAGGGAGTCAGCAAAGCCCGGGGCCCGTGCGGGTATAAAGTTATTCCCGACTAAACTTCTTTGAACCCCCCCCCCCCTCCCCACCACTCCACCGATCGGAGCATAATTCTTAAATTCAGCTGCAGAGTGCACGTATGCATAGATTTTCTTAAATCACCCAACTTCACATTCGCGTATTAGTCTGCAAATAAGTTTCCAAACGGTCGGGGAGCCCTGACTTGGAGAAGAAGAACAGCGCACGGAATGTTTAAATACATACATTTGAAAAAAAAAAGAATGCATGTATAAGACAATAAGGTTGCACCGGGGGTGAGGTAAGGAGGGGAGGGGAGGGATGTTTGAGATTTAGATGAAAAGGCGGGCAGAAGAAGGGACAAATGTTCGTCTGAAGGCAATTATAGGTCTTGGCTGAATGCCCATGCAGGCTTTTGAATGGATGGATGGCTATAGGTTATCTAAATTCTTCCAAGGTATATGTATAAAAAGAAATGCTCGAATTTTATTTTTTTGTCTCTAACATTGCAGTTTCCTCTCTCTCTCTCCATCTCTCTCTCTTTCTCTCTCCCTCTCCCTCTCTCTCGTTCTCTCTCTCTCTCTCTCTCTCTTGTGTTTGAAAGAGCGATTTTTCTCGGTTCAATTTTGTTCGAAAGAAAGATCTGCATGAGTTTCACCAAAAAGGACGAAATTTGATTCCTCGCATTCTAGAATTAGTTATAAATATGAAAGAGCTAGTTATTTCGTCTATTCCACTGGAATTGACGTTAGTGGAATTATTCCACTAACGATTACGCGTACTCGCGTACTTACTCTTTCCGCTCTAGAGTCAACGTTTCTCGTTAAGGTCAAAGGTCATGGAAAGATAATTCGTTTACGGCCACGCTGCCACGCCCCGTAAATCTAAACCCTTATGAAATACACGAATTTTTTGAGCATTCATTGTTAGAGCTTAACTGGATTAATACGCGAATAGAGACATTTGGATGCTCGTTTCAACAGAGCATCGTCGTTGCAAGAACTGGAATGAAGACAAACGCAATCTATTTCCATATAAGTATTATGAAGTTATCTGATTTTATTCCGATCAAAGGTAAGGGGAAAAGTTCATCGTTTGACTGTATGCTGTATGAAAATGAAATAGCTTTTAAAGTCTTTTTGAAAATATAGGAATAAAATGAAACTTGGTCAGAGTTAATTTCTGCGCATACAATCTGCTCACTGAGCTTAACCCTCTCCTCTAATAACCGGGTTCGTTCAAAAGAACACCGCACTCCTCCGTTTATAAACATAGGGAAGGTAGTTAACTATTCGTGCTCGGAGGAGTTGGAATTGCCTACAGGGAGAATTGAAGGTGCCCGACGAAAGCTAATCTTGGAAGTGGTTTCATAGATAATTGCGTTTATCACGGAATGAAGACTTAAACAATGTGAAATAGGGTGAAGGGGGGAAAACGAGTATATTTAGACGTGGCCCATAAGGGGTTCAATAGACTTTTTGTTACGAATACAGGGATTTTTATTCAATATAGATATAGTGAACTTGACCGAACATCTTGTTGAATGATAATTCATGGAGATTTATTATGAAATTTTGGCATGCTTAACTATCATTGCTTGTTTCATTCAACCCGATGCCTTGTCAAGTTTATCATATGTTTTGGCTGATGCCAAAGTATCATCAATGGAACCTTTGCCGGAATAAGCCACTAATAAAACAAAAAGTACACTCTTCGGGCAAAAGTATTTTTTCAGTCACAGTACTGGTTTTCTTAGAAAAAGCATACCTACTACTTCATGGGCTCTTCTTTCAGATTTTGCCTCTAATACTTTTTTCCATGTACACTCGTTACTAACCATAAATAAAAAAAAAAAAAATACTTGCCGACATTCTGGCCAACATACCATGTCGATAGTAGTTAAATATAATACTCGTATTACACATATTATAATTATTCCTGTTCCCGATTTTCTTGACCTGGTCACGAATTTGTGACCTCACTGAAATAAATAATTGCTAAATCGAAACACGCTCCGAGATAATTTAACTAATTCAGTTACTTAAAAGTATAGACACCAAATTTAACTGTTGTTCCTACTATTTAAACTTTGCTTAGATTAACTAATTTAGAACAGTTCAACTGACCTTTTCATTTCTTGAATCTGTAAAATAATTACTTGAACTTACTAATTGACATAAATTATCCCCCAAATATCTTTTACTTATTCATTAGTTCAAGCAACATATGAAGTATTTGAAATGAGTAATTGTAAAGTGTAGTATTTACTATTTGTAATTAGTTGAAAAAACTAATGATGCATACTTGGCTGAACACATTCCCATGGGAAAAATTACTAATTCAATTGGTTAGGCTAACCATTTCCATATACACTGAAGAAAATGGTAAAACCTAAGAGTCTCGGAGTTGATTTTACTAATTGATTTACTTAAAAAAACCTTTTGTAATGCTTGATTTTACTAATTCAATAAAAAAAACCTAATAAATAGCGCACTCTGGTTGTTGCACAAAATTCGAAACCAAAGATGGTGGACATCCATTTGATTGTACGGTAACAAACAGTGGCGTAGCGTGCTATTTGGCAACGTTGCCGTTCGTACATTTAAACCCATGAAAATGGTCGAATGATAGGGTGTTCGGTGAACACCTTTGCATTCGACCTTTTACATGGGTTTAGATGGACGCTTTACAACGTTGCCAAATTGCACGCTACGCCACTGGTAACAAAGTGACCGAACCCGGTTACGAAATAACATTTGATTATAAACTTTTTCTCTTGGTATACCTGATTGCTCGTCATTCACGTTCTTTAACCCTTTACTGCATGACTTTTTTTTTTCAATAAAATAATTTTTTTTTTCAGTACAATTTTGATCCTTGAGACAGGGAAAAATAGTGAAAAAATTCTTTCCATTATATTTCAATGGTAAAGAGCCTGAATATTAATCGTTCCAAATATGGCCTTACCCACATTTAGGTATCCATGCAACTGAAAATAAAGTTTTCAGGCTAAAAAAAAAAGAAAAGAAATTAAAGTAGTAAAAAATAAGTCAGTAAGTTTCAATAGTTGTTTTTTTTGTATATGGTACCCCTGCGTTACTCCCAAACATAACAATGCAAATCGGAAAATCTCTATCAGATTTCCAGTAAGCTATTTTCAACCACTCTGCACGTTCTCTATCCTGTGCTGCGCGCTCTAGGACAAAATCGACAATTCTTACTCGTTTAGTATCTGTTCCACATGTGACCCACCATGCAGCGACAGTACAACTCAAGTCCCCTCCCTAGTAAAAATTTTTTGTTGACGGTCATTAAAAACACTGAGAAATGGAACACTGACCGGTCAACAAATTTGATGGTTGCCATCAAAATTTTTGTTGGCGACCAACAAATTTGTTGACCGGTCAGCGTTCCATTTCTCAGTGTTTTTGTTGACCACCATCAGAATTCTGCTGGTCCATCATTAAAATTTTATTGATCACCATCAAAAAGTTTTAACTGGTTAAAAGGGTTTTAAGGATAATATCGGGGATTAATAAAAGTATAATTTCACTCACAGCCATGTACGGATGTACACCTACGTCCACCGATCGGACGGAAGCTTCCAAATTTTATGGTCACTACCGGGATTCGAACCCGAGACCTTCCGACTCGAAGTCCGCTGACCTAACCGTTACACCACCCCGATCAGATGTGTATGATTGACGAAAATCCGGTAGATAAGTTTGTGAAAAGAGAATATGGTTACTTTAAGTCTGATTTGCATGAAAATTGGCAGTGGAAGGTATTTTTGGTCGAGGAATCTGATTCTGCATTCAGATTTTTGGTATTTAAAAAACTTGATGAGATAAAATCAATTTGTTACTGGGTGTAACAGAGTCAGACTCCCTTTCTTCAAATTTTGAACGGTCGCGGAACTTGAAGTTTGATCGGTCTTTGAATCTATATAATGTCACGGAAATCAAATTATCCACATGGAACATTTTACCACGGATGTTATCTGTTTTCCAAACACATTTAAAAAAAGAGTATTAAAGTGCCGTATTTGTTGTTTAGGTAGTGCCATTTTATATCATACAACATACCAAATAAAAGCTTCTTTAACTTATTGTAAGTGCGGCGGTGTCAATTGTAAAGTGTCTCAATGTTTAGTTCAAAAAAACACATTTATTTCCATACATGGAAATTATTCATTTAAATTTTATAAGCGGATACAAAGAAATACGGCCAAGGTATGCAATACGCAATGCACAGTACACTATTCAACTCATGTATTAGGTGTGTGTAGCACATATTGCATATCCAGGCCAGGTTTCTTTTTCCCCGCTATAGTACGATCCCTATATAGATGAAATATACCCGCAGGTGTATCATATGTGTCAGAATAAATATACTGTATACAGTTTCTACAATACACACTTGATTAAAATAAAATAAAAGATAGGATTAATTTTTATTTAGTATTGTACTTTTTTCAAGTCCGTGTTGTCTGAATACTATATTTCTAATTCTTTATCTCTAGGGAAATGTCAGTTTTGAGCTCTAAATGGGGGTAAATAATTTGTAAACATCCTGGACGTTTTAAACCGTCAACATAGCCATGTTCTAGTTTTGTGAAACTTGAGAAAGTCAAAACCTAGACCGTAAGTTGAGACATACTTAGCAACCGTATGTTCCACATCATGATATTTGCGAGTTATAACGAAAAGTTTACCGGACAGCACTAAAAAATTAATGGCCACCAACAAAGTTCCTTTCATCCGTAAGCTATTTACTGGTCATCAACAAAACTTATTTAGCCACGAAAAAACTTTTGTTGGTGCCAATACTTTTTGTGACCGATCAGTAAAAATTGTGCTGGCAGCCAACAGAATTTTTGATGGTCGGTCACAAGAAGTATTGGCACCAACAAAACTCTGTTGGCGCCAATGCTTCTTATGACCGACCATCAAAAATTCTGTTGGCTGCCAGCACAATTTTTACTGATCGGTCACAAAAAGTATTGGCACCAACAAAATTCTACTGGCACCAACAGAATTTTACTGGCAGTCAGTAAAATTCTGTTGGTGCCAGTAAAATTGTGTTGGTGGTCAACAAAAAATTTTTACTAGGGCTACTTTTATATAAGGCTTCAAAGTAATTGTTCCAGATCTGGGCTCATCTGCAGTTAAGGGTTAAGCAACTTTTGTATACTTGGCAACACTGGCGGTACAAGAGCGAGCAGAGGGGAGAAAAATTGTTAAAATCACCCTCATACAGGTGCGCATAATACGGTGTTTAAACTGAATAGACGAGACACGTAAATCTTCATGAGTCCGGAAGAATGATGCCGGGAGCGGGGGTGATATGGTTGCTGCTCCTGCGAGCGACATGATGTTATATGGATGTGACTGAAAATGTCCCGTGTATTTCGGTCAAGCCCAGTTCAGCTCACGTCCATCATGTCAAGTAGCCTCATATGCATTTAGCAGTTTTTTTTATCTCCCTGTGATTTTAGCTCCGCACAGTTTAAAATGTTTAAGTCAATACTCGGATTTCCCCGAACAAAGACGAACCATGTACAGTGTACAACAGTGCTATAGTGCCGCATTTCCGTATCACGATTTTGCGTTCATATCAGAGACAATACATAATAATAGATCATGCACTAGCTGTGTTCAATTTTCAGGTTTGATACGTTTTGCATGTGAGCTTTTACGACACCAATTCCGAGAACTCATTTTGATTTGAGGGAAGGTTTAAAAAATGACGACTTGTCCTTTAAAATGCGCAAAAATTACTTCGAAATTCAAGAACGGCAAATGAAAAGTTACTTTTTGATGCAACCGCCGCACTATGGGGTATTTGACCCGAATTCATGCTCAAAAGTCCAAAAGTAAAATTTGACCTATGGTCAAAACCAAAGGTATTGGTGCATTCTGTATAGTTTTTTACATCATCCTGTACAACTTGAGCTTTCCACGTTGAGTGGTTTGCCCACAATCCGCCGAAGAGCGCAGCACTTTTACCGATTTCCGATTTAAATCTGTGTTTCACACCAATGAAGATAAGTGGTTTTAAAGTTGTTTATATTTCTCCAACTTGGGAAACAAAACATGGAGGACGTTCCAGAAGGTAAGAATAACTATTTCAAGCCTCTATATATCATGATTCATAGTTTTTAATCCTAGCCTTACTCCATACAGTAAATAATAATCAAAAAATAATGAGATTGATAGAAACAAAGGTCTTTTAGTTGAAATGTTCAACTTTGTTCAATATTCGTTTTTGCGTGAAAAGGTAGCCCAGAGCGTCTCCTTTATGCTCCAAAAAAGATCCGACCCGCATCGACCCGCATTCACCGCAAATTGGGAAATTTGTAATTCGATTTTCAGGAAAAATGAACCCTGATTTCACCCAAAATTGCCAAAATCTTCATTATTGTACCGTATTTTCTCTCAATATTGTTGAAATGTACCATTTATACCTTCCTAGCTTGATGGAGAGGTGTAAATGGACTACACAGACATTAAATAATTGCACAGTGGGTCAAAACTTGACTTTTTTCGGACAAAAATAAAAAGTCAGTATTTCTGTTTGTAAAAGATTCGTTGGAGTTATTTATCGATTACAGTTACCCTTTTGAAGCTATTGAGTTAATATTTTAAATGTTTTCTCAATTTTTTCTCAATTTTTTTCTCTTTTTTTTTTTTTTTTTTTTTTTTTTTTTTTTTTGGGGGGTAAAGAAAACGTCTGGTAAATTCTATGTTCAGACCCTCTGTAGATATGGTATTGAATTGGTACCCAATTTTGGATCCAAAAAGACAAATAAAAGGTTAGATATGGTGCGCGTTGCGTGGGTGGCCGCCTTAAATGAGGGCCGTCTCGGAGAAATTTTGAGAGCTGAGGGAAGGAGACATATCATTAGGGTAAGAGGTGATGGAGGGACATGGAGCAAAGGGAGGGAGGGGATTAAGCAGGGGTATCGGAAAATCTTCGGGCACGTCTTTACGGTGTAGTAAATGATGAATTCCATTAATAGGTAAAATCAGCTCGATGTGAAGGTGCCAAACACAGTATGTGTAATTGCACCCCCCCCCCCCAATCACCAGAATTGCCTAAATAGTGCCAAAACGTCTTATTTAGTCACAAAACTTCATCATAAAGTCAAAGAACCTCTTTGGGTAGCGTTTCATGTCCACAAATAATTTTGAGCATGAATTCGGGTCGAATACCCCATAGTGCGCCGTTGGATCCTACTTAGCCTTGTATATTATCTCTTTGGATAATATATTCGCAAGTAACAAATTCAAGACAACCATCCCTTCATGCATGATCACGTAACCAAACAAGGCATAAATACTTTTTATTGGCAACTGCATACACATTTTGGTGACAGACTATTGTTTTCGGAACTCAACAGGAATTAACAAAGGGAGCATGAGGGAGCACCATCCAACATGATCCATTCTTTGATTGATGCAATTTCGGTGCTTCGGTCTCATTAAGCAAAGACCTCAACAACTTTCCTTTCTCATCAGTCAATGTATGGACCATATTTGTGGTGTTCTGTTGAAACCCCGAAAAAAAAAAAAAGTTGCCACAGCACGAAATCAATGATTGAGGCAAAATAGATAGTGCTTGGTCTCTTTTATAAAGTATATTGTCTCTGGTTTATACATACAGTCGGCGAATTAAATAGCGTCAGTAGAACTTCTTCGACTTTGACAAGGTAGGCCACTTTCAATGCTTCAATTAATTGGGTTAGGTATTGCAGTTTGCCTATACCTACACCAAACTCTAAGGAGTCAACTGACAATATAATTTGATGACTGTATAATGTAACGAGGATTATGAAAGTTGCTGGAATCAACACGGCCCTCCTGTAACTCAAAAAAGATAAAGCTTGCTACAAGTTTCAACTATGTGATCGATCAAAAATGGGGCTCTTGTAAACTTTGGCTGTGAGCAAATGAAATGTTCAATCTGCTGTAAAAACCAGCAAAAATCACAAAATATCACACGAAGAAAAGTGTAAAATTCTGTAATAAACACATACATAACTGATAAAAAGACAAGATCGTAATGGCAGTTAAACGCAGTTATCATTGGAGATTCTTGTCTAAAATGTCACTTCCTATAAGGAAACACGCAGAGATATGGCTCAATTTAGATAGGAATCTCCCCATGATACCTGCGTTTCTTCGCCATTAAGCCCAATTCTGAGGGTGAATTTTGTGGTTTTTTACGTGTACTCATCGTCATTTTGACATGTTTTTATGAAAGAACCAACTCTTCGATCCCCTGCGGGCCGATCCTTGAAATTCACGACTTTTGGGTAGACTGGATAAGATTAGAAAACGGTGATTGGTGGAGACGAGTCACGTGGTTGCCTAGTCTAATCAAAATACGGAATGGATTAGATTGGTTATCGGGTACTCCAAGACTGCCCGATAACCAATCTAATCCATTTCGTATTTTGATTAGAATTGGCAACCACGTGACTCGTCTCCACCAATCACCGTTTTCCATTTTTATCCAGTCTACCCAAAAGTCGTGAATTTCAAAGATCGGCCCGCTGGAGAAAAAGTTTGGAATAGCCCCATTGCCATTTTTTTTTACAAATGTTAACTCCTGATCACATGTTTGACTCTCCTGAAAATTTTGTTCAGACCGGTTAAAGTTCCTTTCCTCTTTGCTCATCACATTTAATATGGGTTTAACTGATGAATGAGTACTGCATGAGTGCCTCGTTCATTGGTCTTTTACTTTTTCGATGCTCTGCGAGTATATATACCTTGGTAAAAAAAATGAATGTGATAAGGCTGTATACTTTCGCGTGTGTTTGTGAGCTGTTGTCGAGAATGAAACTTTCAGATCACGGAATGGTTTTTCATTTTGTCCTTTGATTTCAAACCGTACTAAATTAAAACACTCGAGGGCAGGCTACTGCAATGTCGCACCGCATGTTATGAAAAACAGCAAAATCCCTCTCTGATGCAATACAGGGTGACACAAAAGTTAAAGGATAAAGGAAAATTTTGGAAACGAGAGGTAATGAAAAAAAATATTTCGATTTGATTCGATAAGCGCAATTTTCTTAAGATAAAAAAAAAAATAACCTTCGATTCTATTGTTTGTTTAGATTTAACTTTGATATACATATGTTTATTTGAAGTGAGTCTCATCTGCATGGGGACTTTTCTGCGGTAAAAATTAATGCAAATAAACCATTAAATGCTACATCTACGGCACCAGTGGATCAAGGAAATTGTCCTCCTCTCTCTCTCTCTCTCTCTCTCTCTCTCTCTCTCTCTCTCTCTCTCTCTCTCTCTCTCCCTCTCTCTCTCTCTCTTCCCATTTGAATGCATGTGTTAGAAAAGGGTGGAAGAAGGGCGAATATCACATTATTGCTAACTGCCCCTAACCGGTCTCTTTCTAGAACACGCGTTCTACTCCCTGGCCTGGTAGAAGTGTTCCATGAATTTCCATGACCGAAATTCCGTGGGCATTATTTCCGTGGGTAATTATTGTTTTTCCATGAAACTATACGTAGAAAATCTTTTGGAATTCCATGAAGTTTTATGTAAAAATAATAATTGCCCACGGAATTCCATGAAATTTCACGGAAAAATAATAATTGGTCACGGAAAGAATACCCACGGAATTTTGGTCATGCGGAAATTCATGGAACACTTTATTTCCGAGGGCTGGGAAAAGAGAGAGAAGAACAAATTCCTGGATCCACCCATGACCAGTGGCGAAGCGTAAAAGGCATCAATGTATTCTCCCCATTTAAATTCACCAAAAGAGTCGAACGCTTCAGTCAGCGGCGATGACCAGGCATTTCGACCTTTCTAATGTAATTAAATAGGAAAAAGGAACGTTGCCAAATCACACGCCTCGCCGCGCCACTGCCCATGACTTACTGCTACAGGTTTTATCATTTCTACCTAGATGGAGTAGGTTGGTTTTTAACCCTTCCATGCTCGCCAGTGGCGTCGCGAGCAATTTGGCAACAATGTAATCTATACATTTAAACTCATGTAAAAGATCGAATTCAGGGGGCGCACAGTGCACAAGGAAAATTCGATATATTTAATGAGTTTAAATGAAGCAGTTGCATTGTTGCCAGATGGCACGCGACGCCACTGATGCTCGCATTTTTCGATTTTACTTAATTAGCGATTTTTTTAGATCATTCAAAAGAGGACAATTTTTGAAAAAAATGTTGATGGGTCACACAATTTTTGCAAACTGTCCATTTAAATTCTATTGAATCCCATGTTACATTAAAGCGGTAAACATGTGTACCACTTCTCGTGAAAGGGGTAACCCAAAACAATGATCAAATAACAAAGAAAATGTATATAGTCACACATTGCGCAACCAGGAATTTATCCCTCCCCTTCGCATTTGCCTGGATTCAAACAGATATCTAGAAAATGATGGAAGAAAAAGCTGGCTATCACTTGACTTCAGCCTCTATATATGTACTTTTCCAGCACATGTAATGAATTGGGCAAACAGAGAGAGGGAGAGAGAGAGAGAGAGAGAGAGAGAGAGAGAGAGAGAGAGAGAGGGAGAGGGAGAGGGAGAGGGAGAGAGAGAGAGAGAGAGAGAAAGAAAAATTCATGGATGCAGTTCTAAAAATAAATTTATGTAAGATATCCCGTTCCAAAGTGGAGACAAGGTCGACCCTGCAAATTTTGTTGTTGATGCATTTAAAGTTGTTGGTTATAAGCCAACAGCGTCAGTTCCCGTGGTTGGACTCCCGTGGATTCTAAAATAATGGCACTGCGAAGTGAGGAACTTAGCGCCCCTTCAACTCGAACACATGCAAAACTCTTAACACTGACTCACTTTGACCCTCGTAGTTTTGCTTACAAAGGCGGATCCAGCAATATGGCAACCACGTATTCTTCCCATTTGAACGTATGAGAAACAGTCGATTCTCGAGGGCTCCATGGCCCCTTGACTAATCGATTGTTTCTCACGCATTCAAATGGGAAGAATACACAGTTGCCAGATCGCTGGATCCGCCCATGTTTGCTTATTTACTTTACCGTGCGTTCTAAACTCAAGAATCAGCCTGACCTTTTGGATAATGTTTTGGTTTCTTCTCCTTCGTTTCAAAGTACCCACAATGTATTGTGAGCCCGCATCCGCAGAAAAAAAAGACTGGTAGAATCTCCCACCTGCACTGATTTTGGAGTCAGATATGAGGTAGATGGTAAATGCAACGTACAATATGGTAAATTAAGTTAACTTGTTGATACATGTTACCATCATTTAGTGAAATTTGCCGTACTTGATAGCTGACTCCAAAATTAGCTATGCAGATGGTAAATTCTACCAGTTATTTTTTTCCGTGTAGAGATGTACATTTCTTTTCAACGATTTGTTGATAACGATTTCTAATACTGAGCGTCCAGTCTACACAGTTTCATCAGCTGGAACGGAGCTCTTGCAAACTTTTGCTTCAAGCAAAATGAATAATTGAATTTCATGTAAAAACCAGCGAAAGTCGCCAAAATCACACTAAAGAAGTTTAAAATTCAGTAATCGGGCAGATGCAAGGGTCAGAAATGTTGTGCTTTTTATCAAGGAAATAAAAGTACTTGATGAGCTGAGAACAAAGATGCCTTTGGTTTCCAATGAAGTCCCATTGCTCCGGAGATGAGATTTTGGCCCAAAACACATTGTTTTAAATGGGACGTCTGTGTAGTGAAGGCACTACGCCCACGATTTTTTACAACTTTACACGTACACGAATTGGGCTCTAGCAAACTTTTGCAATAGAGAATTGAAGAGTTGATTCTTGCATAAAAACCTGTATGAAGGACGATGCGGGTATACTAAAAAATCCCGAAATTCACGCTCTAAATTGGGCTTAATGGCAGAGAGACGCAGATATCAAGGGAGATTCCTGTCTAAATTGAGACGTAGGTATCTCTGTGTTTCTGTAGCGAAAGTGACATATTAGACAGGAATAATGAGTATCCCATGATACCTTCGTCGAACCGCCATTACGAACTTGCCGTTATAGCATTTATGTGAATTTATTACTAAATTTTGGACTTTGCAAGTGTGAATTTCGTGATTTTCGCTGGTTTTTACATCATATTGGACTATTCATTTGCTCAAAAGTTTGCAAGAGCCCCATTATGATGTAAGTAGTCATATGCTAGAAAAATCATGAGGGCATTAATCCCTTAACCCTTAACTGCATGATTTTTTTTTTTTCAATAAAATATTTTTTTTTTTTTCAGTACAATTTTGATTCTTGAGACAGGGAAAAATAGTGAAAAAATTCTTTCCATTATATTTCAATGGTAAAGAGCCTGAATATTAATTGTTCCAAATATGGCCTTACCCGCATTTAGGTATCCATGCAACTGAAAATAAAGTTTTCAGGCTAAAAAAAAAAAAAAATTAAAGTTGTAAAAAATAAGTAAGTAAGTTTCAATAGTTGTTTTTTTTTGTATATGGTACCCCTGCGTTACTCCCAAACATAACAATGAAAATCGGAAAATCTCTATCAGATTTTCAGTGAGCTATTTTCAACCACTCTGCACGTTCTCTATCCTGTGCTGCGCGCTCTAGGACAAAATCGGCAATTCTTACTCGTTTAGTATCTGTTCCACATGTGACCCACCATGCAGCGACAGTACAACTCAAGTCCCCTACTTTTATATAAGGCTTCAAAGTAATTGTTCCAGATCTGGGCTCATCTGCAGTTAAGGGTTAAAATCCAAACCCCAGCCAGTGCAACTCGAAAGCTTTTGAAAATGGAATCATAATGAAACCGTTGATCCTGTGATAATGGTATGTTTTACCTAATTTAGATTTCTCGTCACTCCAAAAATGGGTATAAAATGGTTGGAGGGCTGATTTCTATGCAGAGTCACTTGAACATAACGTCGAGAGCATCAACACAGTTCACATGTCTAGCGCCATTTTTGTAGCGTTTGACCCCATGATCAAATTTTTATAAGCCTGCAGCAAAAGTTTGCAACAGCCCCATTGGACGAAAGTCGCTTCGCGAACGTTTTTTAAACCAAACAAACCCATTGGACAAACTGACCCTCTGGACGAAGAATTACTTTGGAGCAACCATGTCTTCAGACAAAAGACACGAATGCCGAATGGTTATACACCAGACAGACTGTCTGGCTCCCCTTTCGGGACACACTGTATAATAAATTCTGTGTTTTTACTACATCAGGCAATCGCAAGGTTTCCCCCTCCCCTACCTTTGTTCTCTCTTCTCTTCTGTTCTTTCACGACACACATATATATAGCACGACCCGACGCAACGCAACGTGTGGCGTGACATTGCGAGAGAGTCCTTTATTTAAAACTTGTCACCGGAATGTAATCGTGGGTGGGGGGTGGTTTTTAAAATTTTAAACTGGAGACGCAATACCGCCGTACTTTATCGGGATGCAAACTTTTTCGCACCCCTCTCGTGGCTGCAACCAAACCCCCCCCCCCATTCACCGCCAAGCCCTAGGAGTTTGTCTGCATGATGCGATACCCTGGAACTGAGAGTAAATTTAAAAACTTTTTCGACCGGAAATTGGATCAGGGGGTTTGCTCTCTGGAACGATCCGAGAGGAATATTGGTCCGCGCCGAACAAGGAGAAAATAATAGATGGATAAATCAAATATATAAAAGAAGAAGTCAATTTATAATTTTTTCGATACAACCCCCTCCTCTCGCCCGCACGTAGTTCTTTCCCAATGGCATGTACTCAGAACTGTAAACGAGTTTTGGGTGACGCGTCACTCTCTGAAATTCACTCTGAATCATTCGCGATAAGTTTGCTTTTTCAATTGTTGCTGAGGGCCGTAGTCTTCTAGAGGTAGTTTCAGAAGTGAAGGCGGACCCAGACCGATAATCTTTGGAATTTGTCAACATTATTTCTGATATTACTCGATGAAAATGAATAAAAATGAAATTGAGTGTTCACTTTTCAATGAGGAAAACTTTAAACACAAAAGATTAAAGTCAGGAGCAAATTCGGTATTGATTTGAAGGAATAAAAGTTGAAAATTCGCCAAAGATTGTGGTTTTGGTCCGCCTACACTTCTGAAACTACCTCTATCAAAGGAGGAGTGTCAATAAGGCCGGTTTTTGGCCCCAAAAATGGTCAATATTTAAGATGGTCTAAAAGTTCGTGTAAAATGGCTCTACTTACTCTTTTTAGAGTAAGTAGAGCCATTTTACCTCCTCTTAAAGGCTTATATTTTTAGGTTTGGCTGGTGTTTTCGGGTTATTCGAGCTTCAGAGGCGTATTTTACCACCTCAAAGTGGGTCGGTTTTGGTGTTTTTCACGGAAAATGCCCGATTTTGCGTTAAATTATTGATTATTGAATATTTAGATGTGAGCTGGACATAGTTTGGTTTTCTGCTTTAGATATGTTATTATACCACTAAAAATGAGTAACATACTGCAATATAGTCACCGAACTATGTCCGGCTCGTACTTAAATATCAACTTTTCTGATTTCGTAAAAATGGAAAACTTGAACGAATTCTAAAAATTTACGTACAATAATACAAAACTGCATCTTTGCAACGCACAAAACGTATTTCATGGTTTGACAGGTGGCCAGGTTGCAATATAATCATTGCTACATTGATATTAATCGAATTCGTTCAAGTTTTCCATTTTCACGAAATAAAAAAAGTTGATATTTAAGTACGAGCCGGACATAGTTCGGTGACTGTATTGCAGTATGTCACTTATTTTTAGTGGTATGATAACATATCTAAAGGAGAAAACCGAACTATGTCCGGCTCACATCTAAATATTCAATAATTTAACGCAAAATCGGGCATTTTCCGTGAAAAACACAAAACCGACCCACTTTGAGGTGGTAAAATACGCCTCTAAAGTTCGAATAACCCGAAAACACCACCCAAACCTAAAAATATAAGCCTTTAAGAGTAAGTAGAGCCATTTTACACGAACTTTTAGACCATCTTAAATATTGACCATTTTTGGGGCCAAAAACCGGCCTTATTGACACTCCTCCTTTACGATCGAATCGAGGGGTGGTAGGCAGTGGCGTAGCGTGCAGTTCGGCAACGTTGCAGTTCGTCCATCTGAACCCATTAAAAATATCGAACTATTAGGTGTTCGGTGAACACCTTCGCATTCGACCTTTTGCATGGGTTTAAATAGACTTAATTCGTGGCGATTGTGATCATATGTTTTTTGCGCGGAAGAACCAACGACCTCTATATAAGACCGGCGAATGAATACGAACCAGCATAACCCGCAAGAAGGAAAGTTAGGTTAGGAATAGAGGTGCTTGGCCGGATAGGAGCACCTCTGTTTACACGTATTTTTATGAAGATGTTCTCTTCCGTTTTTCGCTTCTAAAACTCCTAATTTTACACGGATTTTGCTTTTCTTGGTCTTAATAGAAGGAGGATAGCTTGGGCTTTGACCTCCGCCCTACCGGGTCCGGTAACATTTTTTCGAAAATATATGGAAAATATAAGTCGTTGAAGTGGACACCCGTTGGTATGCTCTGAAGACCTTGCAGATCACGTTCGCCTGTTTACGACGATTCAATCTGTCTACAAATCGGCTTTTAGTCATTTTTTGAGTCTACTCCTTCACTCTCAGTCCTTTAGTGCTAGATTCTTAAAATTCCGAAAAGTTTTAGTGGCTGAGGAGGTAATTTTTCTATACTGTGTAGTGTGTACTAGTAAACCCGCCTGTGTTAGAGTTCGTAGTTACTTAACTTGAGTTCGTAATTTCTGTACATTTCCCTTCTGGATGATTTTTCATTCCTAATATTGTTTTATCAATCTGCGCCATCATCAGTGTCTATTAAATACTGTGATTGTGGTGAAACCCGCCCGCCGTTAACTCAGGATGTCGGATCGAGCCGACCACTGAAAGTTTTCTGGTTAGTCATCATCAATTTTGTGAAGTACTCATCATGTCAGGAATGATTCCCTCTTATTCCTTTGTTTAGTCGCAGCATAATTCAGCCTTGAATCAGGATTCATCGTAAAATTCCTCTCTTTGAACCATCCGTGGTTTTTGCGCATTCTTCGGAATCTTAAAGGTGAGCTTGGAGGGGGAGGCTGAGAGAATGGTCTATAAGATTTGGGTCAAGATTTCTACGAACAGCACCTAGAGGCCCATCCACTTAAGTTCCTGAAGTCGTATCGGAAAGTATTAGATGGCAGTTATATGAGGGGCCCCGTTTCTTCATCACACATTTTAGCATTTTTAGCTGCTGCGACTCGAAGTCGCTTACGGAAACACTTTCGGAAACGGACCGAACCGCCATAAGACGCAATGAGTGCGAGAGGGAAACCTTGAAACGCGGGGGGTCACTCTCTCGCACTCGCAGTCGCTTACGGACACTTTGGGAAACGGACCGAACCGCCATAAGACGCAATGAGTGCGAGAAAGAAACCTTGAAACGCGAGAGGTCTCTCTCTCGCACTCGCAGTCGCTTACGAAAATAATTTGGAAACGGACCAAACCGGCTTAAGCCGCAATGAGTGCGCGAGAGAAACCTTGAAACGCGAAAGGTCTCTCTCTCTATCGCAATGGCAGTCTCTTACGGGATCAATTTGGGATACTGACCGAACCGCCATAAGACGCAATGAGTGCGAGTGAGAAACCTTAAAACGCGAGAGGACTCTCTCTCGCACTCGCAGTCGCTTACGGGAACACATTGGAAAACATACCGAACCGCCATAAGACGCAATGAGTGCGAGAGAGAAACCTTGAACCGCGAGAGGTCTCTCTCTCGCACTCGCAGTCGCTTACGGGAATAATTTGGAAACGGACCGAACCGCCATAAGACGCAATGAGTGCGAGAGAGAAACCTTGAAACGCGAGAGGTCTCTCTCTCGCACTCGCAGTCGCTTACGGGAATATTATGGGAAACGGACCGAACCGCCTTAAGACGCAATGAGTGCGAGAGAGAAAACTTGAAACGCGAAAAGTCTCTCTCTCGCACTCGCAGTCGCTTACGGGAACACTTTGGGTAACGGACCGAACCGCCATAAGACGCAATGAGTGCAAGAGAGAAACCTTGAGAGAGAGACCCCTCGCGTTTCAAGGATTCCTTCTCGCACTCATTGCATCTTATGGCGGTTCGGTCCGTTTCCCAAAGTGTTCCCGTGAGCAACTGCGAGTGCGAGAGAGAGACCTCTCGCGGTTAAAGGTTTCTCTCTCGCACGCATTGCGTCTTATGGTGGTTCGGTCCGTTTTCCAAAGTGTTCCCGTAAGCGACTGCGAGTGCGAGAGAGAGACCTCTCGCGTTTCAAGGTTTCTCGCTTCCACTCATTGCGTCTTATGGCGGTTCGTTCCGTTTCCCAAAGTGTTCCCGTAAGCGACTGCGAGTGCGAGAGAGAGACCTTTCGCGTTTCGAGGTTTCTCTCTCGCACGCATTGCGTCTTATGGTGGTTCGGTCCGTTTTCCAAAGTGTTCCCGTAAGCGACTGCGAGTGCGAGAGAGAGACCTTTTGCGTTCCAAGGTTTCTCTCTCGCACTCATTGCGTCTTATGGCGGTTCGGTCCGTTTCCCAAATTGTTCCCGTAAGCGACTGCGAGTGCGAGAGAGAGACCTCTCGCGTTTCAAGGTTTCTCGCTTCCACTCATTGCGTCTCTTGGCGGTTCTATCCGTTTCCCAAATTGTTCCCGTAAGCGACTGCGAGTGCGAGAGAGAGACCTCTCGCGTTTCAAGGTTTCTCGCTTCCACTCATTGCGTCTTATGGCGGTTCGGTCCGTTTCCCATAATATTCCCGTAAGCGACTGCGAGTGCGAGAGAGAGACCTCTCGCTTCTCAAGGTTTCTCTCTCGCACGCATTGCGTCTTATGGCGGTTCGGTCCGTTTCCCAAAGTGTTCCCCTAAGCGACTGCGAGTGCGAGAGAGAGACCTCCCGCGTTTCAAGGTTTCTCTCTCGCACGCATTGCGTCTTATGGTGGTTCGGTCCGTTTCCCAAAGTTTTCCCGTAAGCGACTGCGAGTGCGAGAGAGAGAACTTTCGCGTTTCAAGGTTTCACTCTCGCACTCATTGCGTCTTATGGCGGTTCGATCCGTTTCCCATAATATTCCCGTAAGCGACGGGGAGTGCGAGAGAGAGACCTTTCGCGTTTCATGGTTTCTCTCTCGCACTCATTGCGTCTTATGGCGGTTCGGCCCGTTTCCCATAATATTCCCGTAAGCGACTGCGAGTGCGAGAGAGAGACCTCTCGCGTTTCAAGGTTTTTCTCGTGCACTCATTGCGTCTTAAGGCGGTTCGGTCCGTTTCCCAAAGTGTTCCCGTAAGCGACTGCGAGTGCGAGAGAGAGACCTCTCGCGTTTCAAGGTTTCTCGCTTGCACTCATTGCGTCTTATGGCGGTTTGGTCCGTTTCCCATAAGATTCCCGTAAGCGACTGCGAGTGCGAGAGAGATACCTCTCGCGTTTCAAGGTTTCTCTCTCGCACTCATTGCGTCTTATGGCGGTTCGGTCCGTTTCCAAATTAATCCCGTAAGCGACTGCGAGTGCGAGAGAGAGACCTCTCGCGGTTCATGGTTTCTCTCTCGCACTCATTGCGTCTTATGGCGGTTCGGTCCGTTTCCCAAATCGTTCCCGTAAGAGACTGGGAGTGCGAGAGAGAGACCTTTCGCGTTTCAAGGTTTCTCTCTCGCACTCATTGCGTCTTATGGCGGTTCGGTATGTTTTCCAATGTGTTCCCGTAAGCGACTGCGAGTGCGAGAGAGAGACCTCTCGCGTTTTAAGGTTTCGCACTCGCACTCAGTGCGTCTTATGGCGGTTCGGTCAGTATCCCAAATTGTTCCCGTAAGAGACTGCCTTTGCGATAGAGAGAGAGACCTTTCGCGTTTCAAGGTTTCTCTCGCGCACTCATTGCGTCTTATGGCGGTTCGGTCCGTTTCCAAATTATTCCCGTAAGCGACTGCGAGTGCGAGAGAGAGACCTCTCGACTTTCAAGGTTTCTCACTCGCACTTTTTGCGTCTTATGGCGGTTCGGTCCGTTTCCCAAAGTGTTCCCGTGAGCAACTGCGAGTGCGAGAGAGATCTCTCGCGTTTCAAGGTTTCTTTCTCGCACTCATTGCGTCTTAAGGCGGTTCGGTCCGTTTCCGAAAGTGTTTCCGTAAGCGACTTCGAGTCGCAGCAGCTAAAAATGCTAAAATGTGTGATGAAGAAACGGGGCCCCTCATATAACTGCCATCTAATACTTTCCGATACGACTTTATGAACTTAACTGAATGAGCCTCTAGGTGCTGTTCGTAGAAATCTTGACCCAAATCTTATAGCCCATTCTCTCAGCCTCCCCCTCCAAGCTCACCTTTAAGATTCCGAAGATTGCGCAAAAACCACGGATGGTTCAAAGAGAGGAATTTTACGATGAATCCTGATTCATTGATGAATTATGCTGCGACTAAACAAAGGAATAAGAGGGAATCACTCCTGACATGATGAGTACTTCACAAAATTGATGATGACTAACCAGAACCCTTTCAGTGGTCGGCTCGATCCGACATCCTGAGTTAACGGCGGGCGGGTTTCACCACAATCACAGTATTTTATAGACACTGATGATGGCGCAGATTGATAAAACAATATTAGGAATGAATAATCATCCAGAAGGGAAATGTACAGAGATTACGAACTCAAGTTAAGTAACTACGAACTCTAACACAGGAGGGTTTACTGGTACACACTACACAGTATAGAAAAATTACCTCCTCAGCCACTAAAACTTTTCGGAATTTTAAGAATCAAGCACTAAAGGACTGAGAGTGAAGGAGTAGACTCAAAAAATGACTAAAAGCCGATTTGTAGACAGATTGAATCGTCGTAAACAGGCTAACGTGATTTGCAAGGTCTTCAGAGCATACCAACGGGTGTCCACTTCAACGACTTATATTTTCCATATATTTTCGAAAAAATGTTACCGGACCCGGTAGGGCGGAGGTCAAAGCCCAAGCTATCCTCCTTCTATTAAGACCAAGAAAAGCAAAATCCGTGTAAAATTAGGAGTTTTAGAAGCGAAAAACGGAAGAGAACATCTTCATAAAAATACGTGGAAACAGAGGTGCTCCTATCCGGCCAAGCACCTCTATTCTAACCTAACTTTCTTTCTTGCGGGTTACGCTGGTTCGTATTCGTTCGCCGGTCTAATATAGAGGTCATTTGGAAGGACACATTCGGGTATAGAAGCATTTTAATAGCGACTTCAATGAAGTCACTTCGTATGATTTCGATGTATAGCTTCGACTTTTTATCACATGATTTTACGTATATGTAAACAATGGGACAGTCACAGTGCTGCTAGATGTGTTGTAAAATATTCAGGCACTTGAGACTTAATGTAAAATGTGTATATTTTATGTCAAATCTGGCAGCACTGTACAGTCATTAATTGATGGCTCGACGAGGTTGCTGTATAACTTCGCGAAGTAGAGCTTCGATACTTATCATATGTATTAAACGCAGATTTATAGAATAGTACAATCAACTAGAGATGACTTTGTTGGGATCGGGTCGTTGAATTGATATCTCGATTGTAACCCAGCAAATTTGGGCTAGGTTTCGAGAATTTTTAAAGAGACCAAACTATTAGTGATGATGAGTTGAGACGATGGTTATTCTTCTCTTATCAATAATATGCTCTCGAATATTACTGAGTAATGAAAATAATTGGTTTCCTGTTGAAATTGTTGTTTACTTTGAATGTATAAGTGATTTATCTAAGAATACTACCAACGGGTCCAACGGACCCAGAATATTGTTACACATCCTCTTTTAAAGTTGGCGATTTGAGCTGTTTCGTATTAGTTCGCATCTCGGTGAGGTTATGATGTTTTTATAAGGTCTGTTTTTTCAAATTTAAAAAAAAAAAAAAAAAAAAAAAAAAAACAAGTTGGAACTTGCAACACTGGAACAGTGTTAGCAAAGAGAGCATGAGTGTCGGCCGTAAATCATTGTAAGTGTGGAGTTCCATATTGATAGTACAAAACTGCGACAAAGTCAATCGCAACGCTGCATTTGAGTTTGTATAACAGTGATCGCTGTAAAAATAACTTGATAGGTCAAAGTGGGAATGATAATTTACTTATAGCGTGTTGAAACAGTTGTTCACGAGGCGAGGTGAATACTGTGGTTTTGAAAATCGATTTCGATAGTGATAGTTCCTTTAAAATCGGATGACGCAATACCAATCCTAGCAAGCCGTAAAGTCTAGTTTAGTTATTTGGGACTTTTTTAGATTTCTCTCGCCTGAACCAAAGTCATCAGGAAGGAAATTCTTAATACCAATCCTAGCAAGCCGGAAAGTCTAGTCTAGTTATTTGGGACTTCTATAGAATTTTCCTCGCTTGAACCAAAGTCATCACGATGGAAATTCTTCGTCTTTATGGTTTCAGCTCTTTTTGTCTCAGATTAAAAAATGAATGTTAATATTGATCAAATGTCATCCGACACTCATCAAGGCCCTTAAGGAACGTAATATGAACTTGAAAAAAGCTCATTCGATTTTTAAGGGAGCTTAAACGGTCCATGAGAGACGAAATTCGCGGATACAGAGTATCCACAGCTTATTTCAATGTTCGATCTGACAAGACCGTGCGCCTTTGAAAAATCGATATCTCGATAGTGAATCGATGTATTGCAATTCGGTTTGCACCGGTCGAAAGCGCTTGCTTGTGACTGACAACCTCGAAAATTTCAGATCCATCCGAGTTTATTTAATGACCTTACAGGACCTCTCGCGGCCGCAGTTAGACATTTCTTGTCAGAGTTACGCTGAAACAGGGAGTAGTTCCCCCCCTAAGATGATATTTTTTGGCTCGAAACTGCATTGGGCCCTCTCGGGACATCATTGGGACCCGAAAAAAAGCGGAACCGATATAATACGGCACACGACTGGTTCGTGAGAGACGAAATTCGCCTTTTTCCAGCCTCCAGCGCCCCTCTAAGGTCGATCTGACAAGACCGCGCGCCTTTGAAAAATCGATATCTCGAGAACGAATCGATGGATTGCGCACTGCGGTTTGGATTGGGCGGTAGCTTCAGCTTTTAGATAATTCTTGAAAAAAATTCAGATCCATCCAAGTTTTTAAACGGATCTTATGGGACCTCCCGCGGCCGCAGTTAGACATTGTACGTGAGACTTACGCTGGAGTTGGGGCCACGCCCCCCCCCCCCCCGATATAGACTTTATCGGTCCGACATTTGTCAGGGCCCTTAATGAACTTCATGTGAACTCAAAAAACTCACATATGACTTCTCACGGCGCATGCTAGGTCCACGAGAGTCGAAATTCGCGGATTTTAGAGAATCTTAGATTTCTGACCCTATACCGCGCGCCTTTGAAAAATCGATAACTCGAGAGTGAATCGATGTATCGCAATTCGGTTTGGACCGATCAAAAGAGTAAGCTTACCGGTACTCGCCGTTAAAATTTTGGATCCATCTGATTTCATTTTGAGACCTTACTTGAGTTACTTGGACCCCAGTTGGAATTATTTTTTCGGAGTTACGCTGGCAAGGGGGTCGCT
This sequence comes from Trialeurodes vaporariorum, assembly GCA_011764245.1. Taxonomy (NCBI): domain Eukaryota; kingdom Metazoa; phylum Arthropoda; class Insecta; order Hemiptera; family Aleyrodidae; genus Trialeurodes; species Trialeurodes vaporariorum. Next base: position 11,156,807 of record VMOF01000001.1, on the reverse strand, counting down.
CCCTCTCTTGGAAAACTGTGGAGAGGGCCCTTTGCTGGGGCATACATTCTATTTTTCACTTTTTTTTTTTTTTTTTTTTTTTTTAATTTTATATTTGTGTCTAATCTAAGTTGGGGGAGGAGGAGGAGAGTACCTGCAAGTCAACCGGCAATTTACTTTTGATAGTGGCTGCGGGTCGAGGGTGCGGATTGCAGACTTTTAACTTGTTGTGGGGTTTACAGGGTGGCCGTGTCTAAACTTTTGAGAAAAGAAGGCAACCACAGACCGGAAGAACGTTCAATTTCTGGTTCAGAGACCATGGACAAAGACATGGGCACCCGCAAAACAATTGCCCGGAGGGGCAACTTTTTGAATGTCAATGGAAGGTCTAGGGGACACCACCTAGAGACGGGCAAGTCTAGAGAACCCCCCCCCCCCCCACTTCCGCCCAAAATAGAAAATAAATCAATTATCCTTCCAAATGGTAGAAATTGTAAGTGATTGTAGCATGTAGTTGTATCAAAAGTAATTCTATTTTTGACGTGTTTGATATTATGAATAAAGTGACAGCATCAGATGATAGAAATAGTAAAAAGCTAAGTACAACTATTCCTTCTTTATTTTCATTGTCCTGATGAATTCTAAGAGTTAACCTATTTAAATTAACAAAACCAAAACTCTTGCCTATACATTCTCTAATCATGTAATTATCGACCAGAGGATTCTGAATTTTCAAGGAAGTTCGCAAAATTCTCGTTGCCAACGGTAGTTGCCAAAGTAGACACGTTCATACTAGTAGATTTTAAAACTTCTTTCGGCGAGGGAGATGACGGGTGGGAAGTATGATGTCGTCTGAATCAGGAGGGGGTGGGGTAAAAATCAGGGGGAGGTCTAGATCTGGGGGGGAGAGGAATCCTGAAACTGGGGGGCGAGCTGTATAGTGGCAAGGGGTGGTTGGGCACCACTGCTTGGGGGGGGGGGCTACTTCCCGCCCTGCCCCCCCCCCCTAAATTACGCCCCTAATTAAAATTGTAAAGTAAACTAAGAATAAAGTTTGTTAACTCTTACTCCTTTCGTTATTATTTGATCTTCGAATGTTCCGATTCTTTTTTATTGTAAAGTTTTGATTTTTCTGAATTAGGGGGGGGCCGCGGCGCCCCTCGGGGAGCGCCCATTGACAGATAAGGGAGAAAGGTAAGTGTAGGAATTTGCACGGGAATCCGGCGTAGTGTGCCGCAAAAATTACTACCAATGGCGGATCCAGAAAATTCTTTTAGGGGGGGGGGGGGGGGCTTCACGCCTATGAATTTTCAAATTTGCAGGGAGGAATTTATGGGATTTTTTCTGTTGAAAAAAGGCAAAGGCTACCGTGAGTTGGGGGGGGGGGCGTGCCTTTCCCGAATCCGCCGCTGATTACCATGTAACACTGGGCCACGATGACCGATGTCGCATAAAACCAGGTAGAAGACCCGTGGCGGGCGTGGCATCCGTGATGGCTGTGAAATTGGGATGAAGTAGATGGACACACATCATTCATGCAATCTGCACAACGCGGCAAGCAACTGTTGTAGGCGTAGGTGCAGTAGTTCGTGGGGAGGGCAAAGGGGACGGGAGGTCGTCGCAAAACCATGGACGAAGATATAACTAAGGACTGCCGACTGTTGTTAGTCCTGTTTTGCTCTCGACCCCAGCGCTCCAAGCAGCGGTCAGCTGAACTACTCTTTCAAGTGAGCGATCCTGGCGATGTGTCCATGCTCACATGCTGTGCTACTGCTAAAACCGTTGTTGGAGTTGGTCTGTTATGGCATGGCTGTCAACTGTTGTCGGCGACCCAAGAGGATCAGATAACTCAGTATCTCAATGGAAGATCGAAAGCAAGGGAAATTCAGAATCAACTTTGGACAAGGTAACAGAAATCATCAGCAAATTAAAAGAGTCGCCTGATCTCTACTAATAAAACAAATGTCTATGTACTCTTTCTTGTTTGATTCCGTTTTGAGGTTAACTGTGATGTATAGTATTTCAGTCCTTGATTAATCATTTTCGACAATTCAGGAATCTTTCAAGAAATACTCCAGACGTTTGCTTTTTAGCGGATTTTGCTTCCTTTTAATTCGCTGATCATTTGTTCCCTTCGTTCAATCGTGATTCAAATTACCTACACGGTATACATTTGCGGGAAGGCATGGGAGAAAGGGAGCCGGAGCGGCCACCGCTGCAGCGGTTCGCTTTTAGTTGACCCTTACTGCTGCTTGGAGCGCTGCGGTCGCGCTCGAAAACCCGCTAACAGGTTTTAACACGGGCGGAGATAGGAAGTCGGCAGTCCTTAGTTATATCTTCGTCCATGGCTCGGAATGGTCTTAAAATTTTCCTTAGGATTTGATCTAGAACGCAACGTTCTTACATTTTCGAAAAGTTAACTCTAGCTCTCGCAATTAACGATTAAAGGCGGAAAAAGCATGGTTTCTGGACCGCGGAACAGTGGCGTTATCTAGCGGATGAGAATCTTACTACAGGTCGCTGAGGATTCACCTTAAAACGCAACGCCGATCGCGTTCCCCAAACGAACTCTTTTAGCGGACCGAAACATCAACAATAACAGGATTGGAAATTTGAAATCATCTAAATGCATTTTAAATCGCAGAATACACGAAACATGGACACAATCCTCTGATATAAAACCCCAATATCTCATACAGAAGATTTCGTTGAAGTCTGATCCAAATTAGTAACGTAATTACATTCCCAAAAATGCTTAACCTCAATCTTGGCCAAAAACTCCCGCCACAAAGAAAAAGCGACAAATTGGGAGGACACCGGATTGGCGGAATCACATGGGTCAATCGGTCCTCGAGGACCCGTTCTCGATACTGAAACCAAGCGATCCCCCGAGCGGACCCCCGAACCATGCCGTTCCTATAAGAAAAGCATTATTGACCTTGTAGAAACGATTTCAATAGAGCATGACACTCATGCTCTTCGTTAGATTTTTTGGGTATTTTTGTAGTTTTTAACGATTCATTTGATTGTATACACCTGTTATTTTTTAATCTGTGGAGTCAAAGTGTGTCAAATTAAATGAAGGCGTTTTTTTTTTCTTTTTCGAAATAGACTGATTTAGTGCTGACTTGGTGATGAGCGTTCCAAAGAAAGACAAACTGTCTCTCTTGGTCTCACGTAACCCCCGCATGTACTGCTATCTCACTCTAATTTCAAAAAACTTATGGAGAGACATCTTTTGAGCATTGAGCATCAATTGTCAAAAAGCGCTGAAAGAATGACCCCAAATAATAGGGGTTGTAAATGACCTCACGTCCAAAAAGCTTAAAAAATTAAAATGTTAAATGAAGTTTGCTTGAATTTCCGAGCCAACCTATTTTAACAAATTATTGTCGTTAATAAAGGGCTGTTTGAAAAAGGCATACTTTTCCCGCGCAAAGTTTCTTTTCCATTTTTATACAGATTTTTGATTTACCTACTAAAACGCAATGTCTTACTGTCATGTCAGTTCAACGAAAGGTTATCGTAGGTGTGCGATCTCGGTCATGCGTATTTGTTTGCTTACCCCGAACTTCTCATTTTATTGTGAAAGCATGGTTTTTCACTCTCGCTATCTCTTTCTCTCCTTCCCTTCTTTTCTCTGTACTGTTCTAAATCGTATAATCCACATGCGCTGATACGGTGCATCCAAATGCGCCGATTCTAAGGGTTTCGGCGGCTCCATGAGCGCCAAAAAAAATTGACGGTTTTGGATCGGGCCCTCTCGAGAACGACCACCCCTAAAATGGTTAAGTTTCATGCAAGGGGGTGGGGGGACGGGGGGTTATGCTATTTATGCCCCTTCCAAATAACGACTCCTGTTTTCTAAACATTTGGTGTACATGAGAAAATACCACTTTAGTATTGCAGGAATAATAGAGTAAGTTTTTAGATTTCGTCCTTTGGAGCAGGATTAGATGGGCGAATAGCAAACGGAGTTAGGGAGTGGATATCAAGTCAAAGTCTTAGCTCGAATAAACAAAATCACGCGCAAGACTCGAAACGGAACGCTTGGCCGCGAAGCGGCCACCGGCCTCTAGTTTTATTATATTGCAGAAATTAATTATGTACTGTTGCAATTATTTTTTTTATGTAAATTGTGGGTTACTTAGATTCTAACTAAATTAGAGCCATAAAGTTTTATTGATATTTAAATTGAAATATGTTATTTAATAAACTTTGAATAAACTAAACTTAGTTAATGCATTTAAAAATTATTAGATTAAACAGATAATTAAAGATTAACTTTATAAATTCCACAATTTTTGTTAGATTCAATCGTAGTTTTAACCCTTTTTAAGGCATTTCAAATTATTTAAGTTATTGTAAAAAACTACTACTAAGTAATATTTTAGAGGAGCCTGGGGGTCACCTCCAGAATACTAAAGGAGGGTTTGAGTCTGGGGATCTCCCCCAGAGTAATAAAGAAGAGTCCGAGAGTTTCCTTTAGAAAATATATGGGGGTCTGGAGGTCTCCTCAAGATTAAAATAGATATGAGAAACTGTTAGTGGGGTATGTATTTCCTACAGTTAATTTTTTTGACCCTTTTCGGTATTTTCAGACCCATATTAATAGCAGAAAAAAAAATGTCTTATTTTATAGTCCCGAAGTTTGACGCATGAGTTTTGTAACACACGTTGTATTCCGACTCAATGTGTGGTGATTGCTTGCTCAACGCAAAGGCGACTAAGTTCAAATCTCGATCCTCTTTAGGCTACAGCGTTGCCAGACTGGGGTGAAAAAGCCGTACGTTTTACATAGATTTAAATGGGGGATGATACGGCTTTTTACCGTCTATCTGGCAACGCTGTTAGGCTAGGTTATGACTACGGCGAAGGCTTACTTATCGCGTATCTATGTCGCAGTTTCAGCTTTTTTCTACCACCCCTTCCTCACTTGTAGCATCTTAGAGACATTCCTGCCTCCATAACCGTAGCCAGGATATTGTATTTCTCTCTCTCAGCCCATTTGAACGCATGTGTTAGAAAAAGATAGAACCAGGGGCTGAAGTCACGTGACAGCCCCTATATTCATCCTTTTCTAATGCATGCGTTTAAATGGGCTAAGAGAGAGAAAGAAAATTTTCTGGCTACGGCTATGCCTGCCTCTGTTCTTTTTTTGCCCTTTGAATCATGATATAAACTGTAAACGACACTTCCATCATACAGCAGTAAAATTTAGCATAGTTCTTTTAACTCTCTTCATGCGATCTACGCCTGCCGAATTTTGTATCTTCTCCGCACAGAAGATGTCGAGACATAAAAAGTGAACCAGTCTACGATGGTTCCGAACACCAGTGAGTCTCAATTATCGTGTCAAATACAACACGTACCTTATACAGTGGCGGCTTTTGAAATGTGGCAACAACGTATTCTTTCCATTTAAACATATTTAAAACAATCGATCATCTGGAGGAGCGATTGCACCCCCCAAGATATCGATACTTTGTATAGGTTTAAATAACAAATAAGCAAAGTTTACAAACTGTACGAGCCGCCTCTGCCTTTTACCCTTGCGGCTCTAAAAGTAATTATTTCTAAATTAAAAATACCCTATTAGTGTGAATTGCAGTATTACCTCATTAAGTGAATATAATAATTGCATGTAAATTTTGTGAGAAGATTTAAAAAATTAACCGAAAAATACTGACTCATATTTCTTTGCAGTCATAGAGATCCAAAAAAATTGAAATTCTACAAAATAAATGCCGAGATGTTACCTTCTTGTCAAGATAATTGGTGGCCTTAACAGGTTAGAAGGATATTTAAAAAGATCGCAGAACTTTTTTGGTTTGAGAGCCAAATCGTGCCAACCTTCAGCCACCCTCGCCGATGAGGAAGGGTCCTCTTGGATTCTACATAACAGCCATATGCTTATATTCACTGAGAGAAATCACTTCTTTAAAAACAAGGAAACACGTTTACTTGTGACAGTTTTCCTTGCGCGAAGTAACTTCTGATTGCATGAAGGAGAATCACTGTCACATAACATGGAATCTTTCACTTGTAGCAGCATACATTTTTCTTGGGCTAAAGGAATTTCCCCTCAGTGAATATTTCACTGTGCAGTTTCTTTACCACAAACGAAATACACCTTGGATTAAAAAAATAATTATCTCAGTGTTCCTTGGATACTAGATTACGTAGTGAAACTACAAAATTATTAATTATTTTTTCATACCCTCGTTGCACCGAAAAAAATTCCAGAAAGGAAATGTTATACTTACATTGTTTACCATTCCATTTAAATAATACTAGGCTGTAATCCTCTCCCATCTCTTTTTTAAACAGATGCTTAAATTCTTTGACACTGGAGCTTTTGCAAACTTTTGCTGTGAGCAAATGAATAGTCCATTCTGATGTGAAAACAAGCAAAAATCACGTAAATCACAATGGGAAAGTCTAAAATTCAGTTATAAACCTACATAACTACATAAATGAAAGATCGTAATGGCGGAGAGACGTGGGTATCATGGGAGATTTCTATCTAATATGTGACTTTCACTTTGGAAACACAGAGATATGTCTCAATGGGTCTGTTGCATAATTTTGTTACAACAATATACAGCTTTGATTCTTTTGTAAAATTCGGCAAAAATATTGATGCGCGCATTAAAAACGTTTAAAATCCTTAACTCAGGGAATCGCTTCAATTTCAAACAGCCCGCGCTACACAAGACACTATTTGCACCGGTGTACTACTAAATAGACGGAACCACCGTGCATAAGTAAACAACATCGTAGCTACAAAATTATGGAATTCCCTTCTAAATACATGAACTATTGGCTGCATTTGCTGTCTGATCCTTTCGGTGTATCTAAGATTACAAAATAATATAAGAAATGTACGCATCTAAACGAAACATGCCAATGTTTGTAAGTTCTGTTCATGTTTACATAAACGAGATGAGTCCATCTATGTAGTTATAAGTCGGTGATATAGTGTCTAGTGTAGCGCGGGTTGTTTAAAATGGAAGGTATTTTCTGAGTTAATGAGTGGATTTTGAAAGTTTTTAATGTGCGTATCGATATTTTCGCCGAATTTTACGTTAGAAACAATGTGTCATATTGATGTAGCAAAAGTACGCAACAGACCCATTAAGATAGGAATCTTCCATGATACCTGCGTCTCTCCGCTATTAAGCTCGATTCTGAAAGTGAATTTTGTGATTTTTTAGTGTACTCATTGCCATTTTTGCAGGTTTTTATGCAAGAATCAACTCTTTAATCCCGCGTAGCAAAAGTTCGCAAGAGCCTTATTTATTTTAAGTGGGGAGGTTGGGAAAGGTTATGAACAGTGGCGAAGTGTGCTTTTTGGCAACGTTGCATTTTCTCCATTCGAACGCATACAAAAAATCGAATTCACTTGTCATCGCCGATTCCTTTTAGTTCGATAGATTTCCTGGGATTGAATGGTTGGTCTAAGTGCAACGTTGTCAGTTTGCGCGCTTCGTCACTAGTTATTATGGAAGAAAGAACGAATGAAAGGTAAAATGTCCGGAAAAACCTTCATCTAGACCGCCTGCTCAACGCATTTGAAGCTCCTTAGTGGCCTCAGTCAGCCGACAAGAGAATGCGACTCATAGGCGCTTAAGTTTATAACCGTTTTACGTTTAGAGCGTGGATTTTTTTTTTTTTTTCTACATCTATGAAAATAAAGGCGTGAAATACGGAATAAAAATAAAAAAGAAACACCCTCCAAGTATCGAGCTGTTAAAGTTTGAGTACGAATCATGAATGCGGATTTTATTGTGAGAAAGGGGGTCTCTCTCTCTCTTCCTCCCTCCCTTCATCTATACAATTTATTTATTTATTCATTCATTCATTCATTTATTCGCTTACTCCTCATTTTATTCTTTATTCGTTCATTTATTCGTATCGTTTGAAAAGCTGACGATGAGTAGTCATAGACAAAAAGTGAAAAACAAAAACCGAAATATTTCTGAACATCAACAGCTTCCATTTTTCAGAGACGGGGCTAATGTGACGCATACAGTCACGAACGTAGTTTTTGTGGACAATGGGGAGTTGCAAGGGTCTGAAATGTTGTGTTTTTTATAAAGAAAATGATAGTACTTGTTGAGCTGAGAACAATGGTGCCTTTGGTTTTTTCGTAAGTGCCCCGGTTTTGGAGATACTCACGTTCAACGTTGTAAAAAATCGCGAGCGTAGTGACGTCACTACGCGGAATCCCCATTTAAAACAATGTATTTTGGGCCAAAATCTCATCTTCGGAACAATGGGAATTAACTAGAAACCATAGGCATTTTTGTTCTCAGCTCACCAAGGACTTTCATTTTCTATGTAAAAACCGCAACATTTCAGACCCTTGCAACTGCCCCCATTGATCGCAGCGAGCTATACATCTAGAGTGGCGGTTTAATTAGTAACCTGCGTAGCCACCATGGGGGATTTTTAGGTTAGGTTTAAGTGATTAATTTGACCTTTTATTTCCCTGTAGTTCGGTGCTGCGCGATGCTCAGTGGATTAAAGCATGTTCCGGTCCTATTGTGCGTCGCGCCGCACCAAAATATACGGAAACAAATTGACAAATTAGTCGCTTAAACCTTACCTAAAAATCCCCCAATCTTGGCTATGTAGGTTACCAATTAAACCGCCACTGTATATAAATGTATAGCTCGTTGATTGATAGAGCTAATTAGATATCTGCTCTTTCTCCGTTTGCACAAATATCTAGTAAAATTTTACCACGCGCTGATCCCACCTGACCAGTTATTGTGAGACGTTTATTTTTGCAACGATACGGTTTGTCCATTTAAGTCCATATTCATGCACTAGACAGGCTGCATAGATCAGTGGACGTTAAAAGTTGGTAGACTAAAACAAAATGGGTCAAAGTTGCACACTTCGGTTAGGGCGTTTTACAGTAGGTATCAACTCATACGTAAAAAGCCGATAAGATGACAATCATCAGAAAACACCAAAATTCATTAATAAACTCACGAATTGCGAAAAACACTAGGACATTATTCACCTCTGCATCTTTCCACCCAGTGAACGATATTTTGCGGGGTTAGCTGGGCACATTCAAATAATCATAGCCGCCGACTGTGAATACAGCTGACTTCGAAAACGAATCAACACTAAACATTGACGGCGTCTGTCCGAATTCTTACGTCTCAATATCCAGAATTCCTCACAATAGGTTTTGAAAGGTACGGAAACCGATATTTGAGTCGACAAATTATTTACTCTTAACACTAAAACGCCTGGACTTGGGCTCCCACCTAGAACGCCTGGTGTGCCTTTTTTGGCACACATTGTAATGAATGTGTTTTCATCTAAATTTCAGTCTTTATCCAGGTTATATTTTGTTTCCATAATTGCGTAATAAGTGGAAATTGATTAATGATTTTTTTGTGTGACTAATAATGGCGGTGTTTGGGGTGAGGAGGGCAATATTAAATTATGCAGCAAAAAGGGAAAAGTTATAACATGAGTAGTTCGATTTTTTTTTTTTTTTTAACCTCTCCTCCCCATCGACACCTCTCCACCACCTACCGCCCCTACACCCCTCTTTCTCCTCCTTTCTCCCCCTCCCCCTACATCCCCACCACCAGCCAATGCTCACACTCTAGTAACGGTTGACCCTCAAAAACGCATGTTGTTTGAAATAGCTGGGTCTGGAAAATTTGAATAAAACACAAGTGTTTCTTACATTTCCAATTACATTTTATAGATTTTTTGTTCTTTCAATCAGAAATTTGAACTCTTGAGATATTTCCAAAAATTAAAAACATGAAACTAATGTTAAACTTAGTTTTTACTTTAGTTTTCGTTACAATGGAGCTCTTGCGAATTTTTGCTATAAGGAAGTGAATAGTCCAATCGGATGTTAAAAACCAGCGAAAGTCACGAAAATCACACTGAAAAAAAAAAAATCTAAAATTCAGTAAATAAACTCACACACTACTGCTCTAAAGGCAAGATTGTAATGGCGCTTCAACGCAGGTATCATGGGAGATTCCTGTCTAATTTGTCACTTTCTCTGCAAAAACTCAGAGATATGTCTCAAATTACTATATGATATGTCTCCCACGATGCCTGCGTTGAATCACCATTATGCCCGATTCTGAGAGTGAATTTCGTGATTTTTCTGTGTACACATCGACATTTTTACAGGTTTTTCTGCAAGAAACAACTCTCCGCAATCCCTTGTAGCAAAAGTTTGCAAGAAGCCCATTGTACTGAGTACTAGAGCACTTTTATTACGCTTATCTTCATACACTGTGATTATTTTACTGTTAGGCTTCAAAGGAGTATAGTGTCAGAGAGCATCTCTTTAGCAGCTACAAGGATCTCACTGCAAACTTGGTTCATAGTGTCGATGTTACTTACTCCTTTTTTTGGCTCCGAGATTGTCAGTATTTGGTTCGATGTTACTGACTCACTCCCTTCCCGAGGCACAGGAGGGGGGGGAGGTCTCAGTGGCCGATCATATGACGTATCTACACTATAACTACTGAATATCTTGAACACGTTCATAAAGAAATATTACGCTTTAGAAACTCTTTTGACTGAAAAAATACTCTCGACTATCGGATTTTACCATTGTGCCTAAAAAGGCACACCCGGCGTTCTAGGTAAATACGCTTTTTACGTGAAAACAAATAGGAGTACCGAAGCGAAATTTTAGGAGCATGTTAATACCCTAAAATGATGAAAAGTCAACAAATTTCAGCTTCCTAGGGTTAAAGGGCAGGTTCCGACGAAACTTTGAAACATCAAATGTGCCAAAAAAGGCACAGCCGGTGTTCTAGTGTTAATGGTGGCTGAGGGCAGTAATTTTGGGAAATTCCCATCTAATACTACTGTAACTCCATCAAGGAGTGACCAATGAGAGACAGCTTTCATTTGACGCCGGTGTCAGTAGATGTCACAGTACCGTTCATTGGGTGTGGCTCATTACTCTAATCACTGCAATTACTCTGTGAATCATCGTTGTCAACATAGAGAGAGTGACGAAATTAAGGTGGGAATCGCCCATTGTTACTGCCCTCAGCCACCATTATACGCTTGCGTAAATAAAAGCGTTTATTGAGTTTAGGAGTGGATTTCAGAAGTTTTTAGTGCTGCCATCATTATTTTTAGAGGTTTTAACACCTGAATTGACTATTGAATTGATCATAGGAAAAGTGTGCAACATCCCCATTTATAATCAATGAGTTTCGTAGTTTTCTGGTGCTGCCATTGCCGTTTCACGACTTTTTACGAGTGAATTGATACTTTAAAACGCTCTAGCCGAAGTGCGCAACGGACCCATTGGACTTAAAGCCTGTGTATGGAAGGATGAGCCCTGGGACCGCGAATTTCATGCATTAAAACGGAAAAATTCAATGTACAGTCCCTGTCTTTAAAAAAAAAAAAGAAAACGGTTTAATTTGGCAACGATGTTGGTGCCACAGTATATGCCACTCTCTTCTAGCAACCGATCTGACCCCATTTACGAGGATTATCCTCACTCGCGCGCTCTGATAGAATATTTACTTTTCTCGCTCCCCCCTCCCCTTCCCCCTCCATCCCATGGTCACGAAAGAGGAGGAGGAGGGGGGTGAATGGGAGGATGGACTCGCACTGTATACTGGATTATGAAACAGAGTGCTCTCTTCTCTTATGAAAATATTAAAATCCTTTAATTCAGTTGGATTTCAAGCATGTTCTCTCTCATTCTCCACCTCCTCTCCCCACATCTCCTCTCCATATTCCCACTTGCCCCTCTTCCCCCATCTCTTGGTCCAATACCACCAGGATGATACCCACTCACCATCCGGGGATTGTCATGTTTAGTATAGAGAGAGACCTTTTTTGGAAGCTGCGACCTAAATCAGGTTAAAATCTGGCAACGCTGCATACTGTCCTTTTGAAGCAACGAAAAAAGTTGAAATATTTTAAGTGGGTGGTAAACACAAATGGTTCTGTTGGGTCTGTTGCGTTAGATGGCTTTGCTTACGCAATTTGGTGACGTTGCACTTCGTCCATTCAAAATACATGAAAAAAATCGAACTACACGGGTGTTCGGTGAACACCTTTTGCTTTCGACCTTTTATGTGGGTTTAAATAGACACAATACAATGATGCGAAATTGCAGGCTACGCCACTTTGTTGCGTCTGTTGTTACCAACTAGCTATAGCGATAGCGAGGCTGATATACATGGGCGGATACAGGGCATTGTCTTTCTCTCTCTCCTCCCATTTGAAAACGTGCGTTGGAAAAGGACAGAAGAGGGGGCCAAAGTCACGTGATAGCCCCCTCTGCTATCCTTTTCTAACACATAAGTTCAAATGGAAGGAGAGAAAGACAATTCCCTGTATCCGCCAATGCTGATATACATGTTATACGTCCTATCTCAAAGTGTGACAGCATGAGCAAACTGAATGTGGTTCGTTTACCTCACGTTTTTTAATCTACCTTAAATCAAAAGTTGTAATTAATCCAGTGGAAATGGGGCAGTTCCAAGGGTTTGAAATTTTGTGTTTTTTATAAATAAAATGATAGTACTTGATGAGCTGAGAACAATGGTGCCTTTGGTTTTTTCCTAAGTGTCCGGTTTGGGAGATACACACGTATAAAGTTGTAGAAAATCGTGTTCGTTACATATCAATCCTCTACGTCTACCTAGGAGGTTACCCATCAGACGGTTGCTCTAGGAGAAACATATGAGATGGATCATTATGGTTCTAATCCAATTTTTTGCAAAACTGAAAAATTATATTTACAATTTTTACCAACTCGTATCTATTGGTTCTTTTTTAAAAAAATCAAGTGCGAAATGAAAATTTAAAACGTCACAGTTAAGCCCCGGAATCTAAACCAGTGAGTGGGCTCATATTTTCTTCACGATAACCTTACCAGATTATCAGTGTAAGTCTCAGAATAACCTTACCAGAAGTCATTTTCTGATTTCACCAGTGGATACAAAAAGTTTTTAATGTGAATGTTATGGCATTTTCAGGGAGGTTTACGTTAGAATAATGTGTCATAAATCACAACACCAAAATGACACAAACAAAAAAAACAAAATCAAATCAAAAAGTCTGTGAAAAATATTAGACGATGCTTTTGATGAGGAAAATCAACCGACACGAGCAGATGCTTATCCAAAAATTATCTTTTCTCTCTCTTCAACAATTTCAGAAAAGGTTAGAAAGAGTGCCAAGCAGCCATTATGCGTGTGACATTAGGCTTTATCTCTGTCCTTTTCTGAATCACCCTTTAAAAAGTGCGGAGCGAGAGAGAGAGAGAAAGAGAGAGAGAGAGAGAAGGAGAGAGAGAGAGAGAGAGAGAGAGAGAGAGAGAGAGAGAGAGAGAGAGAGAGAGAGAGAGAGAGAGAGAGAGAGAGAGAGAGAGAGAGAAATTCTACGGTCCGTCTAAAGGTTAGTTTTCACTCTCATATACTGAATCGATCGGTATAATTTTCTTCCCGCGAATGAAATGAAACGAACAAAAATTGGATGCTTCGAGTCATATTTGGTTTAGTACGCCAGTAGTGTTTACCGGTCCCAGGACTCCATTTCAGTTTTAGTGCTCTTTTGAGAACTTCGCCGTCGGAAAGTGTCGCGGGCAACCTTCGGACCAGGCATGTATAAAACCCACGCACCAAGATTCTAGGAGCCCGATAAGTCGCTTCCTAACGTCTTATCCTCGCGTCAGTCAGTCGGAGCTTGGAAAAAAAGGAGAAAAAAATCATCCGACGCGCAAACGCCATTACCGTGGAAGCGTCAAATTTCATTTAAATTCAACAGAGAGACCTCTCGGCTCGGATCGGGGAAATTTTCGGCGTTGTTGTTGCCGCGCCACCACATGCCACACAGTGCATCAGAAAGTAGTTTTTTTCTGGACACGTTTCTGATTTTTCCCTCAGAAACGCCTGAAAGTCAACTTTTTGTATCCACTGGTGAAATCAGGAAGTGACTTACACTAATGAAGTAAGGTGAATGTGAAGAAAATATGATACCACTCACTGGTTATACGATACAGAGGCCTAACTGTGACAGTGTGACATTTCAAATTTACATTTCACATTTGGTTTTTATTTTTTTAAAAAAGAACGAATGGATACGAGTTGGTAAAAACTGTAAATATAATTCTTCAGTTTGGAGAAAAATTGGGTCGGAACCATAATGATCCATTTCGTATATTTCACCTAGAGCAACAGTCTGATGGGTAACCTTTTTGGCAGACGTACAGGACTGAGATGTTATGAAGGGTTGGTATTCGACTTTTCCCATCTTTCCCCGTTTATCACGGAAAAAAATAACTGGTAGAATTTACCACCTGCAAAGCTGATTTTAAAGTCAGCTATCAAGTATGGTAAATTTCACTTAATGATGGTAAAATGTACCAACAAGTTAACTTAATTTACCATCATAATGTTCGTAGCATTTACCATCTACTTGATAGCTGACTCCAAAATTAGAGCAGATGGTAGATTCTACCAGTCTCTTTTTCCGTGTACTTGACGGCGATCTCGCCATGACGTTGAACGGCGAATGTGGTAATCTTTAGACCAAAAACAGACAGATTACAAAAATTAAACGGCAGTTTATTTTTGGTAAGTAATCGAGTCCCATTGCCTGATTGTTGACTGAATGGGTTACCCCTAAAATAAAAATCTTAAATATAGCTGTCATTTAGATTGCAGCAGTGGCGCGGCGTAGCGTGCAACTTGGCAACGTTGTATTGTTCCCATCTAAACCCATGTAAAAAGTCGAATGCGAAGGTGTTCACCGAACACCCAAGAGTTCGATCATTTTCGTGGGTTTAAATGGACGAACTGCAACGTTGCCAAATTGCATGCCACGCCTCTGGATTGAAAATAACCAATTTCCCAACTCCTCTACACAATCAAAAGGAACTGAAGCAAATTATATAGTGACTACTTGTACTCGTGGCGCTTGTAGTGATTAACCCATAGCTATCGTAAGATCTACCTTCGCGATTCTGAGCTGAAAATCTGAGATTAGGAGCCGACATTATTTTAATGCGATCACGGGACGATATCATTAACTCCCCTCTCTTGCTCGCACTGAGATCAAACAATTTGTCACAAAAATTAACAGCTCGTTTCCTAATTTTTCGAACGTCAATATTTTTTGGGGTACGCGCGAGGGAACGGATTCCTTCCTCCACCCCTCCACCCCTCACCCCCTCCCGTTCTCCCCTCCAACCCTCCCCTTCTTCACCATCCCGACTCGCGGTGCGCGCGGTGAGAAATTGAATTGATATGGATCATAAGACCCCCCTCCCCTCCCCCCACCCGCCACTCTTTTGTTATTCTGCATATTTCATTCTTCAACTTTGAGAATAAAGTCATTTTTCATACCTCGCTCTTTCGCTCTATCACCCCCCTCTCTATTCCCCCCTCCAATCTACTTCACTCCCTCCTCTCTACTTTACCCCTCCCCATGTACTCCACCTCTCCTCCCCCTACTACTTTCAGCTGATTCGTAATCAAGTGAACTTGGCATTTTTTGAGAGATGCTCATTTTTAGCGGATGACAAATCGTTCTAACCGAACGAAGGAGAATTAAGAAGGGGTGAAGGGTTGGAATTGATAGAATTGGGGGATGGGTGATCAAGGAGGTGGTGGTGGAGGTGGAGGTGGGGGGAGGGGGAGGAGGCGGGGGGTCGAAGAGAAATGAATCGAATCGGCCAGGAAAATAATTGAATCGGAGTTGAAATTATGCCTCCTCGGATTTGCCGATGCCATTCTCTCTCTCTCTCTCTCTCTCTCTCTCTCTCTCTCTTCGAATCGACACAAGACGGCCGCGATGAGTCTCCTCTCGGAGCTTAATTGAGAACACTGGTATATGGCCACGGCCGAGGGAGTGAGAAGGCGAAAGGGAGTATGAAAAAAAAAGAGAGAGAAAAAAGTTGTTAGAGGGGTTGGGGTGGGTACTGGGTTGAAGGATCGAAAGGGTAGAGGCGGCGCAAGGGTCTGATTTATGGAGGAGACTCCTAAAAATTATTTGCCTGGATAAGGGTTAGATTTGAATATGGTTCGTGAATGAGAATAATGGAGGCTATCTACAATCTACATGAGGTGTGCTCTTCCAAAGAGACCAAATTCTTCTGATGACGCTGATTTCTAGGGAAACGAACACCCCGTGTCTTTATGAGTCCACTCGCTTTCCGGGATGTGCGACGCAATAGAGAAATGTCGAACCGCTTATCAAGATAGATGGAGAACAGGTATGGACAACACTCTGAAGTTGGCTCTGATTGTTGAGGAAAAAGCGACTCCGCCGCCATTTTTCTGACCGCGCGATTCAAATTTAGATTTCACATCTTGAAAAGGAATGTGAACAACGTAATTGATGATGTTAATCCATTCTATGACTCACAACATTAAAATTTTAAGATAAAAATTACGTTTCTTTGTTCAAATAAATAAAGTATTGCTTCAAATAAACTTCCCCTTCAAACCTAACCACAAACAACAATGCAAGATACACGGTGTAAATAGGAGACAAGATGGCGGCGAAGTCGCTTTTTCCCAAGTGGCCACGCCCCTTGAGTCGAGTGTTGTCCATACCTGTTCTCCATATACCTTGACCGCTTATCAAGAGATGTCGGCCAGTGGATGTAGAGGGAAAATCGAGCGCATGTAAAGTAAATAAAACACTTAACGTGCCAGTTTGCCATAGTGCGGCGAGAATAAAAAAAATAAATGTATTTGAATTGTCTGGCCCACCAGAGCATGTAACAAGATGATACGCCCTCTTAATGATTTGTTTTAAGGGGATGAAAATTGAAATGTGTATGGACTGACGGGATGGTATGAGGGTGGTGGTGGAAGAGGGGGGGGGGACTTCAAGCTGCTGAGCTGTGATATTTTATGACATTGCGTTGACGGCTGGCGTGCGATCATGTGACGCGACGAATAAATTAGCGCCGAATTAGAGAACAGAGAGTGAGATAGATAAAGAGAGAGAGAGAACAGAGAGTGAGATAGATAAAGAGAGAGAGAGAGAGAGAGAGAGAGAGAGAGAGAATCGAACGAAAATTTGAATAATTTGACCATCCGCTAAGCTCCACTGCGCCAATATTTGTTAAACACTGTTTCTTGCAACAAGTGTGCTTCTCTAAATATAGGACAGGGCTCTCTCTGAAGCGGAAACAATTTTGGTTCAGTTCGGTTCAAGGCTGGAAAATTCGCGAATAAAACCGGATCCCTCGTAAAAATATCCAGTGTAATTTCCTATGGAAAAAGTTTAAAAAGAATAACACGGAACTTGAGTTTTCGAGACCAATTTTACGTAGAAATCCTATTTACACGGAACCAGGGTTTCCATGGAAAACTAATATTTCCCGAAGACTGAAGTTTTTACAGTGAAATCAACCATGGAAATTCCAATTTTGGGCAAGCACTATTAAAAGTATAGAAGTCGATCAAAGGTATAACATTTTTACAAAAAGTGCAAACGTAATTTTTTATCTCAAAACCATTTTTAGAAGAAAGAATGTTATGGTCAGGATAGAAAACAGTTGAAAATTTATTACATTGATTAGAATGTACTGCTAATTTATAGCATATAAATGTGTAATATCTATCTTTTTAGCCCCCCTCCCCTACTTTTCGACTTTACGCGCCGCCCGCCCATGCGTATATATCAATGTACATTAAAGCAAATTTTATTTAGTAACCGGCCGGTATCGGTTTTTTTGTTACTGTACAATCAAATGGGTGTGTACGCCATCTTCGAGTTCAAATTTCGTTACCAGGTTACGGTTTTCGAAACCTACCTAGTGAGGTAGGTTACGAATTGGTGAGGAGGTGACGGAAATGGGGACAGGAATAATTATAGTATGTGTTATGTTATATTTATCTACTATCAATATGGTATGAAATGATGTTAAATAACATTAAAATTACCTACAAAACATAACTGACAAATATTATACAAATTATCTAGCCTATTATACAGTAATCAAGCGACCAAACCGTGACCGAGCCCGGTTACTAAATCAAATTTGCTTTTAGTAATTAGAATACGTAATAGCCTTGGCGCAGAATAATGAATACAAACAACTTGATAAGTTTCAAATTTTAACGGTACTATTGAGTCTGGTCTACTTTAGATCCGACGAATCTCCTAATACCAGAATTCGCTTTGGTCTCGCAGATAGAATCACACACCGCAGAGTAGAATTCGTTGCGGTATTCATGCTGACGTTCCGTGCAATAAATTGGGTCCGCGTGTGAAGCTGAGTAAACGCCAAGTCAAAGCCGGCCGCAGAATTCGTTAGATGAAATTGGAAAGCAGTAGCGAAGAACCCGCAAAATGTTCCGAGGATTCATAACAAAAAAGGCCCTTTTACACTCAAAAGACTGGAACTGCAGAGACCGAGTCCGTTCATTTTGGAACGAGATCGTGGAATGAATGACTGAATCGCTCCGTTTGGAATCGAGTCCTTTGAGTTTGATTGATTGAGAGCTAGTTTCTTTCTTGATAGTTTTCAACAGGAATTATCATAGGGAGCATGAAGAAGCACCATCCAACATAGTCCATACGTTGACTGATGCAGTTTTGGTGCTTGGGCCTCATTAGGCAATAACCTCGACAACTTTCCTCATCAGTCAGCGTATAGGCCATGTTTTCGGTGTTCTGTCGAGACCCCGAAAAAAAGTTGCCACCGTGCGCATACATGGGCAAGATAGATAGTGCGTGGTCTCTATTATTACATTGTCTCTGAGGACGTGTAAAAGAATCCATACAACGACGACCCTAACCTCAAAAGAGCAGGCGGGTACGATTCAAGGGTGACGGTGGACACACCGTTGATATTAAATTTGAGATTTGAAGCGCCATAGGTAGTATGTATGCAAGGTTATTGATTAAAGAGGTATGCTCATCTGACTTGGCGCCGCGCCACTAATTCAGTGGCGCGCTGTTTCAAAATCACTGCAGGCAAGATAGCCGACAAAAGCAGAATACGTATACTCTTTGCAGAAAACGTCGGGCTGCACTCTGCAGGAAAGCAGGAAACAACCCAATGTTTTCTGCAAAGAGTGTACGTTTTCTGCTTTTGTCGGCCATCTTGCCTGCAGTGATGTTGAACTGCGTGCCACTAAATTTGAGGCGCGAAGTCAGATGAGTATACCTCTTTAATCTATAACCTTAATATGTATATGGGCAATTTTCTGTTATAAAAATGCTATTTTCGAGGCTTCTTTCATCAAATTCCTACAACCCTCCAGCAGAGCACGGTCCTTTTGAATAAAGGTATATGATAAGCCAATCCATATTGTGAACCAGACTGATACAAACGAGTCTACTGATTCAAAAGAACACTGAAAAAAAAATGCTAACTTAGTATTCACTTACTTAAAAGTATAGTCGAGACTTAAACATCCTAAGTTTTACCATTTAAAATAGTTAAATTAAAGCAAAACGGGGCTGATTTAATTATTTTAAATGGTAATGCTAAGAATGTTTAAGTCTTGGCCATACTTTTAAGTAAGTAAATACTTAATGTTAGTTTTTTTTTTTTTTTTTTTTTTTTTTTTTTTTTTTTTTTTTTTTTTTTTTTTTTGCAATGAACGAAATGAAAAGAATGAATCAGCAAACGAACGAGACGTTTCAGTGAATTGAATCGGATCATATCAATGAAAGATTTTGCACTAGTGGCGAGGGTGCGGGGCTGGGTGGTGTGCGCCAGAGCGCAGCGGTGCCAACTTCTGCTGAGGAAAGAGAAGTGAGAGAATGTCCAGAGGGAAATCAAGGCTTCCAAGCCGATGAACTTGGCTTGTAACTTTGCCCTCAGAGCGCAGTAAAAGTTGCACCGACTTGGCATGGTGTGGCATTTTCTCAAAAGAAAACCTTTAAAAAATTCATCTCGCCGAGATGACGATATCATAGTTTCGCAAACCGTAGCCCTCTGTAATCGCTTATGAGACCAACTTTTGCTTCTTTCTGCAATTTTTTTTTTCTCTTTTGCCCCCTTCCCCGGTTTTTAAATGAGATTTATAATTACTATATGGCTGACGAGAGCGTCGACACATAATGTGCTCTCAACATGCGCGTTTGATGCGTGTTTTGTAGAGGGGGTGGAAAAAATAACGATGTTACTTTTCTTCTCTTCATCCCGGAGCGGAGGAAAAATATGAACCCCAATGAAAAGAAAAAGAGTTAAGCTTACATTTGGATTGGAGGTTTGTTGACGGAGGGTTGGCGCACCAAGGATTGAAACGAACAATTTTCTAGACACCGTCGCAACCAACGAGCTATACATTTATCTAGAGTGGCGGTTTAATAGGTAACCTGCGTAACCACCATGGGGGATTTTTAGGTTAGCTTTAAGCGAGTAATTGTCCATTTGTTTATAGACAGACATCTACGCCATCGCAATACTTTCTCAATGGGTCTGTTGCATACTTTTGTTACAACAATATAGAACCTTGATTCTTATGTAAAATTCGGCGAAAATAACGATGCGCACACTAAAAACGTTCAAAATCAACTCATTAACTCAGGAATTCACTTCAATTTCAAACAGCCCGCGCTACACTAGACACTATTTGCACCGGTATACTACTACATAGACGGAACCACCGTGTATAAGTAAACAACGTCGTAACTACAAAATGATGGACTTTTTTTTTAATACGTAAAATAGAAGCTGCATTTGCTGTCTGATCTTTTCGGATTATCAAAGATTACAACAGAATATAAGAAATGTACGCATCTAAAAGAAACATTCCAATGTTTGTAAGTTCTGTTCATGTTTACATAAACGAGATGGTTCCATCTATGTAGTTATAAGTCGGTGATATAGTGTCTAGTGTAGCGCGGGTTGTTTGAAATGGAAGGTATTTCCTAAGTTAATGAGTGGATTTTGAAAGTTTTTAATGTGCGCATCGTTATTTTCGCCGAATTTTACGTTAGAAACAATGAGTTATATTGATGTAGCAAAAATACGCAACAGACCCATTTTTACTTGCAACTTTGTTTGTTGTATGAGAAAGTAAAAGTCTAAAATTCAATACTTAACTCAAAAATCATTTACAACGGCAAGATTGTAATGGTGGATCAACGCAGGTTTCATAGGAGATTCCTGTCTAATGCGTCACTTTCTCTGCACGGAAACATATAGAGACATGTTTCACATTAGATGGAAAGTTCCCGTGATACCTACGTCTCTGTACCATTAAGCCCGATTTTGAGAGTGAATTTCGTAATTTTTTAGTGTGCTCATCATCATTTATAAAAATCCCCTGTAGCAAAATTTTGTTAGAGCCCCGTTTGGCAATGTTCGTCAGTAGTTTTTTTTGAGGGAGGGCACAAACAATCCCCTCTGTGGTTTTCCCCGTCTCGAAATTTTTGACACTCATAGAAATTCAAGAAGCAGTCTGTTTCAATCCGGTCAGCTGATAATAGGTTCTGCGGATTTCAACAATATTTATATAAATATGTATACTTTTTTCAATACCTTTTGGGGCCGGATTTATTTTTTATCAAAGCTTGAGACGGTTTGTAGAGGTCAATTGAAAAAAAAGTTTGGGTGCTATTTACCAAATGCTTGGCAAATTTAGAGGCTTGTAACTTTCTAGCAACTATAAACCTCGAAAAAAAAATGTTGGAACTAATTCACCAAAGTTTGCGTCCTATTACTCCTGCAATAGTCGGAGTAAATGTAAATGTTCCTAATTTTGAGAGGGAAATGTACACCAAAAATTTTGGTAATATTTTACAACATACTTTCAGTGTGAATTTACCAAATGTTGGCAATATTTTCTGAACCTGCAGCAGGTAAGTACAATAGGACACAAACTTTGAGAAAATAGTGGCAATCCTTTTCTTCCGTGGTATATTCATAGTTCAGTTCTAGAAAGTACCATGCAGTTAATATGGCTTCCATGCCACTAATATAGCTTCCTCGCCATTTTCGTTAACTATCGAGCGTTTCAAATTGAATTGAACTCATTTTTTCCCCAATTTCTATTTACACGGAGGCAACCTTTAGGTCTATAAATCTTTCATCAACGTTGAAGAAACAGTGAGCTCAATAATAAGGCGGATAGCTTTAGTGACTCTAACTAGTGAGCATAACAAATATTTGCATACTCAAAATGCTGCTGCTCTGCTCCAAGCCTGCCTCGCCAATCCAGGCACGGTAAGTTCTGCTCGAATAAATTATTAATATTCCACTTTTAAAGTTTTGTTGGAAGTTAATTTGGAGCCGAGTTTATTTAATTTGAAATATTAAAAAATGAACAAGCCCCGCTTTGAGAGATAGAAATTTACATTTTAATTAAATTTTTAATTCCGTTCATTGTTTGTATTCAAACAGTCCTTGAGTTTCATTGTAGGTATCGTTACATTCAGCTAGTCCGTGAAGAGAGTGCATTAGGACGCTTTGCTCTCTCAGGAAAACAATGAGCATAACCTCTCCTTTTTCCGTTTCCTGCAAAATGAGGAAATTCGAATCGATTGAGGTTATTCGCAATCTCTTACGCAGTAAAATTTCTCCAAACGCTGGTTTTTGAAGAGCGATTTAGTTGTTAAGGCGCTAGGGATCTGGTTTAGTGAAGAGCATCCGTCGTTTTGCTTGTAATCAATGGTATTTTCCAATTCACCGATGCTTCCAACGGCTGAAAAAAGATTACACTGTTAAGTTCAGCGTATAACTGTTCTGCACGAAAATACTCTGATCTGTGATCTTTTCGCAAAAGGTGCAATCGCCGTTTCATTATTAAAATATCCGCAAGTTTGTTAAAGTCATCGACGACTTCACTGGTTAAGAAAACATTTTAGATCAAAGTTTTTTCGTGCAGCACAGTATTACGCACCGAACTGAAATGTGTAATATTTTCTCAATCGGTGGAATCGTCTGTGAATTAAAAAAATGTCATTAATTACACGCAAAATGGCAGCACTGACTGTGGCGCTCCGAGAGATTTGCTATCCCTCTCATTTCTCCGTTATAACATGCCTGTTAAACAAGGAGAGGTAGAGGAATGTGACCCTCTCCTTCAACCCTGTTTCGTTTCAATCGGAAGTTTTTATGTAAAATGAGAATAATTATCAGTAGATATAGGTAGCGTTCTAGAATTCATCCCTTCATTGTCTCGATGCAAAAAAGATTATGAATGTAGCACTTTTCAGTATACATAGATATACTACATCACAGGATAATGTAATCTTTTTTGCATGGATGCAGTAAATGGTTGAATTCTAGAACGCTACCTTTAGCTGATCTTAGAGTAATGTCCTGTTGGAACAAAACGAGTCCCGATGAACGTATAATTTCATTAAAAATAAAAAAGATCAATTTGTTTGGAACAGAAAATTATGTTGCCATAAAAAACAGGATCCAAATTTCCAAATGCAAATTCGTGATAATAAACGACAAGTTTCCTTAGATTTTATTACACCATATTGGATTCCGCGCACCTGAAAATATATTCACGTCTTAAGAATATTTTCGAAAAATCACGCATTAAATTACAATATCAGAGTTACACATTGAAAAAAGTCCGACATTTTATCCTTGGTCCACTCACAGTATCTTATGGACACAGAATTCTAGGATACAGGCTCATCGGCACCACCACACCACGTGTTATATACCTCGAACAAGCTTCCATTCGAAGAGAAGCTAGGATGGTTGAGTGTCATAGCGGTAACGCGCCCATAAAAGACCGTGAGTAAGATAAGGAAAAAACATAGAACATTTTTTTGAATAACTTTGATTGTAAATTCACTAGTGATCTATCAGGAAATATGTCCGAATGCAAAGATACTTTGACGTACGTGGATTTCAATGGTTAAATACAATTGGAGAAAATGTAGCTCTTGCACGGTTTTGCTGTAGGCAAATGGAGTATCAATTTCAATGTAAAATGCTGCGAAAATAACGACGAAACCATTAAAAAAGCCTAAAACTCTCTCCTCGCAGCGAAAACTTAACTTAAATTTCGGGTGATCACCCTTGCCTGTATGCACCAACCATGGATTCGGACCCCAAATAAAAGAGCATAACCTACACATATGAACAATGAGATTATTGAATTTACTTTCAAAAAGTAAATTTGAAGGAATTGAAGGTCCGTTTACACACATTTTGTTACTAGGAGCACGGTGATAACTACAGAAAAGTTCTACGTTACGTAATAAACAAGGAAGACGGCACTTAATTTCATGTCCTGTTCTTTTGTTTGGGGTCCGAATCCAAGGTTGGTGCATACATGCAAGGGTGGTCGACCGAAATTTCAAGTTAAGTTTTCTCTGCGAAGAGAGAGCTTTATAACTTTTTTAATGGTCTCATCGTTATTTTCGTAGCATTTTACATCAGAATCGATAGGTCATTTGTCTACAGCAAAACCTTGCAAACGCTCCGTTTGGCGTTGTTAACAATCATAAATTTGCATTCGAAAGTGTGGATCTGATTTCTTATGGGTTATATCCACGAGAGTGGGCGAGAGTGAGATAGAGTATTTGCTATGGATCCAATTTTGATCTTGACGTCACTAAACAGGCTCTATTACCGATGAACCCTAGAATGCTATTAGAAATATGCAAAACGGTGTGAAGTGGTGCGGCACGACCGGCGCAGTGGCCCCGCTTCGCGCGCATGGCCTCAGTGCCAGGGCTGCCGTTTTGCGTACAATCAATGCTATTATTCTATTCACCGATGATTCCACCAATTGAGAAAAGATTACACAGTTCAGTTCAGTGCATGGCTGTAATGCACGAAAATACTCTGATCCGTAATCTTTCCTTAATCGGTGCTGACTCCGTTGATTAATTAAAACATCCGCAAGTTTTTTTTTGAGTCATCGACGACTCCACCGGTTGAGAAAAGATTACAGATGCGAGTATTACAGTCATGCACTGAACTGAACTGTGTAATCTTTTCTTAACCAGTGGAATCATCGATGAATTGAAAAATAGCATTGATTATGAACGCAAAACGGCAGCCCTGCCCAGAGTGCACCGGCCCGCGATGAGGACGCGATGCTTCAAATGATTGATTACGTTTCTTTGCGGTGACACATCAATTTCTTTCCTCCTCCGTTCTGAGATTTCACATTCTTTGAGACCGGTGGTGTTGGGCTCGGCGCAAGGGGTGTTTGGGGTGGAGGGGCGGGGGGGGGGGGGGGGGGTTGACGCCGACGGTACGTTGAGTGTTGCGTCGCACCATGATCTGAGATCAAACAAATGTGGCAAAAAGTCAGTCTAAAATAAACTGTAAGAAATACCCCACAGTCACTTTCTCACATCAAAATTATTCTAGCAGGGGCTCAGCCCCTCATATTTTATGAGGGAGACCCCAAACACCTTTTTTAGTATTCTGGGGAAGACCCCCAGGCCTCCCTTTAACATTCTGAGGGATACCCTCAGACCCTCTCTGATATTATGGGGGAGATCCCCAGACCCCCGTTAAGGAGGTAATATATATTACAGTAAGCTGGTTGCGGAATGTTTTTGTTAAACTAAATCAAAATTCAAACAGCTATTTTTGAAATATTCCAATTTTTTCATACGTTTACCCATTTTTTCCATAGATTTTAATGGACAACTTTTATTCTCTATAACTCGCTTACGATTTAAAATTTCAAAAAATCCATAAAAAGTATCTCTGGGAAATGTTAAAAACAACTTCTCTGCAACATTTAGATGTACATGGACGATTAGTTCAGAAGTTATGCTGGGATACAGACAGACATCTGCGCTATTGTAATACTTTCTCAATTTTAAACTTCATTATAGTTGTGAGAAAGTAAAACAGTCATCAAAAGTTCACGGAAAAAAGAATGGTATAATTTACCATTCGCATAGCTGATTTTGGCCCCTACCAGAGTTAAAATAAATTTGACCAGAGTTATGGAACATTTGACCAGGAATCAGGCCAATTTCACTTGATACCTGGTCAAATGTTCCATAACTCTGGTCAAGTTTATCTTAACTCTGGTAGGGGCCAAAATCAGTTATGCGAATGGTAAATTACACCATTTTTTTCGTGTTATTGCTTTCTACCTTTTAAGCTTATTTTAAAAATTTTCCAGTGACATTTATAGGGCTGTAATAATTGTTAAAATTGTTTCCTGTAATTACAATCGATCTTGAAAGTTTATAAATGAATAATGAGGCAAGGGTCTGAAATGTTGTGTTTTTTAAGAAGAAAATGAAAGCATTTGATGAGCTGAGAACAAAGATGCCTTTGGTTTCTGATTAAGTCTCATTGTTCCGGGCATGAGATTTTAGCCCAAAATGCATTGTTTCAAATGGGAACTCTGCGTGGTAAAAAAAGTCACTACGCAATCGATTTCTTATACAACTTTGTACACGTGCGTATCTTCAAAACCAGGACACTTACGAAAAAACCAAATTCACCATTCTTCTCAACGTATCGAGTACTATCAGTTTCTTTTTAAAAAACACACAATTTCTGATCCTTGCAACTGCCCCATTAATGAGAAATTTACCAGTGGCGAAGAGTGCAATCTGGCACCGTTGCATTTGGCTCATTAAAACCCATGAAAAATATCGAATTACCAAGGAACCACCGATGACCAGCGGTTTCAACCTTTTCTATGGGTTCAAATGGACTACATTCCATGTTGCCAAATAGCACGCTTCGCCATTGAAATTTTCTTTCTGATTTTTGGCCACTTTTTAAAGATCCCAGGCTATAGTGCGTCGGAGGTACGGTGCGGTGCGGCACGCAGTCGCTGCGGTTAGAAAATGATGATTCCGTGCCGATTACAAGGCGAGAATAATTCCATTCCTCTCACTTTATGTATTTTTCCAAGTTTTTCGAAAAGAGGGGAAGACGGCGTTAATCGCTTTTGGAATACAAATCCTGCTATACGATTTGTATCGTATACAGAACGGGACTTGCTCTGTCTCTCAAGAGCGCTATCTCCAATCTCCATCAGTAGACTCCCTAGAATCACCAGTTTTTGGTTTGTTTTGGCACGTCTCGCATAGCTTTTTTGAGCAGAAGAGGTATAATGATTGACAGCGCATTATGAATGACTGTAGAATGGTGCTTTGAAAAAAAATTATTCCTAAATTCTAGTAATATTACCAGAAGCACAACGATATGTGAACCACAGAAAGTCTAGTACATTGACCAGAAAATTCTGGTGTTAGTAAGGGAATGGTAATAGAACTATATAATTTCCTCAAAGTTTTCAAAAACTTTGGCAATATTCTGTAATTATTTACACTAGAATTCTGGTAATAGGTTTGTGGCAAACTTTTGCTACATCGATATAAATTGTTTATTTCAATGTAAAATTGCCTGAAAAGTCCATTGGTGGCAATGTGGCATCCTAAAGTCATAAAATACAATATTAAACTTACAAGAGGCGTTTATTAAAATCTAAAATGGCGGCAAAATATCGAGGAATCTGAATGTATTGCAGCGTGATCATCCAAGGATTACCAACTTTGACAACCTCACTGGAGGTAGAGGTTCTGAGTTTGTTTACGTTGTGATTGATTGTGATGGATATTGTGAGGTTGGTTATCCTTGAATGTTCGTGGTGCGTGCATACAGATTGCTCGATATTTTGCCACCATCTTGGATTTCATTAAACGCCTCTTGTGAGTTTATTATTGCATTTCATGGCTTTCTGATGCCACCATTAGACTTGTCAGGCAATTTTACATTAGATTATACACTATGGAGCTGTATAGCAAAAGTTTGCAACAGACCCATTGTACCATCCCTTATATCGGTTCAAAAATCGCCATGCTTCTGAGAATCTTTTCTATTTTGTCAGTGATGCTTGCAAACAAATCTCAAAGAACCATCAGTCGAAAAAGTCCTTGCCTTCGGTTTTTAACCAAGTCCTTCCTGGAAAGTTCCCTGGGAAGGGGGTCCCCCTCTTGCTCTCCACTGCGGGCGCCTATGGGTTGACGGCTCGTATGAGAGATATTTGTATGTACTCCGCAAAACTTGCCATGGTCCCGTTATTCAAATTGTAAAAATTAGAAAAGGAGTTTTCAATTACTGAAATAAATGGGATACTTTCATAGCTGTAATGTTAAAAATTTGAAACTAAAAATGGTTTCGTAGTTTTAAAAAAAAAAGGAATTTTACATCAACAAACCAATACCTCTAAACTAATGACACATAATCTAAACTTTTTAGAATAGCGCAAACCGATTCGTTGATTTAACCACCAGCTTGGTCATTTTAACAAGGCTATTTTGTTAATTAAACATACCTCTGTGTGAAATTAACAAAACCATTTTGCTGCCGTGATGTTAACCCTTTCACGCCCGAGTACACTCATTTTTCTCCTCTAATCTACTTCACATTGTTTCAGCCTTCATACCGGATCTTTGAAAACACTAACAAGATAAATTTTCGCCGGGCGCCTTCAATATGCCGTATATGCAATACCAACTCCCCCGAGCACGAACAGTTAACTATATCTTCCACTTATGTATATACGGAGGAGAAGAGAGTGTTCTTTTGAACTAACCTGGACATTAGAGAGTTAAACATATTATTTGAAGTGTTAAATAATCAATTCTGTAAGTCAAAGTGACTGATTGGCAACGTTTCGGAACTGGACAAAATATATTACAGATGGATACGAAGCTCTAATTAACTATATATAGGTACAGTCGACGAATTAAATAATGTCAGTCAATTCCTTAGATTTTGTCAGAGTACGCAACCTGCAATACTTAACACAATGGATTGAAGCATTGCAGATGGCCTAACTTGCTAAAATTTAAGGAACTGACTGACATTATTTGATTCGCCGACTATACAAGATAGACGCATTTATACTGAAATCTTATGTATCCGTTGCGCCGCACGTTCTTTTATATCCTTTATACAATAATTTCATGAAGTTTTGAAACAGTCAAAGATTCGTTTTCAGCGTGACTGAGAATCGTCTTATCGAGAACTTGAGAATGAGCTCACATATTGTATACAAGGAGGGGTTGAAAGTTTTCAAGCGAGTGAAAATGGAATCGTATCCAAATTTCGAACGGGATTCGATGAACACGCGCCATTTGTTAAAAGAGAGGCAAACTTTTATCGATTCGTGCGTCAATTTTATGGCACCCAATCGAGATAACATAGATACATGGTTGCCAAATCTTACGATGTAAGTACGAGTCTTTACTTTTGATTTAGACCCAGATCGTTCAAACTCAACGATCCAGATCATTCGATTTCAACGATCAGGTGCATTGCATCATTCAATTTCAACGATGTACAGATCATTCAGGTTTGAACGATCCGACGAAAAAACCGTTCAAATTTGAATGATCTGGATCGTTCATTTTTTAACGATCCTGAACGATCCACTTTTACTAGGTTGACTAGGTCTAAGAAACGATAACTTAATCTCATTGAGCAAGTTTTTCAGAAGTTTTCATAGGTTGGTTTATAGGTGGTTTTCATAGATTATGACAAATGAGGTTAAAAAAATGTTTTTTTTTTTTTTTTTTTTTCCACGGCGGACTATACTCTTGGGATCATAAGAACAACTTACGAGGGGCTCATTTTATCCAGTCAATGATACTCGGCAAAGAACTGCGTTTTCAATGCTTTTGATTTCGTATGAAAATGCTCCGGGTCCATTCCAAGCTTTTGAAAAATATCATTTTAACAAACCTCGATTGTCCATCCCTGCATCTATGCACCACGAGCAGCAAAGATGTCCAACGATGGAATTAGACAAAGTATAGGTACTTGCGTTTCCTTTTCAGAATCCCAGCAAATCGACACAGAAAGTAATATATTCACCATAGTAATCACAAACAAAAACGAAAAAGTAAAATTTACCGGAAAAAAAACACACACACACACACACACACACATTGGCGGATCCAGCAATCTGACAACACTGTACTCTCCCCATTTGTTTGCATGAGAAATAATCGATTTGTCATGGGGCTGCAGCCCCTCCAAGAATCGATTGTTAATCATACATTCAAATGAGAGGAATGCGCAGTTGCCAGATTGCTGCATCCGCCTATGCACACACACACACAATAATCACACCAAGGAAAGTGATATGAGGAAGTAAGGTGTTTGTTTACATTTTTTCTAACATTATAAATGGGGCTCTTGCAAACTTTTGCTGTAAGCAAATAAAAAGTCCAATCTAATGTAAAGACCAGCGGAAATCACGAAAAACACACTAAAATAGTTTAAAATTCAGTAATAAACTCACATAACTGCTTTAACGGCAAAATCGTAATGGCGGTTCAACGCAGGTATCAGATGCCACTTTCTCTACGGAAACACAGAGATATGTCTCAATTTAGATAGGAATCTCTCATGATACCTGCGTCTCTCCGCCATAAAGCCCGATTCTGAGAGTGAATTTTGTGATTTTTTAGTGTACTCGTCGTCATTTTTACAGGTTTCTATGCATGAATCAACGCTT
The DNA here is from genome assembly GCA_011764245.1 of Trialeurodes vaporariorum. NCBI lineage: Eukaryota > Metazoa > Arthropoda > Insecta > Hemiptera > Aleyrodidae > Trialeurodes > Trialeurodes vaporariorum. The sequence continues at coordinate 11,126,394 of VMOF01000001.1, read as the reverse complement.
CAATCACCTGTAGCAAAAGTTTGTAAGAGCCCCATTGCCTTTATCAGCCTTCTTTCGGTGCTCGTGGTTCATGCATGCAGGGTTGATTAGTCCATTCAACCGCCATCTTGGGTTTTCCTTAAAACGCCTTTTACGGGTTTATGAGTGGTTTTTTGAGACGGTTTGATGCTCTCAATGTGATTCCAACGCGAAATGACACCAGTATCAACTGACCATAATGCTATAGCAAAAGTATGCAACGGACCCATTGTCAAAATAATGTCTCATCGAGCGCCTTCAATAACCGGGATAGGCAACACGAACACAGCGATGTAGGAATAATTAATTAACTAACTACTAAATTCGTGCGATTTACAGCTTTGATTTTTTCTTGTAGCCTGAACCTGGCAGTCAGAGGGTTAAGGGGGACATTTTTGTATCCTACGCGGCAAAAAATAAAACTGTCCGAAAAACATTCCTATTATGTTTGAGATTATTTCCCGGAGCCGAAAAACGTCCTGGGAAAAACCTTAAGTTCTGCATTGTTTCCAAAAATACACGAGAAACGGACATCCGCCTTACTCAAACTGCAGCACTGCAGGCCAACTCTCGAACGTTCGCTTCGAAACCGATACGACACTTGGATAATATTAGGCGGTTTTTAGGACATTTTTAGGACCAAGCCGGGTGATTTATTTTTTGCTGGGCAGTAATGAGTATAGGGCTGGATACCTTATCCAGCCAGCCAGAATCAACTCTCCATATTGCTGTAGCAAAAGTATTTAACAGACCCATTCATGAGCATACCTACACTGAAAAAACACTTCGGTCAATATAGGTTTACTGAGGCACTCTGGGTCTTGAAGACTGCTAATTTCTGTGGTGGAGTCCAGGTTGCATCGCCAAAAATTACGGGTGTCACAACCGGAGGGCCTAAACCTATGGTCCATAATGGGGCTTTTGCAAACTTTTGCTACAGGGGATTGAAGAGTTGATTATTGCATAGAAACCTGTAAAAATGACGATGAGTACACTGAAAAATCACGAAATTCACTCTCAGAATCAGGCATAGTGGCAGTTCGACGCAGGTATCATGGGAGATTCCTATGTAAACTGAGACAAATCTCTGTGTTTCCCTAGAGAAAGTGACAAATTAGACAGGAATCTCCCATGATACCTGCTTTGAAGCGCCATTACGATATTGCCGTTAGAGTGGTTTTGTGCGTTTATTACTAACTAAGACTTTTTTGGTGTGATTTTTGTGACCTACGCTGGTTTTTACATCAGAGTGGATTATTCATATCCTTACAGCAAAAGCTTGCAAGAGCCCCATTTACGGTGTCCAAGACCGTATTCTTTTTTCAGTGTAAGTGATAATTTACAATAAAACTGGCAACCGTGCAATGAGCTCGCTTTAGAAACGCGACTATTGGCGAAATTTTACCAATAACTCCTACTTAGTTCAAGAGACTTTACCTCCCCGCCCCAAACTAGGATGAGAGTTAAAAGTTTTTCTCCTTATTTTTTCTTTATCCTCGCACAGTCATTAAACCCACTCTGAGGATTCTGAAGACATGTTTCTAGTTAAGCTTTGCGTGGTGGCTTTCTCCCGGATGAACTCGACTTCCCTCTCGCGAAGTTCGATTGAGGAAGAAAAGGCGTCAAAATAGTTTTCAGGCGGAACATCTCTATTCCGTAGGAACAAGGCATCTTTATCTTAATACCCAAGGAATACCTTATCAGAATTTATTTATTAAGGAACGGAACGGAACGCGAACGTGGTTTCAAGTTTTGCTTCGAGGTTTTCAACAATGTCCTCTCTGCTTTATTTTTGTCCTTTCATAATTTCCCGTGACGCTTCTTCGCTTGTTTTGGCTCTAAACAGAAATTTGGAACGATCTTAGTCCTTGAGTTAGTCAATATTATTTGAAGGTAGATTGGCAGGAAAATTTAATTACCGCTGCAGGAATAACTGTTTCCGTCACGATTATTATTCCTCTCCTTTTTTCGCTCTCTCTCTCTCTCTCTCTCTCTCTCTCTCTCTCTCTCTCTCTCTCTCTCTCTCTCTCTCCCTCTCTCTCTCTCTCTCTCTCTCTCTTTTTTATTCAATTTTTAACTACTAACTTTTTTCATTCACTTTAGTTCTTTATTATTTTTTTTTTTTTTTTTTTTTTTTTTTATATATATTTAAATTCTTGATAGTTTTTGATTACTTTTATTTTTTACTACTCACTTTTTATAATCCATTTATCATTACTTTGTTTTTATTCTATTAATTTTATCATTTCAAATGTTTTACTTCATTTATAAAACTTTATTTCTTATTTGTTATTAGTGGATATGTGGAAGAGAAGGCCTGTATTGGCCCTAACATTGCCACTCAAAAATAAATCCATCAATCAATCAATCAATCTCTCTCTCTCTCTCCCTCTCTCTCTCTCTCTCTCTCTCTCTCTTTATTTCTCTCTTTTTCTTTCTCATTCTCTAGTTTCACGCTCTCTCTCTCGTTCTTGAAAGAGTGAAAATATGGTTTTGATATCGTTTTTAACGAATGGTGGAATGATCCCAGATTTTTAGTTCTTTAGAGTGGTGGACTAATGATTAACCTGCTTAAACCAAAGTGGAGAGATAATAAGTGAAAGTTATGACACAAAACATGTCCCATTAATTTCCATGTATTTTATGGTACACAGTTCAGAGTCTTGAAAAATTGCCTCGTTCCTCTATGCTTTCCTTTAAAATACCTGAGACAAGGTAATAAGAATTATACGACCTTCGTATTGCGCGGACCCCAGTGTTCTTTTGTGATGAAAGATTGTATTTCACTCTGATAATCTTATGCTTTCAAAGTTGTGTCATTGAGGGTGTTCTGTATACAGTCACCGATTTTCACACCTTTTCTTTTCAATTTGCCTCGGATTTATAAGCCTTGAAAGTCGAGGGGTCTCCCCCCCCCCTAGTGTAATATTTCGAAAGCTCATTGCTTGTGCTTTTAAGAGTTCTATATGAAAAATTAATTGAGGAAAAAAATCATGAATGTATGGTCATATCCACCGGAAAAAAAATGGAATTTCGTTTGTTTAAAAAAAGAAAAAAATATAGATAAAAGGGGTAAATAATTTTTTTATAAAGTGACTGGCAGTTGAAATATCATCTCTATTGTTATATGGAATAATTCTAACATGACAGAATGAATTTAAAAAAAAAAAACAGTAGACTGAAGATCAGTGGCGTCGCGTGCAATTTGGCAACAATGTATTCTATCCATTTAAACACATGTAAAATATCGAATTCAGGGGGTGCACAGTGCACAAGGGAAATTCGATATATTGAATCAGTTTAAATGGAACAGTTGCATTGTTGCCAGATGGCAAGCGACGCCACTGAAAATAACTCATTTTTAAATTGGGTCCGAGCAGAACCCCCCCCCCACATAGTGCATATTAAATACCTAAGGAATATGAAGGTTAAATTCTCACAGGATTTTGACAGAAAAATATGATAAATCAACTGAAATAATGTTACCAAACTCATGTTAAATATCCATAAATAATTATGAATTAATCAATAAATTCGTCCAGTATTTTTTAATTAAAAGGTAACACATTGAACTTGTCCCGAAATTACCCTTTGCCGGTTGTATATTAATTTGTCAATTCTGAGAAAAATTTATCCTGACTGGTTTTACAGTGAAACTATTTTTCGTCAAAAGATAAACACTTGATCGAGTAATAAGCAACCATTTCCTATCTTTTTGCTTTGAAATTGCATCAAGCGCTTTTGGAAAGCGAGCATCATCGCTCTGAAAAGGTTTCCTTGAATAAGATCGAGTAAGCCGTTTATTTTGATGAAACAGCATGGGAGATACAATACGGGTAGTGCGATGCCAGAAGTGAATGGAGAAAACGTATTTTAAAATGTTAAAGTAATAGCACGGGGGAGAATTTTTTTTTCTTTTTTTTCGAAATTGACATGGTGAGAGGAAACCGTTCCCTCGTCTACGCGAATTGGAACTTGGCTAGGATACGTATACACACACACACACACACACACACACACACACAATAGAGAGTATGGAATGCATTTGTCATGTTTCCCAAGCTATCTGTAACTTATCAAAAACTCGCGTATCCATATCTCGTTGTTCTGACAAAATATTGTCACGGGGTCCGCTCGGAAGCAACGAAACTCGAATCTATATGTACCGTATCCTTTTTGTCCGGGGAAAAAATCTTGATGCACTTTTTTTATTTTGTGGCTCGCATTTATCAGTTTCAAAAGAAAATGTCAATCCATCGGGAGGAAAAAGGGGGACGGGGGGAATGGGTATTTCTGAAGCTGGCTGATAAAGACGTCCTCTTGTATTTTATCCATTACTTTTCTGTGCTGCGGCCGGTATTTCTGTGTATTGTTATAGGTTTATCTTCCTTTTTCTTATTCTTACTCTTCAATTTTTAATGCACTTCAAGTCAATTACTCCCGGTATCGGTTTGCTTATCCGCCATATTCAACCCCCCCTCACCCTCTCCTCATCCCCCCCTCGCTACAAGAAAATCGATTGGGACTCCATTACAAGAAATATGCAATCCAGTGCAGCATCGTTTCTGTCCGAGAATCGGAACTGTTATTGAGTTGAGACAAAAACTGATTTAACATTAACAATGGCCGCGACGCGTTTTCAACTCGAATAATGAAGAAAATATTTAGCTAAAATGTTACTTAAAAACTTTTTTGATTAATTGTCTACTTATAACCCATACATGCCCATTGGGTCGTTAACGACCCACTTAAAATGGTTTTTTTTTTTGGACCAAATTACAGAAAATTTAGGCCGATTTCACTCAAAAGTCTATGTAGTGATCTTTCAGCACCAAAAATTCAGCTGGACCAGAAAATTTCACAATTTTTAAATTTAAATTTTTTTTTTTAACTCTAAGATGGTTTTTGAAAAAAAACACCAAAAAACATCCAGCATGTTCAAATAAAGTTCTCTTATTATGAATTCTCACAATTCTCAACTTCGAAATTTGTCTGATCAAGAGTTGACGAACAACAAGAATATTTAAATTGGTTCGGCAACATTGAAAGACGCCGTCTATTTCGTGAGATATGCGCAGATAAAGTCATCTTAAGCCGGGTCCACACCTGAGCATTTCGCTGCACCGCACGGCGTACCGTACATCATTCGCCCGAATGCGCGTCAATGTGGACGTCGCGCCGCACCGTATGAGCCATACTTGTTCGTCGAAATAAAAAAAACCTCCGCAAAGCCCACACCGCATGAGAATGCGGGCGAATGCTCATGCGGCGTGTGGTGCGCCGAAATGCTCAGGTGTGGACCCGGCTTAACATGATGGCAATGCTCTGAATGGGTCTGTTGCATACTTTTACTACATCAATATAGAAACTTGATGCTTATGGAAAATTCGGCGAAAATAACGATGTGCACATTAAAAACGTTCAAAATCCACTCATTAACTCAGGAAATCACTTCAATTTCAAACAGCCCGCGCTACAATAGACACTATTTGCACCGGTATACTACTACAAAGACGGAACCACCGCGCATAAGTGAACAACATCGCAACTACAAAATGATGGACTTTTTTTTTTAATACGTGAAATATAAGCTGCATTTGCTGTCTGGTCTTTTCAGTTTATCAAAGATTACAAAATAATATAAGAACTGTACGCATCTAAACGAAACATCCCAATGTTTGTAAGTTCTGTTCATGTTTACATAAACGAGATGGTTCCATCTATGTAGTTTTTATAAGTCGGTGATATAGTGTCTAGTGTAGCGCGGGTTGTTCGAACTGGAAGGTATTTCCTAAGTTAATGAGTGGATTTTGAAAGTTTTTAATGTGCACATCGTTATTTTCGCAGAATTTTACGTTAGAAGCAATGAGTTATATTGATGTAGCAAAAGTACGCAACAGACTCATTGGCCAAATAATTCGTCATATAGTTCGATTCGTTCTGCATTGCGAAACCTACTGATATAATTATTTTATTTTTCGTTTTAAATTATCATTTTATTTCCAACTTTGAAGCTATCGAATTACAATTTATCTGGACATTTTTTTTTTCTTCATTTCGGGATTTTTCAAAACTGTGTTGGACAAATCTGGAATTGTCTGGACAAAGCGGGCTTTGTCTGGACACTGCACGATTTTTCCAGATTTCAAGATCTGTCTACAACATTAATACAAATAGAAGCTAGCACGATCAATAACGTCCGTTGTGGTTATCCACTCGGAAAAAAAAAGTTACACCGAGAACTCTCAGTAACAAAAACGCTGCGTATGCAGAACTACGCGTAGTTGCGTTACTCCGCATAGTTATTCTCGTTAAGTTCCGGTGCTCTGTTGAAGAACGGGAGTCTGTGTAAGTCCATTGAACAAATAATGAGCAAGCGAATAAACTTATCTTCTTCACCTAAATATATATGTGTATTTGTCTATTACAGAGGGATACGAAAGTTGAGAGAACACTCAACATTCAACGGGCTTAAAGAGAGAGAGAGAGAGAGAGAGAGAGAGAGAGAGAGAGAGAGAGAGAGAGAGAGAGAGAGAGAGAGAGAGAGAGAGAGAGGAGGGAGAAGAAAAGAGAGACTGTGAGAGATTGTGGAGAGCGGAGGGAAGTTAAACTTGAAGGGTCAAGGGGGAGCTTTTTGCCGAAGGGGGATTCAATGGTAGGTAAATACTTAGAATGTTTGTCGGTACTTATTATTCGGTCAAAATACTCGTAGAGTTCAAATTGATACCACATTCGATCTATTTGTGCACGCAAGTAAAGCTCGAATCCTGCCTGGCGGATCCCAGCGCTCGTGTAATGTGTGTATTTATATATTTCAAGTTTTTCCAGCCGAGTGCGAGTTTATTCCCATTTGAGTAACTGGCGATTTTTTCTCCTCCCTCGCCCCATTCTTCAATGTCGGTTCCACAGGGCAAGGAACGTGTAACAAAGGGCTCCAAACAGAGTTGGGCAAAAAGTGTAATCGATGACGCGATTACTGGGTAATCGGTAATCGCCAAACCTTTGGATGGTAATTAAATATATTTTCCACTGATAAATAGTAAACTTTAGGGTCTTTTTGATTAGATCTAAATCTTCTGCAACTATTGTGATTAGATGGCTTGTAAAATGTAATCGATTATCCCCTCATTTTCTCAACTCTGGTTCCAAACCACTAGTATTAAGGGTGTGAAAACGTAATCCTTTCGATATCACGACCGAGTTATTTGATTTCGTAATTTGATCTTTCGTTGACAATAAAGGTTGATGAAAATCGAGTCCCTTGATGGAAATATTTTATAGGGAGTACCAACACAACGCTTTATGCATTTTGACAGGAGTCGATTTTGTCGACCGTGTGAACGCATTTGAAGGTTAAGTTCAACAGTGGACCAGTGGTGGACTGGCGGATTTGCCGGCATTCCGGTCCGTTCCCATACGTTCCTCTACGAATCGACTCCTTTCGTGTGGATTCGAGCCTTCGATGTCGTCGACTCCTGCTCGACTCCGTGAGAGCCTAAAACCAACGACCAATCACAAGTCGTTGAGCTCGTGTCGGTACTCCCTGTGCAATATTTCCATCAAGGGACTCTAGCTCCAAATTGCTGACATTCGCAAAATAATATTTCATCGAGCGCCTTCAATTACCGGTATAGGCAAAATGAACACAGCGGAGTACGAATATTTAACTACCCACTGAATTTGAGCGAGTTAATTGTGATTTGTTCTGGTAACCTAGCCTTGGTAGTAAACGTGTTGAAGACAGCAGGGATTGGGAGCCAGAGCTGCCGTTTTGCGTATAATTCATGGTATTTTTTCATTCACCGATGATTTCACCGATTGAGAATAGATTACACAGTTTAGTTTAGGGTATGACTATAATGGACGAAAATACTCGCATCTGTAATCTTTTCTCAATCGGTGGAATCGTCGATGACTTTAAAAAACTTCCGGAAATTTTAATTCATTAACGCCGTTTCCACCGATTAAGAACATATTACAGGTCAGAGTATTTTCGTGCAGTACAATCATAGACTGAACAAAACTGTGTAATCTTTTCACAACCGGTGGAATCACCGGTGAATTGAATAATGTCATTATAATACTGAATCCGAAGGCTCTTGCACCAACAGAACTTGATTTCAAAGATTCGGTTGTTTCAAGTTATTGCGTTGGGAGATCTTTGGGAGCACGGCTCCCAAAAAGTGCTCCCTAATGAGCTCCCAACGTAACGCAGTAACTTGAAACCGAATCTTTGAAATCAAGTTCTGTTGGTGAAAGAGCCTTTGGATTCAGTATTTGAGTGATAAATTGTTCCTCATTTTAGTATTCTTACAGTTTTCTGCCGGAGAGAGCATACAATTCAGATCTGACCACGGCTCCGGCTCCATATCCCTGGATAAAGACGGGTTAATCAGTGGCAGCTCAAGCTATTTGGCAACTCTGTGTTTTGCCATTTAAACCAATGCAAAAGTATTGATTTCTTTGCATGGGGTGCAATGCGCCTCCTAAATATCGATTATTTTACACAGGTTTAAATTTAGAGGGCCCGTTGTTGCCAAGACGCCATTTGAGAGTATGAGAAACAATCGATTCTTGAGGAAGCCATGGCTTTTTTACCAATCGATTGTTCCTCATACATTCAAATTGGAATACACAGTTGCCAAAATGCTGGACCCGCCTTTGTCTTGGATCTCTCACCCTTTTAGTTTCAAGCTATAATGTTATATATTTTATTTCACTTATTATTCGAATCAAATGGATTGATAAATAATTTTCTTTTACATATTCATTCGTTTTGTTCAAGTAAATAATAGAAAACCTTCATAGATCGATACTTCATTTTGCCAAAATTCCTTATTAAAGGTCCATTTAACGACAGTTTAGCGGAATGATACTGTGCAGAATAGATGCCGCAGAGCAAACCTTTACGGGTGTAGTACCTAGAGGGTTGAAGTTTCGTAATAAACCACCGAACACTCCATGAATCGATCAAAATTTGCTTTGTTCAGATTCAGGTCAGAGCTTTAAACTTACCTCAAGCTGAGAGGGACCAAATCTCGGTAAGAAAAGCATCCATTGCACCATTATGAATCTTTTATTCACTTTCTTGAAACTCGAGAAAGCTTCTGAAGACACTCTCGGCAGCTACAAAGTAAACAAAGTCCTCTTACTTTGAGGCGGTTTAAGAGTGATAAGAGACCTGCCGTGGTAAGGTTGTGAGAGTAAAGATGGGACAATAAATTCAAAATGGCTTCAGTTTTCGATTAGGGAGCCTCGGTGAACTGTGACACGCATAATCGCTATGGGGTCCGCGTAAACTTCTACCCCCGGATCTTGGGGGATGCTAATGTGAAAACTTTTTTTTTCTCTCCCCCCATCCCCTTCATAAAGCCATATTAAAAGTATTTTAAGCTGTCAAAGTAAAGGAAGAGGAGGTAAGAGGATAAGCTTTTTTCTATTAGCTGATATCGCACACGGAAATTCGTAATTTTTTTCCAAGAAATATTTGTCTTATTTAGCCGGCAGCGAATGCCGAACATTTTATCTGAGAGAGTTAAGATATTATATACCTTCAAGGTTGATATCGAAAATTTTCCTGGAATAGTGTCACAAGCGACCGAGTTTCCAACTTTACAGGAGACACATGAAACAAAATCATTTGCGTTGTAAGTGATACGACCTGACACTTTTGGATTATTCAACTGGAGTGCAAAAAGTTTTACGAATTTGCAACTTGAATAGAAAACAAATTATTAACTGAAATGGCGTAGCCATAGTAGCCAAATCGATTCGTGTATCGAAATGCATGCGATATTCCATTTTTTGCTAGTTTCAGTCTTATTTTTGAAGTAATTGACGAGATATTTTGCAGAAACGTTCTTCAGATGATTATCAAGTAACTGACATTCTGTTTTCTTAAATAGAAATTACTTTCGGGCTGTAATTTGACATTAATCGAACGGTAGCTCTCTGGTGGCAGAAATTGGCACTAAACGCTGAAGAATCACCTTAAATTTTAAATACTTATTATTTTTTCTCTCATGGAAAATTCTTATGCTGCTAATGAAAGTCCATCAGGGACTCACGGTTTGACCTATTAGGTATAAACATTTTATCAAGGGAAAAAGAAGAAAAAGAAAGTAGCTGTTAAAAAAATTGCATTGAGTCACAATTATACTGTTCACTCTCACAAATAAGCCTTGAAAGAACTGTTTGAGCATTCAGCATGTTTGGACTGATTAAAAATAACGCCAGAGAAAACTGGAAACTTCTACCTTTTCTGATTTTTTCTAAAAAAATTAACTCAGACCACACAAGTGTTAAGCACTTGCCTGGACGATCGAAAGAAAAATAAATATGATATGACCACATGGAAATAAACTTTGCACAAAAAAATTATGAATATTCTGTGTATTTGCTTGGTGCATATTAAATGTTCTGTTACCTTTTTCAAAAAGTTTATCCCGCACACTCTAGACTATCGTACTTTTTACGCCCATGCATGTGTTTTGCTTTCGAACAGCAAAGAACCGAGAGCATAATACTGGTGAGGTAACAGGAAATAGAGTGCGTCTTTGCTACTTGAAAAAATTGATTTTTTTTCAGCGCACATGTAAAATTTAAAAGTTCGCGGGGGAGGGAGGGAGTGAGGGAGGGAGGGAGTGAGGGAGGGAGGGAGTGAGGGAGGGAGGGTGGGAGTAACGGAGAGAGGGAGGGAGTGAGGGAGGAGACGAAAACAAATAAACAAACTTGCTTTTTCACACCCAGCCAGCCAGTTGAGGAGATAGAAGGAAAAGAGAATTGCATTTAAATGTTATTACGACCGTTTTAATTTACATTTATGAAAAAGTAAATTAAATAAAATAAAAGGAATAAATTATGAATTCTGAGTGAATGAAATTCGAACCCCATTTTTCGTCCGTCGTAATAAGTAAGTTTATTATTTTCCTCATTTTCATTCAGAGGCCCCCCGCGTCATACGTTTTGCGTTACCATACGCTAAAAAACACGTTACTTTTAAATTAAAAAATAAAATATAATAACAGATGATCATATTTATGTATTTTCGTCTCTTTATTGCAAAACCATGAAACGGTTTTCTTTTTTTATTTAGAGTCGTGATTTTATATTCCTTTTTAACTCGACGCTGATTGATAAATAATGATATTTGCAAGAAAATAAAAAGCAGACATTTTCCAAGTAAAACTCAAACCTCCAATTTTAAATAGAGTGGCTGGCGCTTTTTCCTGTTCTCTTGCCATCCTCTCTTAGAAATGGGCGAATCCAGCAATTCGGCAAGCATGAATTCATCCCGTTTGAATGTATGAGAAACAACCAATTCTTGAGGGGGCCATGGTCCTTGTACTAATCGATTGTTCCTCATGCATTCCAATGGGAATAAAACACCGTTGCCAGATTGCTGGATCCGCCTTTGCTCTTACATTTCACTCGTTTCCAAATAAATGTACGGTTTTAGTGACGATGTCATTCAATGATGAGCGGTTCAAACAAAGACAAACTGTCTCTCCTGCTCTCACGTAACCGTTGTAACCCCCTTGCTATCTCACACTCTTGCTATTTCAAATGTCATACAGCGAGACATCTTTTGTGTAATTTTGTGGACAGAAATAAATTCCTCGAGGTGCATTTTAATGCGCCTTTGATAATAATATTGTAGTGTTCTGGGGGGGGGGGGGTTAGGGCCCTGCTGGTGAGAGCTCTGCGATGTTGGTCGGTTCGAAGCCCTCGAGATGATCACGGTAATACAGAAATACGTGACAGAATTAACTTATAAACACTTTATTCGATGAAAACGCGACACTTACTTCGGATTTCAACACTTACAAACTCTTCGCACTCTTCGCTTTCTAGCCGTCGTAGTTAGCGTTTCAGGCTCTTTTATCACCTCGGGTGCAATGACATATCCGAAAATCGCAATTGTGCGTCATTACACACAATTTTCCTAAACAAACGCATCTCAAACTCGAAGATTCATACAAATCACACAAACATCTCGCATTCCAAGCGCCAAAACGCAGCTTCTCGCGGCCTCGCCTAGATTGAACTCGGCCGAGGTGCAATCTAAGTGTTGCCAAATCTATCAGATACTTGAATACTAAACCCATAAACGCTCCCCTTTACAATATGTCGAGAAACAAGGCCCTGTATACGAATTTCGAAACTAGAAAGAGATGGGTACGAATGGGTGTCACGGGAGAGTGAGTGTGCTTCTTTGGAAACGCTATGCGAGTTTTGTCACAACCGATTCGACGGATGAGTTCATTGTTTGTAATTGTTGGCTAAACCTTTGACTTTGCACCAAAACCGTCTAAAGACCGTCCGTTTTGGAAAATATTATAAACAATTTCTCTGTCGGTTTGTACCCCAGCCAATGAGCTATAACTTTAAAGTGGTACATCAAGGAACGTTCCGCTGGTTCAACGTTGTCATATAGGGCGCCACCATCTTGCCGTAAAAACCGATTTTGAGGTTAAATTTTGTAGGTCGTTTCCGGTTGTTCCGTAAACAAACTCTGGCATCGCCGGAAACGACCTACAAAATTAAACATCAAACCTTGGAATCTGCCGTCCGAATTCCGCTTTTCCCCGGGATTCCTTCTACCCTGAGTGGTTAAACATAGGAAAAAATTGGATTTTTTCATATATAGCTGTTTGAATTTTGATTACAATTTGCAAAAACATTCTTCAAATCTCCAATCAGCGTACTGTAAAATTAACCCATTATGTGGGGTCTAGGCCGCCTTGGGAGGTCTCCCCAAGAATATTATAAGAGGGTCTGAGAGTCTCCCCCAGAATATTAAAGGGGGTCTGGCTGACCTCCCTCAGAAAATTTAAGGGATCTGCTCCCCTCCCCTCCCCAGATTAAGTTTGATGTGAGAAAGTATATAAGTGTTGGGATATTTTGCTATTTGCTATTTGCTACTGTTTATTTTTTTACGTAGGTTGGTTTCAATTGAAAGGATCCGTTGTTGTCAAATAACACGAGCCACGACTGCCAGTGGCGTAGAGTGAAATTTGGCAACGTTGTACCGCGCCTATTTAAACCCACATGAAAGTTCGAATGCGAAGGTGTTCACCGAACACCCAATAGTTCGATCTTTTTCATGAGTTTAAATGGACGCAATACAACGTTGTCATATTGTACGCTACACCACTGACCACTGCGCTACTCTCAATTCGTGACGTCACGCTAAATGCCTCTATGAGTGATTCATCGCGATGCATAGGTAGTCGATGCATATTTCATTTGTCAGATCACACGGAAGCACGTCTGCGTCTATCGGATGGATGCTAAGGACGATACCTTGAAAGAGTATTTAAAAGCGAGTTCGCGAAGAGATAAATTCTTGCTCTTTTTTTTTTTTTTTTTTTTTTTTTTTTTTTTTGAGTAAGGGTTCGTGCACTTCAATTCGTCGTGCGAGAGTTGCCGGTTGCCTATACCTTTTTTTGGTGCGGCGCTGTTTCAGCAAGTCGAGGTGGCTGCAGTCGGCTGTGGCGCCCTTCCTTTGCCTTTACGGAAAACGGAACTCACTATTAATCTTACTTTGTTTTTTCCGCTTTCTATTAGCGTGGCACGCTTTTAAACTCCCCTTCCCCCCCTCTCCCTATCCTCCGCCTTATATTCGGTCTACGTGCTTATTACTTCAACAGATTCGCATTCCGTTTCCTAGTTTCCTAAATCCAATGGTTTTTTTTTTATATATATATATTTATTTATTTTCTTCCTCCATCTCTGTTTCAGATGCTGGACCATTACCGTTGACGGGAATTGATGTAAGTTGAATGCATATTTTTCACTTGCACATGTGTTTTGTCCGTGAAATTTTTTTCTCTCCCCTGTGTTAGTTGACTGGTGTGTTTTATGTTCGCTGTAAGCAAGACCCAATTCGTTCACTGACTTCTTTTCCTCCGAACTATTTCAATGGTCAATCTGTTAAAGTCATTTTTATTTTCTGTTAAAAGACGGGACTAAAGAAGGACATTCGTTTGTTTTTCCTCCCCAAGTTTCGTCAGTCCAGAGCACAGGAGAGTTGATCGGTCTACTTGACTTACAAAATGGTCGAGCTCTGTTGAACATTTTTTTTTTTTCGGTGAGTGAAAGAGTACTTTTTTTTAACATCCATAAGGTTATCAGTACCATCAGTCATTTAAAGTATTTGTTTGCTGTTGACGATAAATTTCGTAAAAACGTTGACTCCGCTTACTTTTCATAGGCAAATGAGGCTCTCGCCTGGTGTAAAAACCTCCAAAAATAACGATGGCAGCACCAAATACTTCCGAAATCCACTCCTAAACTCAATAAACACTTTTACTTGCGCGAGCGTAATGGTGGCTTGAGGCAGTAATAATGAGAGATTCCTCGTCCTAATGGGGGACATCCTAATGGGGGAGTCACTCTCTTTGTGCTGACAAGGCTGATTCACAGAGTAATAATTAGTCACCAAAGTAGTGATCTACATCCGATGAATGGTACCATATGACACCTGGTAGTGACGCCGATGTCAAAAGTAAGTCGTCTCTTAGTGGTCACTTCGCTTGATGGAGTTACAGTATTATTATATGGGAATCTCCCATCATTACTGCCGTACGCCACTATTACGCTGTCGCAAATAAATGCATTTATCGAGTTTAGGAGTAAATTTTGGACGTTTTTAGTGCTACCATTGTAATTTTTTAGGTTTTTACACCTGAATCGACTATCGAATTGGTTATAGCAGAAGCACGGAAAAAAAAACTACGGTGAAAATAACCATACGGATACCTGATTTTGGCACCTGCTAGATGTTATGGTAATGTTAACCAGAAGTATACTATGTTTTGACTAGGCACTAGGTGATGTTACCTGATTGCATGTCAAATTTACTCAAAGGATCGGTAAATGTACTATACTTCTATGGTCAAGTTTACCATAACATCTAGAAGGTGCCAAAATCAGGTATCAATATGGTTATTTTCACTAATCTTTTTTTTCCGTGAGAGTGCAACAGCCCCATTAGACTCGTACAATCTGTAAATATAATGGTAGCGGATCGTGCTACCTGGCAACGATGCATTTCCTCCATTCAAATTCATGCAAATGTTGAAATCAATTGGTATTTACCACCTCTCAAATATAGTTAGATATTTCCCATAGGTTTCAATAGACAAACTGATAGGTTGCCAAATCGTAAACTCGACCCACGAGTTCATGAACATTGTTCGTGATTGTTCCTTCTCCAATTGAAAAGAGCCAAACTTTTGAAGTGTTTCTTAGCAATACAGCCGATCATTGACCAACTTATGATTGACTTGAAATTCACCCGGATCCATCTGATCCAGCCGGAGCTCATTTATAAAATCTCAAAATTCAAATTACTCCATCGGTCTGAGTACGCAAGAGCTAATTGCATTACGATTCAAGCTCGGTGCAGTGCCGAGACCTCTCTCCTCGAAACTCCGGTAACGAGTAGATACACAAACAAAATCAATCCCCGTTGTTCAGAATCCAATCAAAAAGTTTTCATCGGAGAAGGATGGCCTATGAAGTAAGAAGCTTTGGTATTGTAGTTTCGATGGTCAGATCGAGAGGAGTAAAATAATTCCTCAACAGAATTTGCAAACGGCTTAACTCAATACATAGGTTAAGGAGGTACCCAGGTCAAAAAAAAAAAAAATCTTCCCAATTGATTCTACCACCCCCAAAATGCTTTAGGTGTCAAGGTACACATCCAAATCTGTACCAAAAAAGTTTTCGTTGCGTTGGTTGCATACCTGCCTCTGATATGGTTAATAATGTCTACAAATATGCTTTTACAGCAACAATGAGATCTCAAGTTGTAGGCATTAAATTTACTTCTACATAGGCTCAAATTAAAGCTAAAAGTTTGTTCTGTGGGGCCACAGAGAGAAAGTGAGAGAAAACAATGATCTACTATTTTTTTGTAACTTTTAAAAAGCTCAATGAAATTTTCCAATAAATATTTTTGTTTCAACTGACTTGACAACTCAATTATTACAGGCACCTAAGAAATGGCTCTGTGGTCCCATAGAGCAGAGAATTCTGCTTTTAAAAAAAAAAAAAAAAAAAAAAAAAAAAAAAAAAAAAAAAAAAAAAAAAAAACTGAAGTCTCTAGCTATTTTAGATCTTGAGATCTCATTGTTTCAAGATGCTAAAGTCATCGAAAACAAAATTGTTCAGGAGAGCAAAAAGAAAAATACTTTAAGTTTTTCGTACACTTTTATTTTTACAGCTTGTAATCAGTTTCAAAGTTACCATTTTTTTGCACTTATTTAAAAAAAAAATTAAAAATATTTCAGACTAAGTTGAGAAAAAATAAATACATGGTCTTGACCAGGAGAGTCTGCTCTACAAATTAGGTTAAAAAATAAAAAAAATAAAAAAGTAAAATTTTTCGAAAAAGTGACCTGGGTACCCCCTTAATGTTGGGAATGAGCTTGTACAATTTCTAAATAAGATGTACATAATTAAGACTTATTGAAATAGAGAGACATTGATTGATTATTAATCTTCGACTGTTTACAATCACAATTGGTAAACATATTGAATGTATGATGCTTAGCAGTAGCGAAGCGTGAAATTTGGCAACAATGTATTTTCTCCATTTGTATTCACCAAAAAAGTCGAACGGTTCAGTCATCGGCGACGACCAGGCATTTCGACCTTTCTAATGTGTTTAAAAGGGGTAGAGGGAACGTTGCCAAATCCCACGCCTCGCCACTGATGCTTAGCAACCATTAACAGAGCTAAAAAGCCAGTTCATATTTAATCAGTATCACAGGATTTTTATTCTTTAAAATAAAAAACAAACTTGTTTGTTGTACCTTTGTTTTTTACTTTAGAGAATGCATCGTGTGATAGTTATAACTAAATATGGACTGGCTATTTACTTAGCTCATTCCCAACATTGACCAATTTATTCCTCAACTATGGAACCCAACCGAAAATATGAGGTAAGCAATGCGGGTATAAGCACGCAGAAAAACCAGGTAGCGCTGACAAAATCTTTGATAGAAAACCGACCCAGGAAAAGACTTAAGTTTGGTGGCCTGGCATCTTCAGTATTTTCACTTAAGCCTAAAAAAAATCATTCCTTGTGGATATAATTTTGTTTTAAAGAGCTCAATTTTAGGCGCACCGTTGGCACAACGTGCGCCTATTGAAATCGCCCTGATACTCAATAGAGTATACTACGCCCCCTTGTGATCAAATGGCGAAATGAGCTTTTTTGATGTCGTGAAATTTAGGTTGTGTCCTGTGTTTTTTTTATGCTAATTTCATTTGAAAAGTTAATGTTCTCCCAGCCACGACTGAATTCTGAGTTGGTTGGGAGTAATTTCATGTTCATTGATTGACGTTTTTTTAAAGTTATTCTATGTAAAAAATTTCCAACCTCACTTTTTGATTATTTAAAATTTTTCCCCGGTATATATTCTAGGTGATCAAGAGAACCAATCATTTGCCGTTCTGAATGTTTGTTTTTTTGCATGTAAATGCAATTATTATAATTAATTATAGCGTGTGGTCAAACGCAAAACGGAAAGCCCCTACAGCAAGAACTCTGAACATTCCTTATCTCAATACTCAGAATTCTCATTTAATTACCAAAAATTACTGCGCATCGAAGAGGATCTCTTATTATTCAGCCCTGATGTCGTTGTTTCCATAGTGGTCCCTGCCCTAACCTCCTCACTATTTCCTATCAAATTTCAGCTATTTGTTTACGCTCAACGTAATAAAATCACTCTGCTTGCGTTTATAGTGGCTATGACTCGTAAATTGGTAAGAGTTCAAAGGTTCAACAATGGGACCTCTGAATAGTGAGATGTGCTGACTTGCTTTATATTTCCATCATGTTGTTATTGTATGTGAAATTTCTTAGTCCTATTCAGAACGAAACAAGGAAATGCTTCTTATTTCTCTACTTCTACATTTTTGGTTTTGAAGGTCCTAAAGGAAGTCAGCCCTCTTTCAATTTTAAAAAAATGTGCTTTGCGGTCAAATTTTCTGACATTTTATTTAGTCTGGCAACTCCCGTCAAATGACTTAGCGCTTAAAGGCATCATTTATTCAATGCAGTTATTTCGCTCTTTCTCTATTTACAAGTAAATTTCTAGTACTCCAGGAACTTCCTGATTTCTTATGCTACCTTATGCTACATCTGTTGTACTACCTATGTTGATTCAAGCTGTCACTCTCCTTATATGTCTCAAAGTATCTTGAGACACTCAAACTGGTTCCTTAATCATATAGTTTGGTAGTCCGCTAACCTTTGACAGTCACCTATTTTGTCGGAGATCATCATCAGTCATGCCTAAAAGTTTAGCGCTTAGACTTTTGTACAAATTGGGATTGCGCCTCACAATTTGGTGACAGTTAAGTTAGCGTCATATGATGAAATATGAATCAGCGCTCCATTTCTTTCTGAAATTTGTGTTACCGAGTCAATTTCTTCTGAAAATTATGTCAGCGTACGGGGTTTTTTTTACTGAAACTTGAAAGAGCGCACAGTTTTGAGCAAAAAATTTTCAAACGCTATAAAAAAAAAAGAAAACAATACGGCATTGGAGAAAATGGGGAAATTGAGTTAGTGCTTATACTTTTGCTAAAAATTTAAAAGTCGTGCACCAAAATTTTGGTTAAAATTAAGTTATGGCGTTTTTTTTTTTGCTGCAAAATGACTCAACGCGCCATGCGTTTCTGAAAATTGTGTGATCTCATCAAATTCTTCTAAAAAATGTCAACGCATCGGTTTTTACTGATACTGAGGTGAGAGCGCTAATTTGACCCAAAAAATATTTTTAACGCTAATAATCAGAATTAGAGACTGATTAGGTGTGTTGAGGTTGGATCAGTCATGCCTAAAAGTCTACATCCGACGGAGATGTTGTGATTGTATTTTTACTTTCTCACTCAAATGAAATTAGAAAAATTGAGAAAGTATTGTATTGCGTTGGCGCAGAGATTTTCAAGGTATTTTGTTGCGATAGTTGGCCTCTCAGGAAAAAGTCAATCATGATTTAGTCAAAGTAATTGCCTCTTATCATGTCTAATACCATCCATAAGAACATCCTTCCATCATATTTTCTTTTTTTAACCCTTTCTGACTTAGAGAGATTTATGTAAAAAAAATCTGTGGCGTCTGTCCGTCAGTCCGGCTGTTCGTCACTCCGTACCTAGGCATAAGTTTTGAACCATTGATCCTTATGCATCCAAATTTTGCACAGTTGTTGCTTTTTAGATTCCCCAGATACTTTTTTGTTTTTTTGAAATTTTGATTTTTAGGGTAGTTATGGGGAAAAAAAATTTTTTTCATTAAAAACAATGGTAAAATGGATAAAAAGAATAAAAATGGAATAATTCAAGTTTGGCTCAATCAATTTTGATGAAAGTTAGCAAAAAATATCTATTTTCAGCCTACTATTTAATGAACTGTTATAGTTCCTTTATTCATTCCTTCAGACTGTTTAAAAAATCAAAATAAGTGCGCTCGAGCCGAAAAATAGAATTATCGTGAGAAATCAATCTTAAAACTTGGAGTCAATCAATAATGGCTCCATGAATTTTGATAAAACTTTGTACACACAATCTACTATCAATAAACTTAAATATTTTTCCCCTCTGTGTCACCAAAAACAACCGATAAAACCATTTCTAGAGGTAATATAGGTGCGATTGAGCAAAAAATTTGGGAATATGAGCAAATAAAAATATAATCCTATTATTTGGGATAGTTCAGGTTTGGTTCAATCAATTTTGATGAAAGTTAGCGAAAAAAATCTACATTCAGCCTACTTTAAAAAAAACCCTTATAGTTACAATATTCAACCCTCAAAACCGTTTAAAAAAAACAAAAAATGTGCGCTCGATCCAAAAAATGGAATTATCGTGAGAAATTAAGTAATCTTAAAACTTGGAGTCAATCAATAATGGCTGGATGAATTTTCATGAAACTTTTTAAAACAATCTACTATCAAAGTACTGACATATTATCCTCTCTTGATCACCATACACAACCGATTAGACCTTTTCAAGAGGTAATATAGGTGCGATTGAGAAAAAAATATGGGTATATAAGCAAATAAAAACATAATTTTTTATTTCGGATAATTCAGGTTTGGTCCAATGGATTTTGACAAAATCTGGCAAATAAAATCTACAAATTTGGGTTTTCAAAAGAAATTAGCCCTTACAGTTACAATATACAACCCTTAAGAGAGTTTAAAAAAACAAAATAGGGTGTTTGACCAAAAAAAAAAAAAAAATGAAAGTGAAGAATTAATTTTAAACTTGGAGTCAATCATTAATGGGATTGATTTTTACAAAAATGTTCACAAACATAATGTGTTAAAAAAAAACACTAAACACTTCACTGTGTGCACTAAAACTTTTTCTGGTACAGTCCCATAAAAACCTTACGACCGTTTCGAGGGGCAATATAGGTACGATCGAGCAAAAATCATTTGAAACTAATTGTAAGCAAAAATTAAGACAAACATAATATTTGCAATAAGTAATTCAAGTATGACTCAATTAAGTTCGATGAAAATTGCATCAAAACGTTTGCAACCAGCCTAGGCAGAAATTTCTTTTCAATGTATTACTACAATATTCAACTTTTAAGTCTAAAGCTGTTTAAAAGCAATATAGGTTTCATTACACCAAAAAATAGAATATTCAAGGAAAATTCATTTTATAAAGAAAAGTCAATCAAAAATGGCTGAATGAATTTTGTTGAAATTTTGTTTGCACAATCTACGACTTAAGTACATCTTTGGAGGGGGGTTAATCTATTAAAAAAAAAAATATTTCGAATATCCACAGTTTGAAAGAAGAAACCAAACATAGTACTCAATGGAGGAAATGCAAGAATCAGTACATTTCGACCTCCTATAAAAACTAAGGGAAAAAAAAAACTCCCAAAAATAGAACAAAGAGCAAAATAATGAATGCAGCTCAAAGAATAAAAAATTATTGGAATCTTGAATTACCTACTCTAAACCCTGTTATAAGCAACATCAGATTAAGACTCTCAATTAGCCTTCAAATAACAAAATAGGCAACTATTCCTACAGCTTCTCTACAAAATTGCAAACTCTTCGGATTGAAGGCAGAAATATTATGTCCGGAGGTGAAAATATTTGAAATTTGAGGGGGGTTGGGGATCTCCCCCAGAATTCTAAAGGGGGGGCTGGAGGGATCCCCCAGTTTTTAAAAGGGGGGGGGGGGGTCTCTCCTAGTAATCTAAAGGGGGGCTGGGGTCTCCCCCAGAATTTTTTAGGGGGTTAGGGGGTCTCCTCCAGGATTCTTTAGTGGTGGGGGGGGGCTGGGGGTCTCCCTCAGATAAAAGTGATGTGAGAAAGTGTTCGTAGGGTATTCCCTACAGTTTATTTTTTTTCATTTCGAGATTTGATTAACTTTTTCGGCCATTGTGCGCGGATCAAATGCTTTGTCACCAGTCGTGGGACGTCATGGGGACATTTAGGAGAGATGTCTTTTGACTCACTGTAACTTCTTCATCTTTTCTTACATTTTGCCATGGCGTCCTTTGTTTTACTTGGCATCACACTTCACGTTCAAATTTTTTACCGGGCAACCAAAGAACGGTGCCAGCTAATGGAATATGGCAACATGCTTTTTCTCTACTCTAACACATCATGAAAAATAATCGATTCTTGGTGGTCCGATTTCTTCTTACTACCGATCACTTTTTCATGTCCCTATTTTGCGGGACATACTATATCGTTAACTACCTTTTTACTAAAGGGGGTTTAAAAATTTTTTTATGAGTATTTGATTGTTTATTACGTGCGTTTAGTGATGTGCAGTGGGAAATTCGAAGGATTTGTTCTATGATTGTCCGTAGTGGTCCCACCGCCCCCCCACACGACGCACACAGGTTCAGACCCGAACTTTTGCTAGATATGGTGGAACATCTGAGGGGTTGGTTTAAGATTGTCCGTAGTGGTCCTAACCTCCCCCCCCCCCCAAACGCCACACACCGGGTTTGGACCCAAACTTTTGCCGGACAATTTTTTTTTAGATGATTTTTTGAGAATCCAAGGGATTGTTCTAAGATTGTCCGAAGTGGTTCTACCCCCCCCCCCCCCCCTCGCCGTGCACAGGTTCGGACCTTAACTTTTGCTGAACAATTTTTTTGAGATGTTGGAAAATTCGAAGGGTTTGAGATTGTCCGTAGTGGTTCCCCCCCCCCCCCCCCCCCCCCCCCCACTCGCCGCTTACAGGTTCGAACTTGGACTTATGCTGTACAATTTTTTTTAGATGGTGGAAAATTCGGAGGGATTGTTCTAAGATTGTCCGTAGTGGTTCTACACCCCCCCCCCCCCCTCGCCGCACACAGGTTCGGACCCAAACTTTTGCTGGACAATTTTTTTGAGTTGTTAGAAAATTCGAAGGGATTGTCCGTAATGGTTCTCCCCCCTCCTCCACTCGCCGCACACAGGTTCGGACCCTAACTTTTGGTGGACAATTTTTTTTAGATGTTGGAAAATTCGAAGGGATTGTTCTAAGATTGTCTGTAGGGGTTCTACACCCCCCCACTCGCCGCACACAGGTTCGGACCCTCACTTTTGCTGGACAATTTTTTCTGAGGTGGTGGAATATTCGAAGGGTTTGTCCCATATAAGATCGTATGTAGTGGTCCTAACCCCTACCCACTCGCCGCATCCAGGTTCAGACCCGGTTTTTTGCTGGACACATTATTTTTGAGATGGTGGAAATGGAATTTGACTCATGAGGACCAAATTTGCTCAAGGTGCGCCTTCTCTGACACTGTAGTGTCAGAACTATCTGCTTGTTTCTCAATGTTTTGCTCAACACTGGTCAACATTCATTTCAACACTGCGATCAGTGATGCAACTATAATCATTTGAATATTTGTTTTTTTTTTAACATTAATGGAATGCTATAATATTATTTTTCTTCATCGGCGAAATTATTGCTGAGTCTTGGAATGGTCCTCTTCCAAAATTTGGCCATACAGGTGATTGAAGAAATGATTCTTGCATAAAAACCTGTAAAAATGAGAGTACACTAAAATATCAAATATTTCACTGGTAATTAGAATTGGGCTTAATGGCGGAGCTAAGTATGGGAGATTCCTATCTATTTTGAGACTTACCTAACTTAGTGTTTCCGTAGAGAAAGTGACAAATTAGACAAGAATATTCCAAGATACCTGAATAGCTCCGTCAATACGATATTGGAGTTAATTATAGCTGATGTTTTCTGACAATGAGTTCAATACAGAATTTTAGACTTTTATAGCGTAATTTTCGTGATTTTAGCTGTTTTTCCCATCGAAATTATGAAATCATTTGCTCTGAAGCAAAAGTTTGCAAGAGATCCATTGTATTATATAACCGCAAAACAAACTACAGCACCGTCTGATAAATTCAATACATTGAAAAAAAAAAAAAAAGTTCTGAAATTAACTCTTTTTTTAGTTAAAAATATGGACACCAGTTAAAAACTGTTTGTTTGACTGTTTAAATTAGTCAAAGATTACTTATACTCCAGATTAGAGTCCCTTGATGGAAATATTGTATAGGGAGTACCGACACGAGCTCAACGAGTTGTGATTGGTCGTTTGGTCGTTGGTTTTAGGCTCTCACGAAGTCGAGCAGGAGTCGACGACATCGAAGGCTCCACACGAAAGGAGTCGATTCGTACAGGAACGCATGGGAACGGACCGGAATGCTGGCAAATCCGCCAGTCCACCGCTGGTCCACTGTCGAACTTAACCTTCGAATGCGTTCACGCGGTCGACAAAATCGACTCCTGTCAAAATGCATAAAGCGTCGTGTCGGTACTCCCTATACAATATTTCCATCAAGGGACTCTACTCCAGATATGGCACTAGCTATCTTGCCAACGTTAAATTTTGTTGAGCGCCTTCATTTCTAAAATCGAGCTAAAACACATACACTGGCCCACGGTTTGCTTACGTTTCGGCAAGCGAAAGACGTGTTGGCGGGGTGGGGGTCGTGGGCCAGCCGACTGGCCCCACCCCGCCCGCACGTCTCACGCTCACCGAAACGTAAACAAACCGTGGGCCAGTGTATGTGTTTTAGCAATGAAGGCGCTCAACAAGATTTTAGTTAGTGCCATATCTGGAGTATAAATAATCTTTGAAATTACAAAGGATGTCCCAAAAGTAAGCGTACTGATGCTGTTATTTCAAAACTATTCAACCTAGAGACTTGATCTTGGTCTTATTTTAAAGATCAAATCATTTTCTATCGATTAAGACCAAGATCAGTTCACTTCATTAAAAATTAAAACAGTTACGACGGTTTTTGTGAAGGGTGAACGCGCGCCGCCTATAGGTTTTTGACAAAAAAAATCTTACCAATTATTGATCTTCTACTCCGCTATCCCCCGACTCCACCTGAATTTCCGGTTGCTTCTCAAAGTATTTTCCGCCACTTTCCAGACATTTGTGCATTCTTTCCTCCCATTTTCTAAGAAACGTCTTCTCAAATTCTTCTTCTGGAATTTTTTTTTAGGGTTTTTGAACTGCTGTCTTGAATTCAGCCTTAGTCTCAAATCTTCGTCCACGAAGATCGCTTTTCAATGTTGAAAACAGCCAGAAGTCGCATGGTGCGAGATCTGGACTGTACGGTGGATGTATCAACAGTTTAATACCCTTCTTCTCTAAAAATTCACGGGTAAAATTTGATTAATGCGGCCGCGCATTGTCCTGATGCAGAATTCATGAATTCTTTAAGTGAGGCCTTTTGTGCGTAATGTGCTTTCGCAACTCAGCCAAGACATCGCGGTAGTATTCACTGTTAATGGTCATGTTGTATGCTACAAAATGCTGATAAATCATGCCTTGACTATTAAAAAAAGCAATTAGCACTTAACAAGCAGATTTTTCTTCAAAAGTTCATTGGAAATGTATGAGAGCTGAGAAGAAAACAATTCAACAATTATTGTCAAAAACCTATAGGCGGCGCGCGTTCACCCGTCACAAAAACCGTCATAACTTTTTTTAATTTTTAATGAAATGAACTGATCTTGGTCTTAATCGATAGAAAATGATTTGATCTTTAAAATAAGACCAAGATGAAGTCTCTAGGTTGAATAGTTTTGAAATAACAGCATCAGTCCACTTACTTTTGTGACACCCTTTGTAGTTCAATTAAAACGGCACTGAGGTAATTTAACTATTTCAACAGTCAAACTAACAGTTTTTAAGTGGTTTTCGTACTTTTAACCAAAAGAGAGTTCAATTCAGCACTGTTTTCACTGTATTAAATAAGGGAGTGCAAGAAGATTTACATTGAAATCAACATATTTACGATTTCGGGTGACTCTTTTATTATTTAGTGAGAGAACACAAAATTCAGATCGGAAACTTGTGACCCTTTACTCTTTTTACGCTCTCTGTTTTTGAAGACTCCCGGGGATTCGCGTCGATGGGTCAGCACTTCAACTTCGGGTCCCCTGTGCGAGAATGATCGGATCAGCAAAAACTTTCTTACATCCCAATGCCTTTTTCTAGGAGGAGGGGGGGAGGAGAGGGGAGGAGGGTAGGAGGGTGATGGGCAAATTCGCCTTTACTTATACACAAGGACGTTATTTATGCTCTTTAAGCTCTGCTTCCATGAGCATCTATAGGTAGGTGCGCGCCGCCGGATCGATTTCTCTTTATACCAATTTGAAATCTCTCGCCGGAATAAAGCTCGATTTCCGGAGAATTGACTCTAGAAAGGCTTTTTATAGTCCTGGGAAAAGGGGAGGCGACTATTCCGGCTGATTTCCTGCACCGCGCTCTCCCCATCCGAATCGCTTTCCAGTCGGTTATTTATGCATTTCAAATGGTTTTAGCCCCTCCGCTGCGTCTTAAACGTGCTTTATCTTTGGGGTGAACAAGTGGAAGAAAACAGCTCACTTAAAATAATCGAAAATTTCGGATGTTTTCACGATCGCAAACTTCTCCTTTCGGCTTTTTTTTTTGGTCGGTCTTTTTACGATTCTAAAAATGTTACTTTCACTAACATAAATGTGTAATTTAAGCGAAGCACCCTGTGTCCTGTTCCTGCCAGCTAAGGTAGAACAGAGGGCAGTAGGCGGGTTCGACCGCTCCTTCCAAATTTTATGGGTTTCCTTGTGGCCTGCGAGCAATTTATGCCGAAAAGAAAAGATAATTTTCTTCTTTTTTTCACTGCACACTCCTCCTATTTCCAACCCCCTCCCCCCCGTTTTCTGCTTCCCTCTTCTCTTTTCATCTTAATCTATTCCTCCTCTTCTTCATTTAATGACTGATACCCTTGAAATAGCTCTCTTTAATTGTAGAAAAGTGTAGTGTTTTTTCTTTAAAAGGGACTAGGTTACTTTTTAGGAACTTTCGATCACTTTTTTTTTTTTTTTTAACGTAGTTCTATTTTGTTCTTGTTTATTCCACAGTGAATAGGATACACAGAGAGAATGATTTCCTTAAGGGCAGAAGGAGGTCCCAAATATATATATAAAAAAAAAAAAAAAAAAAAAAAAAAAAAAAAAAAAAGGTTTTTTTATTTAATTTTATTTGAAAGAAAACGTTCTCAGGTTTAAAATGATATGATACATTGTATAGTTTAGGGAAAAAATCCATTTTAATGAATTTTTGAAGTTGAAGAGACCTTATCAGGTCAGCTGATTTTTAGTTTTTTTCTTTTTGCGATACTGAAAAACCTGGTTTTTTTACCTTTTGGTGCACTTTTCTGAGGAACTAGTGATGAAGTGAACTAGTGATTTTCTTGAACTTTTTTTTTTAAATTTTCCTCAGAAAAAGCTCTATAAGTGGAACAAGGATATTCTGTGTATAGCTTCTTTTCTATTATTTTTACAGACGTTCAAAGCTGAAAAAAAGTGAAAAAATCAACCAAACTTTCAACTTTTAAAAAAAAAAAAAGTTTCCGATGAATTTTTAAAATCCAAGTACCACTTATAGTCAACACTAATACATAACTTCATGCAAAATTGCATCCTTGTAGGACAAATAATTCCTGAGAAACGTGCACCAGAAGTGAAGCATATTTAACATTGTTTAACATAGGACCTCCTTCTCCCCTTAATCCAAGTTGTACTTCGTTTGTGTTAAAGAAACTGCACAGTGAAATATTGACTGAGGGGAAATTCCTTTTACCCAAGGAAAATGTCTGCTGCTACAAGTAAAAGATTCCTTGTTGTGACAGTGATTTTCCTTCATGCAACAGAACTTCAATTCGCGCTAGGAAAACTGTCACAAAGTAAACTTGTTTCCTTGTTTTTGAAGAAAGTGATTCCTCTCAGTGCACCATTCTATTTTTTATCAGACGTTTTTGTTCCTTTACAGTTTTTAAAATGAGAGTTACTGATCCTTGAAAATGAGTTGAAATCGAACGTTGACCTTCGATTCATCAAAATCTACAAACAACATGGACGATGGACAACCGATTAGAGTCATCATAGTTTGTATAAAAACTGTTTCAAAAATGTCAGCTGAATCAGAGAGATGTCAATCAAATGTCAGTTAGAAAAAGGTACAGTTAGGGACAAAAAGAATGTCAGACTTCTCCTTGAAATAGGCCACCCGTAGTACTTATCTCAATGTATTTAAGCAAAGCAGTTGTTCTACCCAAAGGAGTCGTTTGACATTATTTCCGTCCCAGACTGTAGATAGCTTCCTGACACTCAATAACATCATCTTGCTCCAAAAATGAAAATATAGAATCCAGATTTAACGTGCCGGCATAAACAACGAGGATAAGCTTCGATATTCGACCCGAGTTGAATCCAACGGAGCTGCATTGAATCTTCGTCTGATTCAACCAGGATTGATCTCAATCCACATTCTAATCCTCGCGTAAACATAGTGTTCAAGACTTCTTCACGGCATACCCTTCCCTAGAGACCGTCTGAATCAAATTTTCATTTTTGTCGCAATCTATTCGTGACAGTCTTGACTTTCAAATCAATCATAACTCAAGCGTTTGGAGCAATGTTGGCACTTCTTCCATTTCAAATATTTTGGAAAAATGTCATTGCTGAATCCATCTTTTCAATTAATAATGACATTGCGTGTTGCAAAGAATTGAGCAAATCGCACAGTGAATTGGTCCATATTCTGAAGAAAATGGAGCAGTAAAAGCCAGCTTCCGAGTTCTGTATTGTTCTCTCTAAAGCACAATAAAATAGACTCAAAATATGAAAAAGAATAATTCATTGTGAATCAGATAGAGAGAGATGTAGATAGAGAGAAGGGGAGAAAGATAGGGAGACAGAGAAAGAGAGAGAGAGAGACAGAGAGAGAGAGAGAGAGAGAGAGAGAGAGAGAGAGAGAGAGAGAGAGAGAGAGAGAGAGAGAGACAGAGAGAGAGAGAGAGAGACAGACAGACAGACAGAGAGGCAGAGAGAGGCAGAGAGGCAGAGGGAGGGATAGAGACAGAGGCACAGAGAGGCAGAGAAAGAGAAAGAGAGAGAGAGGCAGAGAGGCAGAGACAGAGAGAGAGGGGGGGGAAGAAGAGAGATTATAAAAAAAATCTATTTCATCGCGTGCATCTCATCATTTCCGTCTTCCTCTTTCCATTAGAGTTGCGAAGTACTTCACAAATTGTTTTTCTCCCAGAAATCAAATCATTTAAGTTCCTAAACTTTTTCTCCCCCGTCTCTCTCACTCTTTCACTGAGCTCACCAACGACTTTACTATGCACAGGATAGAAAGATGGAGATGGCTTAACGGTGCGGTTCAAACAGGCACGTGGTTCCGGTTGCTCGCATAACGGAAACGAGGAACGGCCGAAGAACACGGATTTCGCGAACGTGGGTAGGGTGTGATGAAGGGGGAAGGGAGGGAAATGTTCGAATCAAGGCTTGCGCTAATTCAGCGGAAGTGTGAAGTAGAATCGCTCGAACAGTATGCCGATGAAGGATTCAACGTCCGTAAAAGGACTTGGAAGGACTTTGGACTCAAAGGAAATGTCACATTTCGTATATAGTCATGCTGGTTTGGGTTTGGTTTCAGGTCAGTAAGGCTACAGGAGAGTCCCTAAATACTAAGAGAGTTGCGCCAAGCCTCTCAAAATGAAGAAGAAGAAGCGAATCAACGGAGCCCCCAAGATTCAAATTGCAAATGGTGGATGGCTATTTGCCTCTGCGCTGTTGCCGCTATTTTGCTGACTCTTATAGGTTAGGTTCCGATTTTCGATTATAACGGTCGTTATTGAAAGAGATAATGTTCTCCCGAATAATATTCTAGCAGAGGAAAGATTAATAATAATTTCTGCCGTCACTGATACTTCAAATGAGTAATGAAAGCTAGTATACGCAAAAAGTAAACAAACCCTCCGCCATTTGCATTTGTCTCTCGGAGATTTCTTGACAGCCTACATTTTAGAGCCAATCATAGACGGTTTCAACATTGGAACAACTCTCAAAGTATGTAGGGACTCTAGTCTACAGTAATATGGACTACGGACCAAATATCTACTTTTTTTCGTTTACTGAAAAAATGTCTAAGTAAGTATGTCTAAGAAAAATATGTCTACCTTGAAAGACGACCGCATTCTACAGACATATTTCACTTCCACAAAGTAAATGAGCCCAGTATATTACTGCCTCTTTTCACAATACGCCCATCATTTTTTTTTAACAAAATAGTCTACTTATCTGTCAAAAATATAAGTCGACAAATTTGGAACAGAAATGGCCGGACAGGTGGAAATTAAATCAGCGTGCTGGCAATGAGAAATAAATAGAGAGTTAATTATCAATAGTATGAAGGATATTTTCCAAATTTGTTGACATTGTTGACAAATTACGTGGTGCGTTCAAAAAGTTTCCGGAATGGAGCCATATTGGGCTGAAAAATGGTTCAAATGAGCTCAACTTTAGCTTGTTTGAAAGCTTATACTCTTATAAGTACATTCGTTTTTAGTTTTCTGAAAAATATTCATTAGTCGCTGAACGGCGGCCATTATACGGAGACGTGTTTTGACCGCGCGTCCATTTTTTTAATTTCACATTTTCTAAAAAAGATTCGTGATTTTAATCAATCAAATTTGACTCACCAATCACTCGTTCTCTTTAGGGTGCTTGTTTCCTTCAAAGTACTGCCCCTTAGCATTAATGCAGTGATTCCATCTCCGTTGCCACTGCTTGAAAGCATGCTGGAAGTCCTCCTTGGTCAACGACCCGAACACCTTGTCGCACTCCTCCTGAATTTCCTCCACACTGTCGAACCGGCGCCCTTTCATCTTCAACGTAGTTTTCGGAAACAGGAAAAAATCGCAGGGTGCAAGATCTGGCGAATGAGGAGGATGAGGAAGCACCAACATGCCATTTTTGGTCAAAAGTTTCCGAAAACTACGTTGAAGATGAAAGGGCGCCGGTTCGACAGTGTGGAGGAAATTCAGGAGGAGTGCGACAAGGTGTTCGGGTCGTTGACCAAGGAGGACTTCCAGCATGCTTTCAAGCAGTGGCAACGGAGATGGAATCACTGCATTAATGCTAAGGGGCAGTACTTTGAAGGAAACAAGCACCCTAAAGAGAACGAGTGATTGGTGAGTCAAATTTGATTGATTAAAATCACGAATCTTTTTTAGAAAATGTGAAATTAAAAAAATGGACGCGCGGTCAAAACACGTCTCCGTATAATGGCCGCCGTTCAGCGACTAATGAATATTTTTCAGAAAACTAAAAACGAATGTACTTATAAGAGTATAAGCTTTCAAACAAGCTAAAGTTGAGCTCATTTGAACCATTTTTCAGCCCAATATGGCTCCATTCCGGAAACTTTTTGAACGCACCACGTATACAGTAGACGATTTTGCAAAAAAAAAAAAAAAGACGACATTTGTGAAAAAAGGCATTTATATAATGAGTACATTTATTTTGTGGGCGTAAACTATGTAGACGTCTTTAGAATGTGGTAATTTTTCAAGCCATATTATTATAGACCTACTGACTGAAAACCTTGGATTTAGAGGGCTATAATTGTGTATGACTGTGCATGCAGCATACAAATGCACTAGGTGGTTTCATGTTATTTCCCTGCCCGATAAATAAAAAGCTTCGTTGGTTGCAGCCCGTTGCATTTCATTAAGAGACATACAAAACAAATAGAAAGATACAGAGGTAAAGGGGGAAGGGGAGAGGGAGGGGGAGTAGAACAGATTCTCGCACGAAGTCGACTTCGGAACAAATAAATACAAAAATAAGTAAATAAGTAAAAGCCAGGCGTAATCGGAGTTGGTGCGGAAGAAGAGTATAAGAAAAAAGATGGAGAGATAGAGAGAGAATGAAAGAGAGAGAGAGAGAGAGAGAGAGAGAGAGAGAGAGGGAGAGAGAGAGAGAGATGTTGAGAGAGGAAAAAAAACGTTGGGTGGCGGAGGACGCAGGAGTTTGTTTAATAAAGCACGGAAGGTTTTGGGGAGGGGGTGCTGAACTGATAGAGATGGGGGGGGCGGGTAGAGGGTCCGGTCGTAAAGTCGCAGTTAAGTCTAGCTTTCAGAGGGAGGATAGAGAGCGTCGGAGTTCCTGCGGGAGCAATAAGGATTTAGGGAGATGTATTCTCGGTAATCAACTCGGTTTAGACTTTCGTTGAGATACGTGAGTCGGCCACGAAAACTAACGGTCGGGGGGAGGGGGTGGGGCGGGGGCGGATAAAGAGTGGGGAAGAGGGGTTGAAAAAAAAAAAAAAACTCGCCACCGTGCCGAGCCGACTGTGTCCTTGGACTCTCATGCCACTGCGTCAACCCCCTCCTCCTCCCCCCTCCTCCTGCCTCCTCATCCCCCTCCCCCTGCTTCATTCCCCATCCATCTTACACAGGGCTCTACAACACACGGTTTATCGTTTTTTGTGTATGAATACATATGGATTAAAAATCAAAGTGAAAATTCAAATTTATAAAAATTATAATATTGTATTGTTACTCACATGCAGATGCACTTGAAACGGTCTCATATACGTCGAGTCAATACCAAAACATAACAAAAATTACAAAATAAGAAAAAAATTACATAAAGAAATATAATAATAATAAAGAGACCCCAAGACCCCAATTGAGGCGGTAGCAGGAATAAGATCCCATAAGCAAAAATCAAGTTTTGAAAAAAAACAGCTTTAAAGTTTTCTTCGCTAAAAAAAAAAAAAAAAAAAAAAAAAAAAAAAAAAAAAA
Organism: Trialeurodes vaporariorum; assembly: GCA_011764245.1. Lineage (NCBI taxonomy): Eukaryota > Metazoa > Arthropoda > Insecta > Hemiptera > Aleyrodidae > Trialeurodes > Trialeurodes vaporariorum. The sequence goes on along the minus strand of VMOF01000001.1, from coordinate 11,094,211 downwards.
AAAAAAAAACAATGTAAATGATCCATCTTCGAATTTCTCTCCTGCTAGAAGGGTTCATACGCGGGGGCCCTTATTCTAGCTACCGCCTCAGTTATTCTGTTTGGTGAGTATTCGTTGGAAGGAAGAAACATATCAAAACTGATTTTCTCAACCTGTCTCTAACGGGACCCTTAACACTAATTATATGCCAAGCTCGAGTGCACTCGTTTTTTCCTCCAGTTTATTTCACATTATTGTTACCGTATTCCCTCCGGATAAACGCGATAATCGCCGAAAAACACTTAAAAGATAAGTTGTCTTCGGGTGCCTTCAATTCCTTGTATAGGCAATTCCAACTCCTCCGAGTACGAATAGTTAACTACCTCCCCTGTGTAAACGGAAGAGCGGTGTTCTTTTTAACTAACCTGAAGCTTAGAGGGTTAATTCGAGGTTTAGGAGTCTCAAAGAAAAGGACCATATACCGATCAGAGGTGAAGAGGGTTTCACGTACTATGACCTTCAAAAAATTATGGAATTCATTTCGCCATTAGCTTAGTGAGTAAGTGAGAGCAAGTGATAATATGCGTCTATCTGCATCACTCGCACTCATAGAGGCTTATGGGAATGTTTGTATTTCATAATTTTCGGCTTTGTTTTTGAGCGTTTCAGCTTGATTCTTTCAGGATATCATCTTAACGTATACTCGCAGGCGCTGACGTTCCTCAAATTTGTGCTTTTAGCGTGATTTCGTCAATTTTAGCCGCAACAACTGGTGACTTTTTGAGCAGCGCGACGTGGTGTCCATGGTTCGAACCAAACAACCCCAGAATCATCTTAATCAAAGGCAGATCCAGCAATCTAGCAACTGTGGATTCTCCCCATTTGAATTTATAAAAAAACAATCGATTAGTTGAGTGGCCATGGCCCCCAAACCAATTGGTTGTTTCTAATTCGTTCAAATGGAAATGGATGCATGGTTGACAAACTGATAAATCCACCCATGGTAAGGTGATTTTTCAGCGTTTAGTGCCGATTTTTGCCACCAGAGCGCAACCGTTCGATCAATGTCAAATTACAGGTCGAAAGCAATTTATACTTAAGAAAACGGAATGTCAGTTACTAGATAATCTTCTGAAGAACGTCTTTGCAAAATATCTCGTCAGTATTTTCAAAAAGGCTGAAAGAACCAAAAAATTGAATATTGCATTTCGATACAAAAATCAAATTTGCGATATTCCATGTTTGGTACTTTCAGCCTTTTTGAAAATACTGACGAGATATTTTGCTGAGACAAACTTCAGATAATTATCTAGTAACTGACACTCCGTTTTCTTAAATATAAATTGCTTTCGACCTGCAATTGGACATTGATTAAACGGTAGCGCTCTGTTGGCAGAAATTGGCACTGGACACTGAAGAAGCACCTTAATTAAGTACACGAGGCGGCCGTGGCAGCTTTGGCAACGTCGGTTTCGAAAGGACCAAGGGTATCTAGAAATTTTGTGATTTTTTTGAAAAGTATTCCCTCAGCGATGAGACATAACCCACAACTCATCTCATCCCAGTTCCTCCTCTTGCCGAATCACTATACTATACAGTATACATATATATTTTGTCTCGTACCTCCAGTCCAGCCGAGAGCCATGTCTTTGTTTGTGGAAACCTTTATTAAGCTCCCAAAAAAATAAAACGAAACAAAAAAAAAAAAAAAGAACAAAAACAAAAAGTTTCCTCTTTTGCTCCCCCTCTAGGGTACAAGATACATTCAATCCCCTTTGTCTCTCGTGTCTATTTTCGACTGTCAACAGACTGTTTTTATCAACTGGGCGTATTCTTTGTTTCCGTCCGTCAATGACCCACTGTTGCCAAGTTGAGCGGATAGAAACGTTGCGAACGTTTCATTCGATACATGACAGTGCTCTCAATCAGTGACGAAGCGTGCGATTTGGCAACGCTGTATTGTGTCCGTTTAACCCTTTCATACCTGGTGTTCATTTCAATGTACATTTGATTAACATAGAATCTTATGGAGGAAATGAAAATATTTATACATATCGTTTTATATGAGACAATTGTGCCCAAATCAGTCGTGATGACCTGAAATTTCCTTCCTGAACAAAAAGTATTTTCGGGTGTGAAACGGTTAAGTCCATAAAAAAGTCGATTTCTAAGGTGTTTATAAAACACCCAGTATTTAGATATTTCACATGGTTTTCAATGGACGAAACTCAACGTTGCATGATTGCTCGCTACGCTACTAATAGTGCTTGATATTCCACATTTCTTTATTAAGTCAAAGACACGCCATCATTTTTTTAGGAATTTTTTTCATACTGGGCAACAAACTCTTGAGTGTGGAAGAAATATCCCTTCTAAATTAGTCTGTTGCTTGGTTTTGCTGCGGGAATATAAGAAACACTGATTCTAGCTTAATATTCAGAAAAAATATCGATGCGCATATTAAAAACTTTCAAAATCCACTCATTGACACAGTGAATAACTTCAGGGTATAAACCTAAACATCATCGTAGCCTGAAAATGTTGGCTTTTCCGTTTGAATGCATGTTAAATTCACGGAATATTATTATGGCTGCATTTTCTGCCTGGCCTATTCTGGTGTTCAGGAGATTATAGGCGAATTTTCGTGACGAATATATTCGACAAAACCATTGCCAACCTACGCATGACAACAGTGGATGACACGAAACTGGATCGTGTTTTTTTAACTTTTTCGGTGTTTTCAGTCATTGATGGCATCAATTCGATTTTGAATTCAAGTCCGGAGGTGAATTCGAAATCGAATTGATGCCATCGATGCCCCAAAAACACATCTAAATTCTAAAAACACAATTGAGTTTCCTCGAATATGTAGTTACGTTGAGATTGTTTATGATATTCGATCGCGAAAATTCGCCTTATAAAATTGTACAAGAACAGTTTGTATCTAAACTAATCATTCAACAATTTTTTAAACTGTATTGATGTTTTGCATAAACGAGGTCATTCCATTTGTGCAGCTGTATGTCGGTAAAAATAATGTTTAGTGCAAAACGCGGGTGATTTAAAATGGAAGTTACTTCCCGAGTTAATGATTTCGGATTTGGAGTACCCAATGGATTTTTGAGGTTTTCTATGTGCGCACTCATATTTATTTTCAAGGACTTTACATTTGAATCAATGCGCGGTATTGCTGCAGCAAAAGTTCGCAACAGACCCATTATTGACCGTTTTGAATCGTGAGGTTTTTGTTGTATGAGAACATTACTGTTGAAATTGTAAAAATTGAAAGGGGGAACAAATTAATAAATAAGAAAAAAAATAATATAAATAAAAATATAAGAAAAACATTAAAAAAAAAAAAAAAAAACAATAGAAAAAAAATGGAGAAAAATTAAAAAAATAGGACAAAAAAGTAAACATCAAATAAAAAAATATGTAAAAAATCAAAACAAAAAATATGAAAATCAAAACGAAACATATAAAAAATCTAAACAAGAAATATAAAAAATCAAAACAAAACTAAAAACAAAAATAAAACAAAAAATATAAAAAAAAAATAGGAAAAAGATTGGGAAATAAATAAAAAAAAATTGAGGTAAAAAAAAAAAAAAGATTTTGTCTGAAATATATTTTCGTCGACGTAAAAAAGTGAATAAGACACATTTTTTGAGAGTGAGCGCAAGAAACCTGCACTATATTCCGCAATCGCTGATTTGGCAACGCAACGCTGACCAAATAGCAAGTACCGGAGCGTAAAGCCCCACCGATGACTTCCCTTTCCGTGCCGTATATCCTTGAATCGTGTCTCCGAATCTCAATAACTTCTGATTGTTTTTGTTCCCATTGATCCCTTTGTTATTCAAAACCCATTCATGATTGAAAACCCCTTCAGACATTAAAACTTCGTCGTCTTTCTTACAATTTATTACAATAACTTTAGGATTCAGAGAAGTCTAGGGTACCAAGTGATTCCGAACCAGAGCTACCGTTTTGCGTATAATTAATGGTATTTTTCAATTCACCGATGACTTCACCGGTTGAGAGAAGATTACACAGTTCAGCTCATTGTATGACTGTATTGCACAAAAACACTACGATTTGTAAACTTTTCTCAATCGTTGCAATCGTCGTTAAATTATTAAGATATCCGCAAGTTTTTTAAAGTCATCGACGACTCCCTTGGTTGAAAAAAGATTACAGATGCGAGTATTTTCGAGCATTACAGTCCTAGACTGAACTGAACTAAGTAATCTTTTCTCAGCCGGTGGAATTATCGATGCATTAAAAATTACCATTAATTATACTCAAAACGGCGGCTCTGTTCCGAACCGAAATATCAGTCTGTATCATTTCAATTGCTCGAGTGCAATTCAGCATTTCCCAAGATATATCCACCCTACAACCCTCCCTCCGGGCGACCCTTTAAATTGTATGTGAACAAATTGTAGGGGTATTCTAAATGTCCTATTGGCGTTGCAACTAAAACAATTTGAATATTTTGAACAGATTCATTTTTTATCAATTTTATCGCAAATTATCAATGATGAATTTCGTCCATTTAATCCCGTAGAAAAGATCGAACTGTTGGAGGTGCACAGTGCACTCCCTCGAATCGATATTTTGCGTCGGTTTAAATGGGAAAATTCTAACGTTGCCGCGAGACATGCGACGCCACTGCTAATAAAAGGTAACAAAAGAGGAAAGCTACATTTCTGAGACTGTGGGTATTCAATAGAATAAAATTTGGAAGATTTGAGTGAGATTTAGCTCATTCTTTGCTTAAAAAGTGAGACCTTCATTTTCAAACATGTTCTCGTGAAAATCGGCACTTGATAGACCAAAATGGTGATTATGGGTATAGTTTTAATATATAAGAGCCAAAGACAACATTTGTTTATTTTGTTCCTCACTTTATTTTTGTTGCGACTTTTCTTTTTGATCTCAGATCACGGTGAGCCATTTACAGATAGCGTTGAGTAGAGCGGCGAAAACAATTGTAACATTCGAAGACATTTCATTCCTTTTTCACCCTTATCACCCGTCTGTTCAAGCTCTCTCTCTCCCCCCCCCTCACTCTCTTTCTCTCTCTTTCTCCCACTCTCTCCCTCTCTCTTACGATCTCTCTCTCTCTCTCTCTCTCTCTCTCTCTCTCTCTCTCTCTCTCTCTCTCTCTCTCTCTCTCTCTCTATGTCTCTCTCTCTATGTCTCTCTCCCTGTGTCTCTCTCTCTATGTCTCTCTCTCTCTATCTTTTTCTTTCTCTCCTCCCTCCCGTCATCCGGACTTTTCTCCCTCTCATTCCTTTCTGCACCGGACCAGCAACAAATTGACGGTTCTAGAGGCGAGAGATTAATTGTCCATCAACTGTTAACTTTGTTACTCGTTCTCTCGATGCACTCTCCATTGTTCCGATTTTCGCGCTCTAGAAGAAACAATTTGCCAAGCACCAGTCTCTCTCATAAAATTCATCCAAGTGGCAGCCGTTTAAAATTAAAAAAAGAAAGGAAGTTTCAAGACCAACGAGCTGTATATATGATTTACGGGGCAGTGGCGCTGCGTCCAATCCGGCAACGTTGCTTTATATCTGTTGTAGACAAATCCCGAAATCTGGACACATCGCGATGTGTCCAACGCCGTTTTGAGAAATCCCGAAATGAAGAAAAAATTCTCGATTTGTCTGGACAAATCGCGAATTGTCTAGACACATCGCGATGTGTCCAAAACCGTTTTGACAAATCCCGAAATGAAGAAAAAGAAGACGATTTCTCTGGACAAATCGCGAATTTTCCCAAACTGTTTTGACAAAACCCGAAATGAAGAAAAAACAGACGATTTGTCCAGACAATTCCCGATCTGTCTATACAATTCGCGATCTGTCAAACTTCTGTTTTGACAAATCCCGAAAAAAAAAAAAAAAAAAAAAAAAAAAAAAAAAAAAAAAAAAATACGATCTATCTAGACAAATCGTAATTTGACATTTCGTAATGTATAATACTTAAAATAATAAAAACTTATTTGGTAGGTTAGGTATGCAAGTGTAAAGCCGCGAAAGTTCAATGCAATTCGAAGTGCCATGGATCACTCCCATGTAGTACAAAAATAAATGTAATAATTGTTTCTAGTCTTTTAAACGTTTGATACAGTTCTTTTAAAGTTTTTTTTTTAAGTTTTTCTCCAGTTTTTTTTTTAAAATCCTTAAAAGTTTTTTTTTTTTTTTTTTTTTTTTTTTTTTTTAACAGTTTCGTCAAACAAATCGTCTCTTTTTTTTCATTTCGGGTTTTGTCAAAACGATTTTGGACACATCGCGATTTGTCCAGACAAATCGATAATTTTTTCATCATTTCGGGATTTATCAAAACGGCGTTGGACACATCGCGAAGTGTCTAGACAATTCGCGATATGTCTAGACTTTTCGCGATGTGTCCAGATTTCGGGATTTTTCAACAACATATCCTTTAAAACCCAAGCAAATGGTCAAAGTCGAAGGTTGCTTTACTCTGCACCGGAGACTTCGCCAGTGGGGCAGTTGCAAGGGCATGAAATGTTGTGCTTTAAATGAAAAAAATAAAATAAAAGTACTTGATGAGCTTAGAACAGAGATGCCTTTGGTTTCTAACTAAGTCCCATTGTCCCGGAGATGAGATTTTGGCCCAAAATACCTTGTTTTAAATGAGAATTCCGCGTAGTGACGTCACTACGCACAAGTCGTTTTACAACTTCACACGTGTGCATCACCAAAAGCGAGACGCTTGGGGGGGAAAACCAAAGGCACCGATGTTCTCAGCTCGCATCAAGAACTATCATTTTCTCTATGTAAAACGCCAAATAATTTCAGACCCTTACAACTGCCCCATTAGTTACCCACACAGAAAAAATATGAATGTCAAGGTAGCAAAACCTTGCTAAAAATCGGAAAATCATTTTACTTACCAAACTTGCAGTTTGCTCTTCCAACAAGTGTTGCTGATTTTGCAATCATTTTTGTTTAAATATAATTTTTTTTGATAACCGAGCAATATATTTTTTTTCCAATTTTCACATCATATTCTTTTCTTTGTAATTTAAATAAAAATGATGCTGTGTTCCCTTTACCCTGGTAAAAATGACGACTATACGACTATTCCAAAAACGACTATAAACATAGTTGCAGACTATAATCTATAGTTGGCCAACTATGTTTATAGTCGTTTTTGGAACGGTTATAGTCGTCATTTTTACCAGGGTACGCAGGTAAATTTTACTATACTTTCCATCGAGGGCTAAAACCGTTTAGGTATTGGTCTAGTTAATTTGAATCATACTTTTTTTCCGATACATTGTAGAAAAAGCGATTGTTTAAAAAAATTCTGAAGCAATACTAAATTTTATAACTTGAATCATTTTACAAGATTAACCATTAGATTCAAACGATGAAGACTTTAAATATACTTCATTAGAATTGTAAATTGTAAAGGTAAGTTTCCTCATCAGGAAGTGTGATTGAGTAATGTTGACTGAAAAAAGGGGCAAAGAATAGAAAGAACGCGAGATCACGGGTAATTGCGGGATCAAATAACTTTATCGGACAGAGAATGAGACAAAAAAAAATCAACAAAAAAAAAAAAACTTCCGAATAAAAAGAATGAACCTAACAAAATCATTTAATCGGAGTTAATTCTTTGACAGGGGTCACTTCTTTTGTTCTTTTTTATTTATCTTAATCACCCCAGACCCCACTCTTCACCCCCACCCAACGTTTGGTCTCACAAATAATGGATCATCAATCTAAATGTTTTTGTTGTTGCTTTTTTTTCCGGTGTTACGTATCTCTTTTTTTTCATGGCGTTCTGCTCTGGCAACTATTACCTATTTTTTGTTGTTGACAAGGGCGAGAGGGGCAGGAGGAGAAAGTCGGGGTTAATTGAATCTAATTTTCAACTTCCTCTCACACTCAAACTAATCAAAGGCGTCAATCGATCAGAGAACCGTTCATTCATCTGGATTCGTATAAGTTTCAATCAGTGCCTGTGTTACAAAATATTTTATCGGGCTCGGCCTTTCCATTGCAGAGTTGGCGAATAATTAATGACATGTTTCAATTCACCGGTGATTCCACCGGTTGTGAAAAGATTACACAGTTTCGTTCAGTATATGATTGTACCGCACGAAAATACTCTGATCTGTAATAATTAATATGTTCTTAATCGGTGGAAACGCCGTTAATTAATGAAAATATCCGTAAGTTTTTTAAAGTCATCGACGATTCCACCGATTGAGAAAAGATTACAGATGCGAGTAATTTCGTCCATTTCATATCAGAGCTGCCGATTTGCGTAGATTTAATGACATTTTGAAATTCACCGATGATTCCACCAGTTGAGAAAAGATTACACAGTTCAATTCAGTGTATGACTGTAATGCACGTAAATACTCTGATCTGTAAGCTTTTCTCAATCGATGGAAACGGCGTTGAGTAATTAAAATATACCGGTTGAGAAAAGATAAAAGGCGCTAGTATTTTTGTGCATTACAGTCATACACTGAACTAAACTCTGTTATCTTTTCTCAACCGATGGAATCTTCGATGAATTTCAAAACAGTGGCGTCATTTCGGGTTCGGCTTGGGGGGGGGGGGCAAAATGTGATGACTTTTTTTTTTTTTTTTTTTTTTTGCTCATCAATGTTATTTTAGACACTCTACAGTCCTGCATATCCTATATTTACGGCCCTAAATTCCAACGAAACTCATTACTGACCAAATATTAGCTCAAAACTTTTTTCTTCTCCTAAAAAAAAAAAAAAAAAAAAAAAAAAAAAAGGTCATCACTTTTTCACTTTTGGCCGACCCTTGGGGGGGCAATTGCCCCCCCTGCCCCCCCCGCAAATGACGCTACTGTTTCAAAATGTCATTAAATCTACGCAAATCGGCAGCTCTGTTTCATACACTGAACTAAACTGTGTAATCTATTCTCAACCGGTGAAATCATCAGTGAATTGAAAAATGCCATTAAGTATACGCAAAGTGACAACTGTGTTCCATTGGCTCTTATGGAAGTTTCCGTTCCGATTGTAATACAGTAATCCCCCACCAATCGCGAGAGTTACGTTCCGGAAAAACCCCGATTTTGGCAAGTTCGCAATTAACGGGACCTTCTTCTTCTAGGAAACAGGGATTTAGGGGGATAAGGGCATAGTTTACCAATTCAGGGTTATTAAAAAATGCATCCAACGTCGGCTTCTTCATTATTTCCAAAGATCTTTCTGTAATTTAGTGTGAGGAAGTAGGATGGCTGAGCCTCTTTCACTCATGCATGACATCTCATGACTCTTCAAAATGAACAAAAAGGTGATGTCACCAAAACCCCCCTTGTGACCCCTCTATCGATTCAACTTTGTGAATGGAGTTGATCCCCCTCAAGGGTTTTCATATCTTTGGCATCTGGGGCTCTTTCACACATGCATGATATCTCATGATTCTTCAAAATAGACAAAAACGTGATGTCACCAAAACCCCCCTTGTGACCCCTCTATCGATTCAGCCTGGCGAATGGAGTCGATCGCTCTCAAGGGTTTTCATAACTTTTGCAACTATCGCGATTGGTGAGGGAGTTCTGTTCTCTATGACTGGGCCATTAAAAGCTTAAATTTAAAATCGAATAAGTAGAAAGTGTGTACCATCCGATCACCAGATTCTGGTGTTTAAAATAACATAAGCCAGCGCTTTATTCACAACCTATTTCCAGCTGTAAATCGATCGCTAAACCGATCTTTGCATGAGTAAACGAAGCGGTGATGTCTAAAACCATGCTAAGCGATTTTAAAATGACTCCCAGTTTTAAGACGCGCGCGTCATCTCTGTGGCCGCGTTCACGCTGCGCTGAGGTCTGAGCAGCGCCGTATCTTTAACTCTATGTATATACGTGTATACGTATATCGCAACTTCGCGCCGTGCGGTGTTAAAGGGTTTACGAGTTCGCAACTCAGCAGCTTTTAAACAGTTTTAATCGGTGAGTCGTGAGTTCAATTAAGGATGCCTTATACAATATACATAGATACAGCGTGGACCTTTAACGCGATGAAAACATTTTGCACCCGACCGAAGCTTGATTTATTCCGGTCGCGAAAATTGCGAGGTTATCGCTTGAGTCTCGCGATCCTCTCCCCCCCCCTTTTCATCCCTACTCCTCACTGCAACTCCCTTTCCTCTTCAGTACAATCCCCTCCCCTCCTGCGCTTAAACCTCACTCCTCTTTCACACTTCCAATCTAGTTTCCAACATCTCTGATGAGTTTACAAAGGTCGAGTTTAATTCTTCATCGGTTGTGCCGCAGTGGCGGCTTGTGCATTTTGGCAACAATGTTTTACCTCAATTTGATTCAATGCAAAATAATCGATTCGATAGAGGAGCAACGCTTCACCTGCAATCGATTGTTTTACATTTATTCAAATGGAGGGAAAAAATTGTTGCCAAATTGCACGAGCCACCGCTGGGTGCGGTGGTAAGCATCGGCGCTCCATTGCTGCTCGCCATATGTATATTCTATTTTGAAGTTTTTAGCACTGAATTCAGTTTAGGTGATTTATCATTTAGTGCCGATTTCTGCCACCAGAGCGCTAGCGTTCGATTTTTGTCAAATTAAGTACAGGCCGAAAGTAATTAATATTTAAGAAAACGGAGTGTCGGTTACCTGATCGCATCTCAAGAACGTCTCTGCAAAATATCTCGTCAATAACCTCCAAAAGAAGGCTAAAAGTACCAAAAAATGGAACATCGTAAATAGATTCTTGTATTGAAAGGCGATATTTCATTTTTTGGCTTTTTCAGTCGTATTTTTGAAGTTATTGACAAGATATTTTGCAGAGACGCTCTTTAGGTGGTTATCTAGTAACTGACCTTCTGTTTTCTTAAATATAAATAACTTTCGGCGTGTAATTTGACATTAATCGAACGGTATAGCGATCTGGTGGTAGAAATCGGCGCTAAACTCTGAAGAATCACCTGAACCTTCCAATATGGACGCGCTACTATTTGAAACACTCATGGAGTCATGTGTTGACAAGACGGTGTAAACCAACAAGCTTTACCACGGGTGCTTGCAAGAGAGAATTTTTGAGACATGCATGCCTTTGAGACAGCACGAAGGCAGCTATGATGAATATCTCTTATAGACAAGTTCACACAGGCTAGGTTTTTTTACTCATATTTTTAACCTTCAAATTTAAAAAGAAAAAAAAAGAAAAAAGAAAAAAAAAGTTGTGACAAATCAATTTGAAATCGGTTTTAAACGAAAGAGCAAGTGTTTTAGAGTGGATAAGTGGGCACGAAAATAAATAAAAGTGTTTCTTTCGGAAGGATTCGCACCACGAAGAAACTAACACATGACATAAACAAGCAAATTTTTCACCTGGATAATTGTATTAAAATTCTGCGTCCAGATAGCCATTCTAAACCATTTGAATTTTCATTTTAAACCAATTTCCACTAAATTAATTGCAATATTTGATTTAAGGTTAAAGAAAATGAGGCAAAAAACCAGTATCAGATCTTGAGATACGACTTACAGCATGATTTAGCCCCGTTACTGGTAAAGCTGGCGAGTGGTGATGCATAAAAAGGTCAATGAAATCCAGGGGCGGTTCATGTAGGATTTGGCAATCTTGCAATTTTTTTTTTTTTTTCATTTAAGTTTCGAAAAAACAATGGATTCTTGAGAAAGCTGGCTGCCTCCTGGAGAATTGATCAGAAAATACATTCGTTCCAATGGGTGAATAAACACCGTTGCTAAATTGCACGAGTTGCCAAAGATCACTGGCGTAGCGTGCAATTTGTCAATGTTGCCGTTCGTCCATTTAAACCCTTGAAAAAGGTCGAACGATAGGGTGTTCGGTGAACACCTTCGCATTCAACCTTTTACACGGGTTTAAATGGACATGGTACAACGTTGCCAAATTGCACGCTACGCCACTGCCAACGATGATCGAAATATATGATCAAATGTATCGTCATTTTGTTTTTCCAATCAATGGTCAGCAGCGTTATGAAAGAATCTGAGCCTTGTTAAGTTCACTTGGCCTCATTCTGCCAAACAGCAACGTCTTTTTTTAAAAAGGAAACTGGTTTGAAAAGTTCAATACTTGCAACACTCAAAGTCGGAGTTTGGATTTGATAAACGGTGAACGATACATTTCCGGTTCCCAGAATAGAAAAGAACAGTTTCTAACTCCCGTCATCAAAGAGCACTAGCACCAACAATTCTACTCTATAAACGTTAACAACTGACTCGAACTGTTCAGTGTTCGATTAGGTTGTCCTCGGCGCACTATGGTCTAATATCCAAAAATTGGTGGAAAAAAGTAATCAAAAATCATCGGTTTCGACCATTAAACCTTTCCATTAAACCTTTCCTCTTTTAACTTAAAACTTTCCAGAGGAATTTCTAGGTTTAGACTACTGGTATAAAGCGTTCTCGGTAAGTCAAGTTGATATTGAAAATTTATAGAAACATAAAAATGTCAGTGGCGGCTCGTCAGGTGAGGCAAGTGAGGCGACAGGGAGCCATCGCCTCACATTTTTTGAAGTTGGAGAAAGAAAAAAAATTTTAAAAATAACATGTAAAGGTTGAAATGGTTGTTATTCCATCATCCTTTGTTTCAATAGTCCAAAAAGTATAAATGGAACAAAAAATTTTCAAAAAAGTTTATGTGAAGAGCGTTTCAACAAAAATCCTGTGCACCTCTCATTTTCGTCGCCTCACCTCCACGAGCCGCCAGTGAAAAATGTGTAAAATAAATTGATGAGAAATTAAATTTCTGATTTTGGCTACTTTTTGACGATATCCGGTCATCGTGCGGCGCTTCCAAATGGCTTCATCCGCTGTTTGATAGCTCATAACACTATCGGTTTAGTAGACTGAACAAACAAAGAATGACACAGGAGGCGATTAAGTTGTTTGCGTAACCTTCTTTAGTTTCTAAGGAGGGGGGGGGGGTTGAATTTTCACCCCAGGTCAGTTTTTTTAAATATAAAAAGTTCAAATTTGAACAAATCACTTTGAGCTTCCATGTCACACTGAGAAAAAGCGAGAGTCGTAATACCAGATTTTTGTCATATTACTATAGAAGCACAACCACTCGTGAACGATAGCAGTGGCGAGGCTTGAAACTTGGCAACAATGTATTTTCTCAATTTAGTTTCACCAAAAAAGTCGAACGGTTCAGTCATCGGCGATGACCAAGCACTTCGATCTTTCTAGTGTGTTTAAATGGGGAATAGGAACGTTGCCGAATAGCGCGCCTCGCCACTAAACAATAGTTATTAAAAAAATAAGCCATCAGCAATGGTTCTTATGCTGGGGTGAAAATTCACCCCGTCTCCCCTGGTTATCAGAACGTGTAAAATACCTTGATAACACGAGGGTTGAACATTTTGCAGAAGTTAAGGCACTGTTCAGTGCACCCGATCGGCAGCAAGCAAATAACCGCGCAAATAAAAGAGTTTATTGAGTTTAGAGTGATTTTTGGAAGTTTTTGGCGCTGCCATCGTTATTTTACGAGGGTTCTACATCAGAATCACGTGTTTAATCGTTCATTGCAAAAGTGTGCAACAGCTCCGTTTTAATCAGAAAACACTTTTAACGAGTAAATATTATCTGAGAATGTCTCTAGGAAGTTTTGAATGAAGAATCAATGGTTAAAAAATGATGATTTTGTTTGACTTTTTTTGCCACTTTTTGTGCATGTCAGTTCATAGTGCATTGGACAAAAAAACACAACAATGGCCTCTTAGAATGTAAACAAATGTTCAAAAACGCATCCAATGGATCTGTTGCGTACTTTTGCTACATCAATATAACTCATTGTTTCTAACGTAAAATTCTGCGAAAATAACGATGTGCATATTAAAAACTTTCAAAATCCACTCATTAACAGAGAAAATACCATCCATTTCAAACAATCCGCGCTACAGTAGACACTATATCACCGATTTATAACTATACATAGATGGAACCATCTCGTTTCTGTAAACACAAACAGAACTTACAAACATTGGAATGTTTCGTTTAGATGCGTACATTTCTTATATTATTTTGTAATCTTTGATGAACCGAAAAGACCAGACAGCAAATGCAGCTTATATTTCACGTATTAAAAAAGAAATTCCCTATTTTTGTAGTTACGATGTTGTTTACTTATGCACGGTGGTTCCGTCTATGTAGTAGTATACCGGTGCAAATAGTGTCTATTGTAGTGCGGGCTGTTTGAAATTGAAGTTATTCCCGAGTTAATGAGTGGATTTTTAACGTTTTTAATGCGCGCATCGTTATTTTAGCCGAATTTCACATAAGAATCAAGGCTCTATATTGCTGTAGCAAAAGTATGCAACAGACCCATTGCGGCACCTATGCCATGTTCACTTCTCTTCATTCTCTGCACATATAAATAGGAGCTCTGAGACGGATTGTAGAGTGGACGAGAGAAGGAGAGAGACAATTTCCTGGATCCGTTTTCGATGTCCAGAACTGTTTCAAGTTCCGATTTACTGAGCGATAAGCGACTGCGTCTGAAAACTGCCGAAATAAAGTCACGGTCGCTGATGGGATGACATAATTTTGAATTATCTTTTCGATTCTCGTTCCGTTTTCAATCGCTTTCGATCTATGTTTCGCTCCTACCCTCGCTCCAGACTCCTTAGCGCTCGCGTCCTCCCCTTCATAATTCGAACAAGTCCTTGCAATTTGTGCGAGAGAAAAGTAATGTTCGTTCCTTGATTGATAAATTTATATCCTCGCTCTCCCCAGAAAGGAAAGTCAAGGAGTTGCGTTGTTTTCTTCTGTTTTTTTCTCTCCTCTCTCTCTTCTCTCTCTCTCTCTCTCTCTCTCTCTCTCTCTCTCTCTCTCTCTCTCTCTCTCTCTCCCTCCGTAACCTTTAATCTATGTCGATTCAGCCTTCTATCTTCGTCTCCTTTCTTTTTCCAAAGACCCTTTTGCACGTGTTTATATTTTTGTCTCATTTCAAGTAAATTCTAAGCAAATGATGGGATTTTTCAATCCGATACCACAAAGTCATTTTCCAAAATGTCGTCCATTTTGAAATAGAACGGTGAAACCGTTGATTGTGGCAATTAGCTGAACAAACGAACAAGTTGACCGTGTTCTTTTATTTTTTTTTTTGTGTGTGTGTCATCAATCACAGGGTTTGACTGTGATTGAAATACGAAAATTCCCATAAGCCTCAATGAGTGTGAGTGAGGCAGATAGACGTATTATCATTTGGACTCACTCGCACTCACTAAACTTATGGCGAAAATAATTTCATAATTTACGGATTTTATGGGGCTTTTGCAAGCGTCTGGATGGTTTGTTTTTCATAAAGAAAATGATAACTTGAAAAACGTGTAAAGTTGTAAAAAATCCTGTGCGTAGTGACGTCACTACGAGCCATTTACATTTCAAACAATGTGTCTTTTTGGCCGAAGTCTCATCTCCGGAACAATGGAACTTAATTAAAAACCAAAGGCATCTTTATCCTCAGCTCATCAAGTACTTACTATCACTTTCTTTATTAAAAACACAACATTTCAGACCATTTCAGACCCAATCCTTGACCAATTTCGCTCATTTTGGACTCAAAATATCTATTAAAAATTTCGCGGTCGCTAACATTCTTGGATTTTGCGTCTTCCATTTGTCTTCAATTTAAAATGCCAAAAACACGACTTTTCCTAATTGTGACTTGTGGCGCTATCCATCGGATTAAAATCTGGAAAAGTTTCGCCTGAAATCACCTTAAATGCGGACATGATAGAACGTTGCTACGGATTGCACGAGCCCTCTTCACCGTCACCGAACCGGCTTATCTTTAGAGGGCGTACCCTAATTGAGAGAGGAAAAAAAAAAACAAGAATAGGTTGAGATAGAAAAGATGGAAGTAGGTTGGGGGTTTTTCGAAGTTCATATACCTTCTGCCGAATTCATGACGGGTTGCGCGGCGGGAGAGGGTAGTTTTCTGCTGAGTCAAGTTCTTCAACAAGGGGCAACAGAACAGAACAGAACAGAAGTGAAGTGAAACGGTATAAGGAATAGAAGATTAAACAACCAATAGGTTATGCACTGCCGCCGCCGCGCCGCGCCGTGCCGTGCGGGGCGTGCTAGCTACGCCATGGCAGACGAGCAAAGTTTTTATATTCTTCGCTCTGCAAAACTTTCACCTTGCTGCCACATACTACGCCACCACCGCGCGCGTCTCTTCAAATTGGATTCGATCCCTTTAAAACACGGAGTGCGTTCGTTCTTTCGGATTCGAATCAAGGATCGTATGGTTATTGTTCCGGAAGCGCAACCCCGATGTTTTTATGAGCCGTATATATATAACCTTCTTCCGGCGGAGAGGAGGAAGACCACCTCAACTCAATTCATTTAAGGTACGCGCGATTTGCATGCGATATTGCGGGGGAACAGAGCAAACTTTTGAATAGGTCCCTCCATCCCCACTTCCCCCCCCTTTCACCCCCTCTCCTAGAGAACTTATCCCTCCACCCCCCCCCCCCCTTCCGCCACCTCCTCCTCCGCTCAAGTCAGAGCGGCACAGCGTAGCGCGCAAACAAAGCCAATGCTCCCCGAACACAAAGGGAAAAAGAGGATGGAAGTTTTCGAAGAGGAGCTACCGCCCGCTGGAGTGAGCGCGGAGAGGAAGAGAGAGGAAGAGAGAGAGAGAGAGAGAGACAGAGAGAGAGAGAGCGAGAGAGAGCGAGAGAGAGAGAGAGAGAGAGAGAGAGAGAGAGAAAAGAGAGAGAAAGAGAGGGAGTGGTTCTGAGAGAGAGAGAGAGAGAGGAGGGGTGATTGTAAGAGGGGGTGAGAGAGAGAAATAGTGTCTGCCATAACAATCGACTGAATCGACGAGGATCGACTACTTCTACGATAGATAGACCAAGACTGCTCCTCTCAAGTAGTGTCATTGGCGTCGTTAGTTTTTTTCTTCTTCTTTTTTTTGTAACCCCCCCTCTCCCTCTCCTCGTTTCCTTTTCCCCTCTCCGCACTTTTCACCGCGCGGCCTGCGGCCGCGCGCAGTTTTTCCTCTCGGCGGATTAAAAGCGGAGAATATAAGTTGACGATCCTTGTGTTGTTTTCGCCCAGGCTAACTTCAACGGAATATATAACGTCATTGAGCAGAGTTTCAAATTCGAGGCGGGGACAGAGAG
>VMOF01000001.1:11058926-11076558 GCA_011764245.1 Trialeurodes vaporariorum | reverse complement strand
CTCTCCCTCTCCCCGTCTCTCTCTCTCTTCTCTCTCTCCCCTTCTCTTCCCCTCTCTCTCTCTCCTCTCTCTCTCTCTCTTTCTCTCTCTCTCCGACCATTTGAACGCCCTTGTTAGAAAAAGATAGTTTAAGGACAAGGTACCTATATACTTAACAGGTATGCTCGGCTCGCTTTCCGCGTCATCTTCAGTGGCGCGGAAAAGGAGATGCGTACACGTCTTATATTATTTCTTATTCTTTGATAAACCAGAAAAGACCAGACAGCAAATGCAGCCAATATTTCATATATTTAGAAGGAAAATCCATCATTTTGTAGTTAGGATGTTGTTGATATATACACGGCGGTTCCATCTATGTAGTAATATGCCAGTGTAAATAGTGTCTAGTATAGCGGGGGCTGTGGAGAATTTTTTTACGTGATTCTAATCTAGGTTGAATGAATATGATTTCATTCTCGGCGAATCACGAGAATGATGCTTACAAAAAAACAGATGAATAATTGTATAGGGAGTGGTTATCAAAGATAATTAGGCTCAATACCTACTGCCTTGAAATAACAGGACTACAGCATAAAAAAGCAGTTATAACAATGGAGGGAAATAGGAGAGGACAACTTAACACACAGCTCTCCCAGGAGACTACTTTCTTCATGTGTAATTTTCCCCTAATGGGTCTGTTGCATACTTTTGCTCCAACAATATAGAACCTTGATTTTTATGTGAAATTCGGCGAAAATAACGATGAGCTCATTAAAAAGGTTCACAACCACTCATTAACTCAAGGAATCACTTCCATTTCAAACAGCCCGCTCTAAACTAGACACCATTTGCACCGGTATACTACTACATAGACGGAACCACCGTGAATAAGTAAACAACATCGTAACTACAAAATGATGGAATTCCCTTCTGAATACATGAACTATTGGCTTCATTTGCTGTCTGGTCTTTTCGGTTTATGAAAGATTACAAAATATTATAAGAAATTTATACGCATCTAAACGAAAAACATTCAAATGTTTGTTAGTTCTGTTCATGTTTACATAAACTAGATGGTTCCATCTATGTAGTTATAAGTCGGTGATATAGTGTCTAGTGTAGCGCGGGTTGTTTGAAATGGAAGATATTTTCTGAGTTAGTGAGTGGATTTTGAAAGTTTTTAATGTGCGCATCGTTATTTTCGCCGAATATTTCGTTAGAAACAATGAGTTATATTGATGTAGCAAAAGTACGCAACAGACCCACTGTAAGTTGAAACCTAAAAAACGGCGTCACCAGGTTGTTTGTAAATGAAGTAATTTCCTGAGTTAATGATTGGTTTTTCAACCAATCATTAACTCATTAACTCATTAATGTTTGGTTTTTTTTAATGTGATTGCGCATCGATTTTCTTTGCCGTATTTTACGTAAAAATCAATGCTCCATTATTCCTATAGCAAAAATATGCAACAGACCAATTGCAAAGCCGCGTACGTCCCAATCGCGAAACGATTAATTCAAACAATTATCATCTCTCCATTCCATTCCTCATTTGAAGGAACGGACTGCTTTTCCCTTTTCGCATGCACCTCTCGTCCTCTCGATTCGATTCACTTCGATGCGGGTGGTGTATGTATATATATATGTATAATAACAAAGCGGAGAAAGTAATATTTATCCCCTGATCTTGTTGGTATCATTCCCCGCCCGAGTCTCTTGTTTATCCTTTGGAGGAATATTAAAAACCGCAGGAGCGGATCCTCCTTTCCCTCCTCCTTCCCAATCACTCTCTCTCTCTCTCCCTCTCTCTCCCCCCTCTCTCTCTGTCTTTCTCTCTCTCTCTCTCACTCTCTCTCTCTCTCTCTTTCTCTCTCTCTCTCTCTCCCTCTCACTCTCTCTCACTCTCTCTCTCTATCTCTATCTATCTTTCTCCCTCACTCTCTCTCTGTCTCTCTGTCTGTCTGTCTGTCTGTCTCTCTCTCTCTCTCTCTCTCTCTCTCTCTCTCTCTCTCTCTCTCTCTCTCTCTCTCTCTCTCTCTCTCTCTCTCTCTCTCTCTCTCTCTCTGTCTCTCTCTCTCCTCTCTCTCTCTCTGTCTGTCTCTCTCTCTCTCCCTCTCTCTCTCTCTCTTTCTTTCTCTGTCTCTCTCTCTCTCTCTCTCTCTCTCTCTCTCTCTCTCTCTCTCTCTCTCTCTCTCTCTCTCTCTCTCTCTCTCTCTCCCTCTCTCTCTCTCTCTCTCTCTTTCTCTTTCTCTCTCTCTCTTCCCCCCCTTGCAGCCCCTTTCCGCGAATCGGTCTCACCTACTTTCCCCCGCGCTTGCCTTGAATAAAACGTAGCCGTGCGCAGACAGACAGATCGTGCGAGGATTCATGCAAATATCCGCCAACGCATTTTCCCGCAAGCTCTCTTCCTTCTCTCTCTCTCTCTCTCTCTCTCTCTCTCTCTCTCTCTCTCTCTCTCTCTCGATATCCTTTTCCTCCGCGACCGACGATAAGACTCAGGACTCTCTCCTACAACGCTATGCGATGGATGCCCGAAGCGATGTTTTCCTCGGCACAGAACCAATTCGCTTTCTGTTGAATTAGGTTCGTTTGAAATACTTACTGGAGGGATTGTGGAGACGAGCGTTGCCGGACCTCTCCTCTCTCCGTTGAATATCCAACAGGTGAAAGCCAGAATTCGATAAATGGACGCCCATTGGATAAACTGTAGGAATTATCCCACGAACACTTTCTCATATCAATATTACTGTGGGGGAGACCCCCAGACCCCCTTTAATATTCTGGGGGAGACCCCAGACCCCATTTAATGTTCTGGGGGAGACCCTTATATCCTCCTATATTATTCACGGGGAGACCCCAGATCCCCCTGAAGGGGATACCCAGGTCAAAAAAATGTTTTCCCCCCTATTGAATCTACCATTCCCAAACTGCTTTAGGTGTCAAGGTACACATTCAAACCCATACCAAAAAAATTTTCGTTGCGTTGGCTGCATACCTGCCTCTGATACGGTTAATAATGTCTAAAAATATGCTTTTACTGGAATAATGAGATCTCAAGTTGTAGGCATTCAATTTACTTCTAGGCTCAAATTAAATCTGAGAGTTTGCTCTATGGGATCACACAGAGAAAGAGAGAGAAAACAATGATCTACTATTTTTTTATATTTTTTAAAAAACTCAATTAAATTTTCCAATAAATATTTATGTTTCAACTGACTTGACCACTCAATTATTACAGGCACCTAAGAAATGGTTCTGTGGTCCCATAGTGCAGAAAAGTTTGTTTTTTTTAAAAAAAAACCTGAAGTCTCTAGCAGTTATAGATCTCGAGATATGACTGTTCCAAGATGCAAAAGTCATCGATAGAAAACGCAGGAATAAAGATATCGTAGGAACTATCCAATTTCAAAAAATGTTTAAAAATATTCCAGGCTGACTTGAAAAAAAATAAATACATGGTCTGAACCAGAAGAATCTCGTCTAAAAAATAGGTTAAAAAAAAAGTCAACATTTTCGAAAATTTGGCCTGGGTACCCCCTTAAGGGGTGAATTTTACAGTAGGCTGGTCGCAGAATGTTTTTGCAAATTTTCATCAAAACTCAAACAGCTATATTTGAAACATGCCAATTGTTCTTTAAGCTCCCTATTTCACCCATTTTTTTCCCTCAAAGATTTTAATAGAAACCATTTAACATCCATAACTTCCCTATACTTTAAAATTTTGAAAAAACAAAAAAAAAGGTCCTATGGAGAATGCAGTCAAAGCAACTTCTCTGCAAAATGTTGATGTATATAGATGATTGGTTAAAAAGTTATGCTGGAATATAGACGGTCGGACATCTGCGCAAACGTAATAATTTCTCAATTTCTATTTTCGTTAATTGTGAGAAAGTAAAAATTTCCGGGAGTTTGCAAATTCCACCGATTTGACTTTTGGGCTTATAAAGTAAATTCCACCGATGAATGTCCTTCAGGAGGCCATGATTTATAAATAAATGCATGATTGCTCGCCTTTGATGCTTGTCTTTATGTCCATTTTTTGTAAAACCGCGATGATGATATGACACGAAATAGGGTTGGTTTGATCGAATGTTCCAAAGTTGAGCCTCAGATTCAAGAAGCAAAATTTTAAAACCCTCTCACCTCTCAACCCTAAACTTTGACATTGGATAGGAGAGTGTCAAGAAAACAAGAGTATCACGTCACGAAATAAAGGAAGAATAAAAAAATTAGTTTATCACCCCTTTTCACTTTGAGACTTTGCTGAAACGTTACGAAACTTGTGGTTCACTTAAATGACAAGGTATTCATTTTAACAGGCTCTTAAAGGGAGAATTACAGTAAGTATTTTTTTTTGGGGGGGGGGGGGGGGTGGGATCTTATATCGATTCATCGTACACTATATAACTGTCTGTCTATAACATGCATAGATAAATAATTTCGTCGTATGCATGTTCTGCTACGTTCATATCAGATCGGCTTGAGTGTATCAAAAGACCAACGAAAACAAGCAGATAGTTCTGACACTACAGTGTCAGAGAAGGCGCACCTTGAGCAAATTTGGTCCCTCATAAATCAAATTCCATTTCCATCATCTCAAAAATAATCTGTCCAGCAAAAATCCGGGTCCAAACAAGGGTGCGGCGAGTGGGTAGGGGTTAGGACCACTACGTGCGATCTGAGGACAAAACCCTTCGAATATTCCACCATCTCAAAAAAAAAAAAACTGTCCAGCAAAAGATTAGGTACGAACCTGAGTGCGATGAGGGGGGGGGGGGGGGGGTGTAGAACCACTACGGACAATCTTAGAACAATCCCTCCGAATTTTCCACCATCTCAAAAAAATAATTGTACAGCAAAAGTTCAAGTTCGAACCTGAAAGCGGCGAGTGGGGGGGGGGGGGCGGTAGGACCACTCCGGACAATCATAGAACAATTCCTTCGAATTTCCCACTGCACATCACTAAACGCACGTAATAAACAATCAAATACTCATAAAAAAATTTTTAAACCCCCCTTTAGTAAAAAGGTAGTCAACAATATAGTATGTCCCGCAAAATAGGGAAATGAAAAAGTGATCAGTAGTAAGAAGAAATCGGACCTTGCCGAGTCATTGGTTATTAGTCCAGCCAGTCAGACCTCAACGCTCTTAACAGCTTAGATCAGCTCCAAGATGCTCATGAGACCGGAAATGTTTCTCGCAGTTTCTTGAAAGTAATCTTGGAGTCCACTGAAGGCATTATTTCCATGCAAAAATTGGTCTGCAGGTTAACTGGCAGTGACGGCTCTATCAATTTGGCAACACTGTTTTTGTCTCTATTGATTTTATATGTAAAATGATCGATTTTCGGGTAGGCGACTGGCCTCGCCAAGAACCGATTATTTTTCATGATGTGTTAAAGTAGAGAAAAACAATGTTGCCATATTCCATTAGCTGGCACCGTTCTTTGGTTGCCCGGTAAAAAATTTGAACGTGAAGTGTGATGCCAAGTAAAACAAAGAACGCCATGGCAAAACGTAAGAAAAGATGAAGAAGTTACAGTGAGTCAAAAGACATCTCTCCTAAATGTCCCCATGACGTCCCACGACTGGTGACAGGCATTCAATCCGCGCACAATGGCCGAAATACGTCAATCAAATCACGAAATGATAAAAAATAAACTGTAGGGAATACCCTACGAACACTTTCTCACACCATTTTTATCTGAGGAAGACCCCCAGACCCCCCTCCCCCCACCACTAAAGAATTCTGGAGGAGACCCCCTAACCCCCCAAAGAATTCTGGGGGAGACCCCCCCCCCCAAATTTCAAATATTTTCACCTCCGGACATAACTCTGCCTTCAATCCGAAGAGTTTGCAATTTTGTAGAGAAGCTGTAGGAGTAGTTGCCTATTTTGTTATTTGAAGGCTAATTGAGAGCCTTAATCTGATGTTGCTTATAACAGGGTCTAGAGTAATTCCAGATTCCAATAAGTTTTTATTCTTTGAGCTGCATTCATTATATTTGCTCTTTGTTCTATTTTTGGGAGTTTCTTTTTCCCTTAGTTTTTATACCTAGCAGGTCGAAATGTACTGATTCTTGCATTTCCTCCATTGAGTACTATGTTTGGTTTCTTCTTTCAAACTGTGGATCTTCAAAAAAATTTTTTTTGTTTAATAGATTAACCCCCTCCAAAGAAGTACGTAAGTAAGTCGTAGATTGCGCAAACAAAATTTCAACAAAATTCATTCAGCCATTTTTGATTGACTTCTCTTTATAAAATTAATTTTCCTTTAATATTCTATTTTTTGGTGTGATGAAACCTATATTGCTTTTAAACAGCTTTAGACTTAAAGGTTGTAAATTGTAGTAATACATTGGAAAGAAATTTCTGCCTAGGCTGGTTGCAAACGTTTTGATGCAATTTTCATCGAACTTAATTGAGTCATACTTGAATTACTTATTCCAATCATTATGTTTGTCTTCATATTTGCTTACAATTATAGTTTCAAAAGATTTTTGCTCGATTGTACCTATATTGCCCCTCGAAACGGTCTTAAGGTTTTTATGAGGACTGTACCAGAAAAATATTTTAGTGCACACAGTGCAGTGTTTAGTGTATTTTTTTAACACATTATGTTTCTGAAAAGTTTTGTCAAAATCCATCCCATTAATGATTAACTCCAAGTTTAAAATTAATTCCTCACTTTCATTTTTTCTTTTTTTTGGACAAACACCCTATTTTGATTTTTTTAACTCTCTTAAGGGTTGTATATTGTAACTGTAAGGGCTACTTTTTTTTTGTAAACTAATTGTAGATTTTCTTTGCCAGATTTTGTCAAAATTCATTGGACCAAACAGGAATTATCCGAAATAATAAGATTATGTTTTTATTTGCTTATATACCCATATTTTTTTCTCAATCGCACCTATATTGCCTCTTGAAAAGGTCTAATCGGTTGTTTATGGTGATCAAGAGAGGAAAGTATGTTAGTACTTTGATAGTAGATTGTGTGTAAAAAGTTTCATGAAAATTCATCCAGCCATTATTGATTGACTCCAAGTTTTAAGATTACTTAATTTCTCACGATAATTCCATTTTTGGCTCGAGCGCACCTATTTTGATTTTTTAAACGGTTTTGAGGGTTGAATATTGTAACTATGAGTGGTTTATTTTATAGTAGGCTGAATGTAGATTTTTTTTGCTAACTTTCATCCAAATTGATTGAACCAAACCTGAACCATCGCAAATAATAGGATTATATTTTTATTTGCTCATATTCCCATATTTTTTGCTCAATCGCACCTATATTACCTCTTGAAATGGTTTCATTGGTTGTTTTTGGTGACACAGAGAGGAAAGTATGTTAGTACTTTGATAGTAGATTGTGTGTAAAAAGTTTCATGAAAATTCATCCAGCCATTATTGATTGACTCCAAGTTTTAAGATTACTTAATTTCTCACGATAATTCCATTTTTTGGCTCGAGCGCACCTATTTTGATTTTTTAAACGGTTTTGAGGGTTGAATATTGTAACTATGAGTGGTTTATTTTATAGTAGGCTGAATGTAGATTTTTTTTGCTAACTTTCACCCAAATTGATTGAACCAAACCTGAACCACCCCAAATAATAGGATTATATTTTTATTTGCTCATATTCCCAAATTTTTTGCTCAATCGCACCAATATTACCTCTTGAAATGGTTTTATTGGTTGTTTTTGGTGACACAGAGAGGAAAATATTTAAGTTTATTGATAAGATAGTGTGTACAAAGTTTTATCAAAATTCATGGAGCCATTATTGATTGACTCCAAGTTTTGAGATTGATTTCTCACGATAATTCTATTTTTTGGCTCGAGCGCGTTTATTTTGATTTTTAATCAGTTTTGAGGAATGAATATAGGAACTATAAGTGGTTTATTCTATAGTAGGCTGAAAATAGATTTTTTTTTTGCTAACTTTCATCAAAATTGATTGAGCCAAACTTGAATTATTCCATTTTTATTCATTTTTATCCATTTTACCATTGATTTTAATGAAAATCATTTTTTCCCCATAACTACCCTAAAAGTCAAAATTTCAAAAAAAAAAAAAAAGTGCCTCTGGGGAATCTAAAACGCAACAACTGTGCAAAATCTGGATGCATAAGGATCAATGGTTCAATAGTTATGCCTAGGTACGAAGTGACGGACAACCGGACTGACGGACAGACGCCACAGAATTTTTTTACCTAAATCTCTCTAAGTCAGAGAGGGTTAAGAAATATGAAAATATGATGGAAGGATGTTCTTATGGATGGTATTAGACATGATGAGAGGCCATTACTTTGACTAAATCATGATTGACTTTGTTGTGAGAGGCCAACTATCGTAACAAAATACCTTGAAAATCTCTGCGCCATCAGAAGAAATTGACTTGCTAACACAATTTTCAGAAAGAAATGGATCGCTGACTCATATTTCAGCATAAAAGACGCTAACTTACTTTTAACCAAATTGTGAGGCGCAAACTCAATTTACTACAAAAGTCTAAGTGCGAAACTTTTAGGCATGACTGATCAACCTCAAAACACCTAATCAGTCTCTAATTCTGATCATTAGCGTTAAAAATATTTAAATATTAAAAGTGAACACTGAACAGTCATCAGTTCAACCAAAGATAAATAAGAATTCTGAGCATTGAGATAGTGAAAGTCTTGCTGCTTGGACTCTCCGTTTTGCGTTTGACCAAACGCTATAATTAATTATAATAATTACATTTACATGAAAAAAAAAACAATCACTCAGAACGGCAAATGATTGGTTCACTTGATCACCTAGAATAAATACCGGGACAATTTGAAATCATCACTAATCAGAAAGTGAGGTTAGTAAAAATTTTTGAAGTAGAATAACTTTAAGAAAACGTGAATCAATGAACATCTAATTACTTCCAACACACTCGAAATTCAGTCGTGATTGGGAAAACATTAACTTTTCAAATGAAATTGGCATTTAAAGAAAACAGGAAACAACCTAAAAATCACGACATCAAAAAAGCTCATTTTGCCATTTGACCACAAGGGGGCGTAGTATACTCTATTGAGTAGCAGACCGATTTCAATAGGCGCACGTAGTACCTACGGTGCGCCTAAAAGGGGGAGACTTTTGCCATCAGCCATACTACACGGCGACTTTATCGACCAGACATAGTGGCAGCCAGCGTGCTCTACACCCATCAGTATCATTTTATTTATTTATTTATTTATCTATTTATTTATTTATTTTTATTAACAATGAAGGAGACAAACATTTATCCAGCATGTATATCGATCAGGGTACTTACCGGCTTTGTCTCCACGCGAACTTGCATTATTTCTCACGGGGGGGGGGGGAGTAGAGGATTTAAAAATGATTGCCGAAGTTTAGTGCGTAGTGCGACGTCACAAAAATAATGGAGCTGTTGCAAACTTTTGCTACAGGCTTATTAATAGTTGATTATGGGGTAATACCCTGTAAAAATAACGATTAGCGCACTAAAAAATCACGAAATCCACTCATAAACTCACAAAATGCTTTTAAACGCGAGACCGTAATGGCGGCCGAGGCCGCGGTTTTCTTATGGCAATTGTGTGCTTCTTCTTCTTCTTGTGTGGTGTTGCGAGACTACCTCCTGTAGATGGCGCTGATTGAAGATAGGGAAACCCAATGCAAACCGCGGCCCCGGCCGCCATTACGGTCTCGCGTTTAAAAGCATTTTGTTAGTTTAGGAGTGGATTTCGTGATTTTTTAGTGCGCTAATCGTTATTTTTACAGGGTATTACCCCCTCATTAATAAGCCTGTAGCAAAAGTTTGCAACAGCTCCATTGGAACCAAATAAATGTCCTGTCTCTATCTCTCTCATTACACATAGCGCGGCGTTTTTTGCTGTTAGGCAACAATGTTTTCCTTCCGTTTGACGCAATGTAAAACAATTGAATGCTGGTGAAGCACTGCTTCACTATCTAATCGATTGTTTTATGTAGAATCAAAGGTAGGAAAAACGTTGCTGCCGAACATCTCTAATTTAAATTTCCTCCCTTATGGAATTTATTATGGACATTTTTAGTTGGTTCTTATAAGTAATTTCAAATGAGGCACGACACGCCGTTTATGCACGGAAAAAAACTTAGTGCTAAAAGCTTCTATAAATCCTGGGCCATCCCTAAAAAGCTAATGTTATTCAAGGGTGCGAAGTTGTGTAAAAATCAATAAAATTGCATATACTCCATTTGAAACAACACGAAAGGCCTAATTTGATACTTTATACCGGACGCGCAATAGCTCGATTTTTATCATGGATTTGAATGGGGAAAAATGTAATATTTCCAGACTGCACGCTTCGCCACTAATGTCAGTGATTGCAGCCTTAAACTTTTCAGTGCTGGGTTGAAAACTGAAAAGGCAAGTTTAATGTTCGCTCGCTCAAATTTAGTGGGTTGTTAAATGTTTCCATACTGCGGTACTGACTTTGTACTCGCAATGGATCGAAGGCACTATAAAAGAAACATGATTTTTC
Source organism: Trialeurodes vaporariorum (assembly GCA_011764245.1). Lineage (NCBI taxonomy): Eukaryota > Metazoa > Arthropoda > Insecta > Hemiptera > Aleyrodidae > Trialeurodes > Trialeurodes vaporariorum. The sequence goes on along the minus strand of VMOF01000001.1, from coordinate 11,066,060 downwards.
AAATTTTAAAAATTTGGAATAGCAATTATTGTGAATGAAAACCAAAAATGATGGAGACAGCTTCAGTCACAGAAACGAATATAAACTCGAGCTTGGTGCTGAAAGGGTTAAATTTGGTGCAAATAAAACAAGCTTCAATAAGTTGTCTTTAAATATGGCTAGACGGGCGCCAGATCTTAGAAACCCCTGGTGAAAATCCTCATAAAAATCACCAACAAAATCTCAGCATGAGATTTGGACCCTGATTTCATGTTGATCTCATGATGATTTTATGATGAGTAGGAATTATATCTTGAGCTCAGCATAAGATTATCATGAAATCATCATGAGATCAACATAAAATCAGGTTCCAAATCTCATTCTGAGATTTTTTTTATGCTTTTTGAAGATGATTTTTGCCAGGGATACCACTCCGGCAGCGCTATCATCTCAACGTGTTTATACTTCGAATCCCGTCAGGAAGCCGATCTTCCCTTTCTCCTACAGAGGAGTCAATGTGCAAGTTTATACAAGAGCAAAAGTTCGCAAGTTGAGGCAGAGCAGATTCATTTAATGCAAAGTTTCAAGGTTTACCTTGCTCATACACGGTAGAACAATCCAAGCGATATGAACCGTTCGGTGACGGCAGCGTATTAATCATTCACTGACGGTAAATCTTCAAAGTTCATTGATCATCAATGTGTAAACGACTAGCACTAGCCCGAGATAATCCCTCTTCAACAGCATAGGGAAGTTTCAAGAGTTTTATCCGGAAGGAAATCTTGTACCTAGCTTCAATGACACGTAGAATTAATGCAACGAGTCAAACACACATCCAGAGTGGCTGTTTAATAGTGTAATTGAATAGACCTGTTCAGTGATGACGTCACGATCAAAATTGAATCCAAACAAATGCTCTATCGCTCTCATTCTCGTAAACTTAATTATTTACCCATAAGAAATCAGATCCAAATTTTTGAATGCAAAGTCATGCTAGTAAACAACTTTCTCAAATATTATTGCACCATTAGATTACATGTACCTTGACTTTCAAAAGAAAGTACCCTAATTGAAATTCTTATTGTTAAATTGTTCTGTTGTTTTATTGATGAAGTTACGCCTAAAGCGGATACTATGACTTTCCAAAGAAAGTACCTTTATTGAAATTCTTATTGTTAAATTTCTCTGTTGTCTTCAAAAGGACTGTCGATTTTTCATGACTTACCTCAAAGAGTCATTCTGTTTAGTTCTCAAACACTTGAAAGCTGCAATTTTTTTTGTTTTGTTTTTTTTTAAGTTGCAAAGATTTAAAAAGGTAAAAATTTTGACCATGGTACTTTCTTTTGGAAGTCATAGTGCCTTAAAGCAGAATTGGGCAAATGGGGGTGGTAATCGATTATCCGATTACCGAGTAATCGAAATCGCCGTTTCTTTGGAGGGTGGTTTTATGGTAATGAGGGCTGACTTTTTACAAGCCACCTATACTGTTATTTGCAAAAGAATTGGATCTAATCGAAAAGACCCTAAAGTTCTCTGTTTATCAGTGAAAAATACGTTTAATTACCATCCGAAGGTCTGGCGATTACCGATTACCCAGTGATCGTGTAATCGATTACACTCCTATTTGCCCAACTCTGCCTTAAAGTATATTTCCATTCCGACATAACTCATAAGATCACAAGTGAATTATATCGGAAGATGTTCAATTTTTTGTTCTCGTCTTACTGACTGTCTCTTATGAACGTATCAGTGCTATGACACTCAATCATCCCAATCTCTCTTCATATCGAGGTTTGCTCCAGTTATATTGTACTGCCTTGCTAAGGAAGAACGCCGTATCAAAAAAAGGTCATCATATCCCCCCTTGTAAAACCTACAATGACGCCACTGAGTGAATCATGATATGTATGGATACAGTAATCAAACCAAACTTTAGCTAGGAAAAAGGGGGCTTTTTTATCAGATTGATTTGATCAAACGTTAAAACAAAACTGAAAATTACCTGGTAATAATTCTTTGTTGGCATATCCTGTGCACGGAAAAAAAAGATTAGTACAAATAACCATACGGATACCTGATTTTGGCACCTGCTAGATGTTATGGTAAACTTGACCAGAAGTATGGTACATTTACCGATACTTTGAGTAAATTCGACATGCAATCAGGGAACATCACCTAGTACCTAGTCAAAACATAGTACACTTCTGGTTAACATTACCATAACATCTAGCAGGTGCCAAAATCAGGCATCCGTATGGTTATCTTCACCGTAGTTTTTTTCCGTGTGGTTTGGATAGAAAAGATGTCCTCGCTCCAGAGGATAAGGAAGCATTATAAAAGTACCTTCTCAAGTACAATTTTGTCGACAGACAAATTCCGAACCAAACCTAACTTTTTACATCGTTCTCCGGCTTAAGATAAATCAAATTGAAACAACGAAATGATACACTGAGAGAAATCCACTTCTTTAAAACGAGGAAATAACACGTTTACTTGCGACAGTTTTCCTTGCGCGAAGTAAGTTATGATTACATGAAAAAGAATCACTGTCACAACAAGGAATCTTTTACTTGTATCAGCAGACATTTTCCTTGGGCTGAAGGAGTTTCCTCAATCAATAAGACACTGTGCCGTTTCTTTAACACAAACGAAATACGCATTGGATTGAGAAAATAATTCTCTCTCAGTGTAGGTTTTCATTTTAAGTGGTTCATGGAAAAATTTGAACAAATGGCAATGGTTCAAAAATAATTGATCTAGCATATTCAATTTAATTTCAGCTTATTTGATAATCGCGTTTCGTTGAAATACTTTGTTCAACCGTAAAGCTCAACCACAAACGCTGCTGGGTGCGTTTTCTTGTTGAGTAATTTATCAACCAAGGGGCAAAGGTTGAACAGAGACGAAGATTATCCAAGAATAAGTGTGGCAGCAGGATTTCATTTCATCCGAGTTTCTGGCAACAAATTGACAAAGGCGACCGAAAGTTTATTGAGCGAGGAGAGGGTGGGGGTGGGGTTGGCTCTGGTGGTTAGGGAAGGGGTACGAGGAGAAAGGCTGAGGTCGTCCTGAATCATTGGCGGCTATGGTTTTGAATATCCGGCCAATCTGTCCAACTTCTCACGAAATAAATTCACTTGACATTGTTGCCGTTTTGCGGAGTTTCCTCCCAATTGTCTAATTTGACTAAATGTGATATTTTCGAATTTTATGCCAAATTCGGCAACACTGTCACTTGATGGCCGAGGAAAATCGTATCAAACGCGAGGAGAAAGTTTGCATAAAACTAGAGAGAACAGAGGTTCATGCGCTGTAATGCCTATTTAAGAGCAACTTATCATTTTGTTCCAACGAGAGAAACTTGGCTTGAAAGATCCGAAACATCTCCTAAGCTCCTTTTGAGAATTCCTCTCCGGTTCTTTCAAGTTTTGAACCATTATACAACCGGCCCCGCGACAACCAACTTTTGATTCGAGTTCCGGCCAAAGCAAACCGAAGTTTATTCACGTTTTAATTAAGTTCGTTTACTTTTTCCGATGGGATTTTAACTGAATGGATCCACACGGGAAAACGTCTTTGTCAAAAATAATGAATTATTTTCTCAAGAGACAGTTTAGAATCAAAAATACGAGAGTCTAACATTCGCTGTTGCCACGGTAAAGGATACGCATTTGAAAAAACTTTAAGTTTCAGATAAAAAATAAAATGAACACCAAAACACGCATTTTTATTACACTGAAACAAAAATAAAATCGCTGGATTAGTTAAAAATATGGTTACCACTTAAAAACTGTTAGTTTAACTATTTAAGTAGTTCGTTTAGTTTAAATACTCAAATTTACTGTTTTTAAAACAAAAATTAGTTAAATTTAGCACATTTTTTTCAGTGTTGACAAAACTTTAAGTTTCAGATAAAAATAAATGAACACCAAAACACGCATTTTCATTTTTATTATTTATTTGTTATCCGAGTTTTCTAGATACATTGATTTATTTTAAATTTTCATTTTTGGCACATTTTTATCCATTTAATAATTGTATTAATTGATTTTATCAAACTTGATCATCCTATGTTTATTACGTTTTCAATTTGTCCTTTCTTTTCATATCTACCGTTTTACACGTGGTTTTTCTAATAGTAAAATCTGATTTAAATATCAGCGAAAATCACGAAAATCTCACTAACAAAGTCAAAAATTGAGTTGTAAACTCACAAAACACCTATAATGGCAAGATCACAATGGTGGTTCTACGCATGGTATCATGGGAGATTCCTGTCTAATTGGCCACTTTCTCTACGGACTACACAGATATATACGTCTCAAATTGAATCTTCCATGATACCTGCGTCTCTCCGCCATTTAGCCCGATTCTGAGAATGAATTTCTTGATTTTCCTAGTGTACTCAGTGGCGGCTCGTGAAACTTGGCAACAGTGTCCTCCTCTCATTTAACCAAAGTAAAAGAATCAGTTCTCCTGGAGGCTGTCAGCCTCCTCAAGAAGAATCTATTCTTTTACCAAATCAGATCAGAAATCACCAAAATCAGAAAAATCAGAAAATTACCAAATCGCAGGAGCCGCCATTGGTGTACTCATCGTCTTTTTTACAGGTGTTTTTGCAAGAATCAACTCTTCATCCCCTGTAGCAAATGTTTGCAAGAGCTCCATTGTATGATTGGCATGCATTAAGAAATCTAAGTGATGCGTGCTATGATTTATTCTAGTTTTTATGGAAATTGTAGTTACACCATATAAATCAACATAAAATCTAATTTTAAGTACCTACGTTTTCTTTAAATGAGTGAATTTATAAACTTTGAAGACTCCGGGTGAAAATAAAAGAGACCGGAAACAGCGTGAATTTCCAAGTGGGGAAGACCGGAAACGGAAGCGTTGCAACGCTTCGAGAATGGTTTTTTTCCTCTTTTTGATCATCAATTCCCTGATTTATTTTAGTCTCAAACGCTTTTAACTTTTGAGATGAAATTATAATTGGTTATTTCCTTTACAGAATTGTTTATTGAACTTTTGCAGTTGAATTGTGCTTGCCAGTTGTAATGATTCTGATTGAATTTAATATTGAACCGATTGACCTTTCCGTTCGTTTACGAGTACTTATAACAGCGCGTGGCTGTCTCAACTTTCACGTGATATTTTCATATTCGGATGAAAAGCGATTCCGCGGTAACAGAACTTTGACTATGACGCCAACGAATGTCGAGGAAATTGTATCGTTGAAACGTCTGGAGCTTTACTCACCAAATGAATGAATATAGCTTTGTTAAAGTCGTTGCTTTCAACAAGTTTCAATAAATGGTCAATTCAATGAATTTTTGGAATTGCAAGGCTTTTGAAGATCCAAAAGGTCACCATATACTATGGTGGAATGAGGATTCCGCCATTGCAGTTCAGTTCGAAATCTTTGACTCTTATACAGTGCGATTTGGCAACCGTGCAATTTTTCCATTCAAACTTAGGTAAAAGAATCGATTCTTGAGGAGCCTCCGGCAGAATCAATTGTTTTATATTGGTTAAATTAGAGGACTCTGTTGCCACATTTCACGACCCGCGCCACTGACTTAAAAAGCTGTGTGATTTTAATAATTCATTCTTGTCGTTCGTTTTATTCTTGAATATGCCGGGAGCAATGTTTTTAAAACAGAAAATATTCACTCATTTAGTGACTCGATTCTTACTGTTGCAATTTTCAATAATTGAGGCATTTTTCGGTAAATGGGCGTATGGCGATTTACGCCCTTTTTTTGGAGAACTCGTTTTTGAAATCCTGACGATGTGACCTAACAGGTGATATAAAGTTATTCATATGTTGAACGGAAAATAACCACGAAACAATCGTTCGAATGGACGCACCTTGGCTGAATTCATAAACGTATGGGCTACAGTACCCCTTTCGAGCGGTACTCGCAGCGGCTCGCGCTCGGTATCTGTACTTGCATCGCAGATAGCTAAGCTCAGTGGATAAGTCAGTGTGTGTGTTTATTGCGTTTTTGGCTGGGTCTCCGATGACAACAATAAAACCCTCCTTTTTGGCCAAAAATAGGCCCAAAAGGGCCTTAACATCATCCCTTTTTCTTACAATTTCATTTTCTCCAAGTTTGTGACACAAATCAAACACAAAAAATACTTGTCGGATAGGCTGGGAGAGAAAAAAAAGTTTTTCGGTAAAAGGGCGTATAACGCTTCAACTTTGAACTTTTACTGCTCAACTAATTTTCACTCTACAAACTTGAAATTGAGTAAAGTTCTTCTTGAATGTTTGTTCTACAAGCCAATCTTTCAAATTTTGAAAAATCTGCAGTAGTCTCTAAGTTATAACGTTTTAAACTTTCAAACGCGTTTTTCTCGAAAGTCGTTTTGTTGCCATAAGCCCATTTACCGAAAAATGCCTCAATTATTTTGTGTCAGTGAAGTCCTGTTGCAGCTAAATCACATTATGAATATGATTTTAAAGCCAGTAACTAACAGCCTACCTTGGTATACATTATCCTGGTTACCTGGTCATTTGCTTGATACCAGTGCAGTATGTGGTGAACCACCGATTTAATCGCGAGAAAGGTTGAAAGTTACGACAATATTCAATGTATCGTAAAGACATGTATGCATTTTATACGCCTTGAACTTAAATATGTTAAACCTACATACTTACAAAAATAAAATAACAAAATCGTTGAATGTGCTGGTTTCCGTTAAAATATTATATTATATTATAAAAGATACCCCACTTCATAAATATCTATTCAAATCTCCAACGTCTTCTCTCACCCTACTTTAATAAATTTTATTTAAAGCATAGATTTTTTTTTTTTTTATTTATTTATTTATTTTTTTTTTTTTTATTTTCAGAATCCAATCAATTGACCCTGATCATTATAGTCCAATGAGAAAAAAAAATTCAGAGGTAAAGAGAAAATATGACTCATGAATTCATCAAAACTCGAACTATCTTCTTTTCTTTCCGCGTTCTTTTGCTTTTTGTTTTTCACAAATTTGTTTCTAGGATTGAAAACTTGACTAAACACGATCAAGTTTAATGCGATTGTCCCCTATTCTTTTCCCCTTCAAACTTTTTAAGCAGTTTTTCTTATTCCAAGTTGGAGATTACTGCTTGGCTCCTCCCCCCCCGCCCCGCCACGC
>VMOF01000001.1:11033567-11058426 GCA_011764245.1 Trialeurodes vaporariorum | reverse complement strand
ATAGTCACTCTCTTAAACACTTGTACTTTCGTTCATAACCAATTTCAAATGTATTTGTCACAATTTTTTCTTTAAAAATTTAAAGGTTAAAAAAAGTGAGGCAAACATAACGCAGCCAATGTGAGAATGTCTATAAGAGGTTTTCATCATGGCTACCTCCTTAAAGTTTCAATATCACGTCCCACAAATCCTTTCTATCGCTATAACTCGTTGAGTTCATCATCTAACACCCTATTTTCCCTTAAATTTTGAATTTCTGTAAATTAAGGAATTCGTATTTTATCCTTATAACCGACAACATTGCGGACAAGTTGTTTGCTTCCTTTGCACAGCTCTTGAGCCATCCTTTACGCAATGAAATCCTCGGCGCGGCGCACAATTGGACAAATTAAAGAATTTTCCGGACATATTTTTATGATGGTCATAAATCAAGATTATGGGCAATTAATGGCAAGATAATCAAAGACTGAGGGTAATAAACGATTCCACTGCTTAAAATTATTCAGAAAACATAGTTTTTGGGAAGAATATGACGACTTTAAAACTTTTCTGAAGCAAAAAACGAAAACTTTTCGTGTCCGGAAAAATTCATGTTTGGGACCAGTGGTTGCTGAAGCTCAACTTGTAAGATGGCAAATTAATCGCTCCCCTTAAAACTCCATATTTACTCGTTTTAATTAAAAAGTTCCAGATTCAATTCTCTCGCCTTACTGCCCGATAAGGATTTTCTGATCATGTTCAATTCTCCGCTCCCCCTCACCCTCCTTTCCTTCTGCAATCCTCTTCGTCTCTCTTCTTATAGAAGCACACTCGGCATTACTTATCTCAATAGTTTTCCTTTTTTTTCGATTTATCGATGCTGGATACTCGACGAGCGCTATAGCGACTTGAAGTTTGGCGCACAGAGTGAACTATATGAATTCGATTTCAGCTCTTTCTCCTTCCTCTATTTCCTCTCTCCCCCTCTCACTCTCTCTCTGTCTCTCTCCTCCCCTTCTCTTTTTCGTATTGCTCTCTTTCCTCTGTATCTCTCTTTTCCTTTCATAGCGACTCACGCTTCGATTGAAATCTATTTATCATGAACGCAGATGAAATTGGTCCTCGAACGTTATGCACATTGGGCACTTCCAATGCAGTTTCTCATTTCCTTTCCTTTCCTTTCCTTTCCTTTCCTTTCCTTTCCTTTCCTTTCCTTTCCTTTCCTTTCCTTTCCTTTCCTTTCCTTTCCTTTCCTTTCCTTTCCTTTCCTTTCCTTTCCTTTCCTTTCCTTTCCTTTCCTTTCCTTTCCTTTCCTTTCCTTTCCTTTCCTTTCCTTTCCTTTCCTTTCCTTTCCTTTCCTTTCCTTTCCTTTCCTTTCCTTTCCTTTCCTTTCCTTTCCTTTCCTTTCCTTTCCTTTCCTTTCCTTTCCTTTCCTTTCCTTTCCTTTCCTTTCCTTTCCTTTCCTTTCCTTTCCTTTCCTTTCCTTTCCTTTCCTTTCCTTTCCTTTCCTTTCCTTTCCTTTCCTTTCCTTTCCTTTCCTTTCCTTTCCTTTCCTTTCCTTTCCTTTCCTTTCCTTTCCTTTCCTTTCCTTTCCTTTCCTTTCCTTTCCTTTCCTTTCCTTTTTTCTCGCACTGAAAAAAAGTGTGTAAAATTGTACATGAAATAGTAAAAAAACCGGGACAACCTCACCTCAAGGAAATAGTAAATTCTACTATTTTGTTTTACTTTAATTTACATCGACCGGTGTAAATTTAAACCAAAAATCAGTAGAATTTACTATTTCCTTTAGATTGTGCCGGTTTCTTTACTATTTAATGGTTTAATTTTACACATTTTTTTTTGTCAGTGCGAGCAATTTAAAATGATTGAATTTAGAATCATGATCAATCCTTCGATCAGAATTATTTCAATCGTTTGAGGGAAGTCATTTTGGGTGTATTAATGCATGAGCTTTCAATCAAAATCGTTCAATATAATTCAAATTGGGTTGATCAGTATGAAAGGCGTTGAATTCAATTTCAGCCTATATTCGTGGCTTTGTTTGAATGGAATAAATGTCCAATTATAAAATAAGTGCATGATATTAAGAGAGCTAAAATAAAGTTGATGATTATTTTATTAAATGTGAAACAGGCTAAGTCACCAGCAAGAATAATGACATTGCTGGCAGAACGGTAAAAGGGAAACGGATATGGGCTGGCCGGGGCCGCTGCACGCTGGAGGGTATAGAACAAACTACATCCAGAACGCGAAAACTTTCTGAGCGAATTGGTTCGAACCTCTTCACAACGAGAAAATTGGGGTTTAGTTGTTGTATGCATTTAACCACTTAACCTCAACGATTTCTATTCTTCCTTTCTTTCATCAGAGGCAGCGATACTATAACTTTCAAAAGAAAGTACCCTGATTGAAATTCTTATTGTTAAATTGTTTTGTTAAATCGGTTAAATTGTTTCCAATAGAATATTCGATTTTTCGCGATGTACTTTAAAGAGTCATTCTGTTGTCAAAATTGTTGAAAGGTATAGCCGCGATTTGAAATGGTTAAAATTCTGCCCCGGGTACTTTCTTTAAAAAAGTCATAGTACCTCGTGCAATTGGCCAACAATAGATTATCTTCGTTTAATCCTGTGGAAAATGATAGATTCATAGATACCTACGAAAAGTAGAAACACCATTCCCAATGGGGCTCTTGCAAACTTTTGCTACAAGCAAATTGATGGTCCAATCTGATGTCATGACCAGCAAAAATCACGAAAATCACACCGAAAAAGTCTAAAGCTCAGTAATAAACTAACATAACTACTTTAACGGCAAGATCGTAATGGCGCTTCAACGCAGATATCATGGGAGATTCCTGTCTATTATGCCACTTTCTCTACGGAAACACAGAGATATGTCTCAATTTAGATAGGAATCTCATCCCATGATACCTGCGTCTCTCCGCCATTAAACCCGATTCTAAGAGTGAATTTCGGAATTTTTAAGTGTACTCATCGTCATTGTTACAGGTTTTTATGCAAGAATCAACTCTTCAATCCCCTTTAGCAAAAGTTTGCAAGAGCCCCATTAAGTAGGAATTTAAAATCAATTTCATAGATGCTAACAAGAGGTGCAAACCGTATGAGTGTTCGATTTGTGAAATCAATTTTTTTTTAAATTTTTATTTTATTTTTTTTTTTGGCTGAGCGATGAACTAAACATCATCTTGTCAGAGAGTAATCTGTGATCGACCGTAAATCTTAAAACATTCTGTATGCAATTTCTAACCCTTTATGGACCAAACTCAAGTATACTCGTTTTCTTCTCTAACCAATTTCACATTATTTCAGTCTTCATTCCGTACGCGATTGTCGTTGAAAACACTTACAAGATAAGCTATCACTGAGCGCCTTCAATTCGTCGTATAGGAAATTCCAACTCCCCCGAGCACGAATAGTTAGCTCCCTTCCCTATATGTATAAACGGAAGAGTGCAGGAGTTCTTTCGAGCTGACCCGGTTATTATAGGGTTAAGAGATTCTATTTATTTTGCATACATAAAACAAAAATAATCCAATTCGCAACTCATGCAGGAAAGAATCAATTTGAAAATGGGAGCCAACTCGTCACATGCGGAGGGGATTAGGTTTTCAAACAGGAGCTAATCCATTGTTTATTCCAATGGGCAGAGCATTTGACATTGGCGACTCGATGACGTCATCCAGTCATTATTTCAAATCCTGTAGTTTTTATCACAACGCAACTTGGAGTTTTTTTTCTTTCTTGGACATCACAATTATTTTTCCTCGAAGAAAAACAAACAAAAAACAAAAAACAATCAACGAGATTTTTAAGCATCAATTCAGTGTTGTAGTTCTGCGGATATTTAACAGGAGCCCGGATCCTGCAACTCATCGGTGATTCAACTGGTCGAAGCAAAGATTACTGTTTAAAGTATCAAGTCATGTTTATACTCCTCAACTGATGTACGTGGAGTTCGTTTCAGAAGTGTGTAGGCGCACCTACACCGTAATCTTTGGCAAATTTTCAATTTTCATTCCCCAGCTCAAATCCTAACAAAACTTGCCTCAAACTTTTGATATTAAAACGTTCCTCAATGAAAAGCAAACGCTCAGGATAATTTTTATTAATTTTCCTTATTTTAACATGAGAAATAATGTTGCAAAATTCCAAAGATTATCGATCTAGGTGCACCTACACTTCTGGAAAGACCTTCAATATTTCTGTAAACCAGTTGAAAGAGACAGGCATAGTTAGTAGTGCATAGTATTTTTACAAGCCATATTTGTTTTAACTTTCAACTGATTCATGTAATCTTTGCTTCTATTGATGAAAGTTACTAGTAGTTTATAGTATTTCTACAAGCCATTTTTGTTATACCTTTCAACTGATTCTTGTAGTCTTCGCTTCAGCTAATGGAAAAGACTTGTAGATTAATTATAGCATTTCTACAAGCCATATTTGTTATACCTTTCAACTGATTCTTGTAATCTTTGCTTCAATCGATTTAATCACCGACATATTGCGAAATGTCATTCAGACCCATGCAACTGACCCCTTTGTTGACAATCAAAATTCATCGACGCGACAGCAAGTGATGAAGGAGAGATCTGTCTGTAGTTTAAGCGAAGAATAAGTGGGAGGGGGGGGGGCTACTCACTCCCGTCCTTAGACAAATAATAAAGTCAACTTGCACTATAAAAAGTAGTCACTCCAAAGAAGGCGAGAGGTAGCACGATCGGCTTGGAGCGGGGAGGGGCGAGAAAGAGAAAGGGTTGGGGGGGGGGGGAGGGTCATAAAATAAATGTGGCATCATCATGAGCTCAAGAGTGAAAATCCATCATCGCACGACGACGGCTATTTTTAAATCTTGACGAATTGACTCGAAATCTTAAATCTAGCTTCGAGCGAGAGGAGGGAAGTACACAGCATTCGGTTGGGCGCACACAGGGGCAAAATGAGTCGTGGGAATCGAATGAATATTGGGCGTCTTTTTCTCTGATCAGATCATCCAGTCGAATCAATTTTGATCGATGGCCTAATCTTAAATCCGATCTGATAAAACTGTTGTAGGTGAGTGATTAGAGTTGAAATTGACCTTTAACCCCGGATGGAGGTCTGTGAGACTCCCATGATAATGGGTCTGTTGCGTACTTTTGCTACATCAATATAACTCATTGCTTCTAACGTAAAATTCTGCGAAAATAACGATGTGCATATTAAAAACTTTCAAAATCCACTCATTAACTCAGAAAATACCATCCATTTCAAACAATCCGCGCTACGCTAGACACTATATCACCGATTTATAACTATACATAGATGGAACCATCTCGTTTATGTAAACACAAACAGAACTTACAAACATTGGAATGTTTCGTTTAGATGCGTACATTTCTTATATTATTTTGTAATCTTTGATGAACCGAAGAGACCAGACAGCAAATGCAGCCAATAGTTCATGTATTTAGAAGAGAATTCCATCATTTTGTAGTTACGATGTTGTTCACTTATGCACGGTGGTACCGTCTATGTAGTAGTATACCGGTGCAAATAGTGTCTAGTGTAGCGCGGGCTGTTTGAAATTGAAGCGATTTCCTGAGTTAATGAGTGGCTTTTGAACGTTTCTAATGTGCGCATCGTTATTTTCGCCGAATTTTACATAAGAATCAAGGTTCTATTTTGTTTTAGCAAAAGTATGCAACAGACCCATTTTCTGCTGGTGTACCCAGTGGCGAGGCGTGCAATTTGGCAATGTTTCTTTGTTCCCCTTTAAACACATCAAAAAGGTCGAAACATCTGGTCATCGCCGATGACCGAAACATTCGATTCTTTCAGTGAGTTTGGCGCTCGGAAGCGCGCAAAAAAAATGCCTGTTTTGAGCGATAGGGAGTCTGAGAGGCCCCTAGTCCTTTTAAACCTGGGTCAATTGGTCTAACACTGAGGCTATGACGACTCATTCTGCAGAATAATTGTCCGAACAGCTTCCGAATAGCGGAATATTGAAGCAAAATATAAAAAAATAATGTATGGCACAACAAATTCTCTAATCAATATCGCGCTTTAAAATATTGCTGAGCTACGAAATCAAAACACTGCAACATTGACGCGCCACGCCGATAGAGATTTTAGGGGCCAAAATCCCAATTCTATTCAACCCAAAATCCCTTAAAACTGTTCTTGAGACATATATTTGTAGTTTTCAAACAAAACTTATTGAAAATTTAGGTAATAATCCGTCTTTCAGCGAAAATAATGGTGGGAGTCTTTCAGACCTATAGTCTGACTGAGCGTAAATTTTTCCAACGTCATGGTTAAGGGTTAGTGGAATCCCGAAAAAAGACGAAGTCACACACAAAAAACACTCGAAAATTGAGTATTTCGAGTTTTTAGTGATGCGGCTTGTGCACTTTGGCAAAAAAAAAAAAAATTATCCGTTCAAAACCGTATAAAATAATCAATCTTCAGGAGGTTCATTGAGCCCCCCCCCCCCGAAAAGGATACTTTTGCTTGGGTTTCAATGGTAAAACACATGGTTGCCAAATTGCACAAGCCGCGCACCACTACGCTAGTCACTCAATTCAGTTTTTCGGATCGTTTTCTGACTGTAAAAACATTCAAATTTAGATGTATTGTCATCGGTCCTGAAAATCCAGCGTGAAATCCTTCAGCCAATCAGAATCAATACTCCGTATGGCGACACTTATACAAGGACTCTAATCTCAACCTGACCGACGGGTGCAAATAATCTTTGGACATAGTCAATACTTTACCGCTTTTCGATTTTTAACCAGGCTGGATCTTGACAACAATCCAAATTCATATTGAAAATGTTAGCTCCTCGGATCGCATATTTTTAAGAGGCTCGTAAAATTGCGTGATATGAAAGAGGCCCTTCTCGAAACTGATCGACTCTAACGCGTATGCCGTATCTCTCACACTTCAACGCCTTTAAATATTCCGCGCAGACTTGAATTTTGTTTTTGTTTTTTGTTTTTCGGTAAGTTCCCCGATATATAGGAAAAGAAGACAAAAAAAATTAACGCGGATGAGAGCGGTATTTTTGGAGCGGGTCCAAAGTAAATAATCCGATCGGAAAGAACGAGCACGAATCAATAGTATTGAACCCTGATATGGTGGATATGAGAGAGAGAGAGAGAGAGAGAGAGAGAGAGAGAGAGAGGGAGAGGGAGAGAGAGAGAGAGAGAGAGAGAGAGAGAGAGGAGAGAGAGAGAGAGAGAGAGAGAGAGAGAGAGCGGAGCATCGCGGTGACTGAGGAGTGAGGAGTCGCGTCTAAGTCAGACTATCATTCACAAACTTTCGGGGGATAGAATGGCTGTTACAGCTTAAAAGCGTCTCCCTATCCTCTTCAACCCCCCCCCCCTTCCCACCTCCCTTGGCTCTATCTTTTACCCTTCCTCCCGCGTCGCCCCCCACCCTCTAGAAAAATAGCTATCGAACTTCGAAAACTAGAGGAGAAACATGGACTGCGAGACAGGAGGGAGGGAGGTTGCGGGGGACCGCCACACAGTGGAGGGAGTCAATGGAAAAGCCTGACTTGGCGTGGTGACTTTAAAATGCTTACATCTTTGTTTATACGTAACGAAGAAGTTTGAAAGTGGTTTAATTGGTTTTATTTTAATACTTCCTACCATTCGTCGGGGGAAATAAAGCCAATAAACGGGGTAATCCGGCACAAATTGCAATAAAAGGTTTTATGGCATCAAAAAACGCAGAAAAATCTGGAAAATATACGATGAAAGCAAATTCACCGGAATTCACTCTAAATTTGACCCTTGAAAACCAAAAAACCCCGAAGAAACTAAAAAAAGGCCATAACATCTCAGAAATGATCCTATATGTAAAATTGAACGCTCTACAATTTTGATCCTCACCAAAATTGTCCACAAATAAGTCGTTTCGAAGTTATAACGTGTTTTTTGAGAAATTGTGGGCTTTTTTTTTTTAGTTTCTTTGGGTTTTTTTGGTTTTTTAGGGGTCAAATTTTGAGTGAATTCCGGTGAACTTTATTTCATCGTATTCTTCTGATTTGTCTGCGTTTTTTGATGCCATAAAACCTTTTGTTGCAATTTGTTCCGGGTCGAACCGTAATTTCCCCCGACTACATAGTCACCCTTGATAACCGTTAGAAATTTTGCAGACCTATAATCTTTGCATTTGACCAAAACGCAACAAGGACCCCCTCAGAATGTAAACAAGTTTGCAAAAACGAATCCAGTCGGCCTCCGTGATCAGGTAATTTGCGCAACTGGCCACTAACCTTGAGGGCCGGGCCCCGGGTTTGAATCCCGGAGGTGACAAGATTTGACGATCTCAGATCTAGTCATCGCGGAAGGACGTGGATGTAACTCTTCTCTCTTTCATCTTTCCTTCTACTTCTCTTTTGTTTTGTCTGTTGGGCCCTAGTTACCGAAAGAGGAGTCTTAAAACTTCAAGAAAACAAAAACAAAAAATCAAAAAAACAAAAAACAAAAAAAATCAAATAAAAAAACAAAAAAACAAAAAACATAAAAACAAAAAAACAAGACGCATCCAATGGCATTCATGGTTTCACTTGTATTAACTCTCTACAAACAGGGACTCTACTTTCAAAAGAGCTTCCCGTTTACAGTTATGTGCACGTTGCCGTGAATATGCCAGTTGCGTAGCTTGCGATTTCGCAACGTAGTAGATTGTACATTTAAACAAATGAAAAAGATCGAACTGTTGGGTGTTCGGTGAACACCTTCGCATTTGATCTTTTACATGGGTTTAAAGGGCATAACCCAACGTTGCCAAATTGCACGCTACGCCACTGGTGAATGCAACCAGTGAGGAACATAGTGGTGGCTTGTACTATTTTGCAATCATGTTTTTTGCCATTTAAGCCTATGCAAAAGTATCGATTTTTCGAGGATTTAGAGAATCCCCTGAAGATCGATCATTTTACGTAGGTTTAAAAGGACAGAATCCTTTGTTGGAGCATTGCACGAGCCACCACTGCTTGTGTGCGTAGATTTTGAAAACGACAACATTAATGCAGAGGAGACTAGCATACGATATTTCCACCCATGTGTACTATGACTTTCAAAAGAAAGTCCTCTCATCGACATGGGCGGAGCCAGCAATTCGGTAACTATTGATTCTTCCCATTTGAATGTATGAGAAACGATCGATTAGAAATTGGGCCATGGCCCCCTTAAGAATCGATTGTTTCTCATACGTTCAAATGGGAAGAATCCTTAGTTGCCAAATTGCTGGCTCAGCCCATGCTCATCGAAAATGTTTTGATCATTTTTCTTTTTTATTTTCCATCTTTTTAAATTTTGTGTGGCATCCTGTTACAAGCCAGTGGCGCACCGAGAACTTTCGTTAGGTGGGGGTTTCAGTACAAATTTTCCATTTTCTGAGGCTTTAGGGGGGGGGGGGGGTTGAAAGCAATTTTGGCCGAAGATGACCTTTTGTAGGGCAAAATTTTGATGCTTGGGGGGGTTTTGACCCTAAAACCACCCCCTTCGGTGCTCCACTGTTACAAGCAGTCACAGTGTGAGAATGAAATACCTGAATTCTGACAAAATTTTCAAATTGGTCGAGAACTGCACTGAAAAAATCAATTGTTAAAGCAACAATTCAAAATTTGCTGATTTAACAAAAATTAAATGGTAATTGAACCAGGGTTTTCTGTTAAGTTAACAATTTATTTGTTAAGTTTACAAAAATAGTTGTTAAATCAACCACAGAATTGTGTTCTTTTAACAAAATAGACCTTGTCAATTTAGCAAATTTTAAATAGTTAAAAAAATACAGAACCTAACCCAATTAGTTGATCTAACAATTCAGCTTGTTATATCAGCAAAATGAATTGCTGATTTTACTTACTAATTTCTTATTCTCTCATAAAAATTGTTATTTTTACTATTTGATTTGCTGGTTGGGCAAAGTTAGTTGTTAAGCTAACAAAATTAATTGCTGATTTAGCATTTGAGTTGTTAATTTAACAAAATTATAGGTAAATTTAGCAAATCATTTTGTTCTGTACTTTTTTAACTATTTATTTTTTTCAGTGTGACTTAATACAAGTTTTTATCTGGATTCTTTCTTTTGAAAGCCATAGTACCTACATGAAGAAGATCTGTAAATGACAAACCCTCTTGAAATGATACAGTTCCTGTTTCATTGACAGATTGGATGATGAAAGCTCTTGCATTCAAGAGCTCTCATCATCCGAACGTTCCGAACGTTCGGAAATAGAGCCCGATTTGATTTACACGCGGCTCTTCGGTTGCAAGCCCAAAACACCGCATCACTTTCCTAAATGAACATTCAAATCTTGTTATCAATGAGTCGGGCGTTTTCGTTTTATGTTTCAGTATCAGGCAACACGATAGCTTTATACTAAAGCATGCTTGTATCCAACCCCCTTCCCCCCTTTCCCTGCAGAGCGGATGATTTCCAAATGATAATAGAAGCTTATTTATAGCCAAGACATTTTCACAGGAAAGGTTGTCATGGTAACCGACCTTAATCTGTGCTAGGATTAGCTGATGTTCTTTTCCAGTCTGGATTTTCTCTTTGCTTCTATGACTCCTACGACGTGATAGAAACAAGTTATTAATCACGAGACGGTTTGTTCTTCTGCATGGTCAGACTAAATAGTAATTGACGGTTTTAGTGTGGAGTCAACGGTTAGCCAACAACCACAACAATCGCAATCGGTTGTGATAAAACTCGCGTAGCGTTCCAAACTGTCTCACTCACTCTCCCGCGACCCCCATGCATCTCTTTCTAGATTCGAAATTCGTAAACAGGGCCTTTTTACGACATTTTAGTATCAATTTCGCGTTAAAATGCTTTGAGGATTTTATTTCAGCAAACAAATTTCATGAAAGATGTCTCTATTTACGATTTTTGAAATTAGAATGAGATGGCAGTACATGGAGGTGTGAGAGCGAAAGAGACAAACTGCCTTTGCTTGGAAAGCTCGTCACCTCCATTTCTAAAACCCTCTATTGACAAAATTTAATAATCAATCCACCAAGGCCCATTACCAGAAGAGAGCAAGTCTCTGACACCCCCCACACCATAAATTATTGACAATCCTTCCTCCTTCCTAGCCAAACAATTTTGGTGTATATTTTTGACATTAAAAATTTTATCCCGCTCTAAAGATAAGTCAACTACACAATCTCCCTCTCCTTTCTCTCCGTACATATTAGTTAATGAACTACTTAAGACCCTTAACAGCGCAATATAGTCTGAGAGATGAAAAAAAGTGGACAAAAATCGGTGATGGAAAGTCATCAAAAAGCAATAGTTTTCACAACCTTTTAAAATCAATTTAAAACTTTCCAGAGACATTTCTAGGTTAGGATTACTTGTTAAATATGTCCTTGGTATTCAAAATTGGTCTTGAAAGTTAGAAAATAATAAAACGATGAAACATTCGGTCTCTGTTTTTTGACAACTTTTTGAGCATCTCAGACTATAACAGGAACTATGAATGCTAATACAAACAAGCAAAACTCAAGAAAAAACAACAAAACTAAGCAAAAGTTTGCGAGCAATGCTTCCTATGTCTTCAATATCAATTCGAGCATAAAATTATGTGTATAAGGTGCCCAGACCTGCCATTTTGTGTAAAATTAATGAAGTTTTTTAATTTCATCCATGATTTCACGGATGCAGATCAGAGTATTTTCATGCAGCTGAGTCTTACACTGAACTCTGGAGGGGGTTTTTGGGGACGTCACCTTTTTGGCCATGTGGTGAGTGATGTGTTGCAATGAGTATAAGAGCCACAGTTGAAAAAGTTATTGAAACCCTTGAGGGCGATCGACTCCATTTGCAATAACGCTTTGTTTTAAGAATTTGTATTCTTTTTGTTTTTCACGTGTCTTTTTTCAAAACTCCTTCCTTAATTTTGGTCGAGCTAATATACTTCAAGAGGAAAGTATCTAGGAACGTTCCGTTGAATATTTTAAGTCAAATTTTATCAAAAGATCACCGAGTTTTTGGATGTGTAGTGCTATTTTTCAAAAAATGCGACCAAGTAAATGTTTAAAATCATTTTGTGTTTGTTTGACGATAGTTTGCTACCAAATAATGCAACCAATTGGAAATATGTTTTTCTAGATTTTTTTTTTCCTAATGAGACTGAGCACCGAAATCGCATCATTCAACGTATGGACCATGTTGGATGGTGCTCCCTCATGCTCTCTGTGTTATTACTGTTGAGTTCTGGGGAAAAATTTCAGCCACCGGTGTCACCGCTCGCACGCGCTACTGCGTGGTCTCTATTATATATTGCCTCTGTAGAGATCGAGCTATGAAAACGAATAACAAACGAAGAGGAATACGGATTCCTCGTCGTTTTCAAACTTCGAGTGGTTTTGGTTCGCTTTTGAAAAGTGATGTTCTTTTGTTGTCAACCGAGAGGGGGCCATGTCAAAAAGGAACGGGTAGAAAATTGGAATGAATATAAAATAGATCGCTGAATATCACCGCTCGTGTCTAGAGCGCAGGTAACGTGTATATATATGTATGCTATTCTGAAGCGGGCGCGTGGCACGGTGTGCGTGCGGCCGGACGCAGCGGAGTCTAAGTTTTGTAGGTAAAAGGCAGTCAGGAAATTGAAAATGCCATTTTAAGGAAATTGAAAACAAGTTGTGTCATACTCGTCGTATTTGGAGCCTCTCGCGTGGTGGTGGTGGAATTAGGGGGTCGTCGTCTTCTCATCTTGACCAAAACGGGATTCGAGTGAAAGTGCGCCAATTATATCTTTTGAGTCGTTCCCCCTTCATCGCGCTCCGTCACGCCAGAGGGCACCACAATTCGACTTCGAATCCGCATGGTTTTTAAGGTCGGCAACTGCCTCTCTCTCTCTCTCTCTCTCTCTCTCTCACTTGCGCACTTCATCCCGCGAGCAGTCCTACATGTTTATCATCCGGTCCTTTCATATTGAACGTTTCCTGTTTGACAATCCACTTCTCTCAAGACGCCCGCGGTTGACCGCCTTGACGATTCTTCATCGGTCCTTTAAGCTTTGATTTCCTTTAATAATATTCCAGAGCTTGTGGCTATGATTCTCACCAGCTAGCCAGCGCACTGTGGTCTAAGCTCCTCAAAAAGTGGCCAAAAACCAGAGACAAAAATTATTCAAAAATCATCGTTTCCGACCTTTACAGCTTCATAATTTAGAACTTTCCAATGACATTCTTTGGATCAATTTATAATTTTTAAAGAAGGTATCTGTTATTATAGTTGGTCCGGAAAGTTTTTAAACGATATTTGATGAGAAAGTTAATTTGCTGATTTTTTTTTTTATTTTTGGCGACTTTTCGACGCTCTTAGACCACAGTGCAGCGATCGGCGAGGGCAGGTGTAATTTTGGTAATCCGTGTGAGTTCTTTGACGTTTTAGTTTTTGGCAGTGTTGTCGAATTCAACTGAAACTTGTAAAACGAAGACTTGTGTAACAAATGAACGGACAAAATATACACGTTCAGAAAAAAACAAAAACAAAACAAAGAAACAAAAATTAATTGCCTTTTGGGTCTTTTGTGAAATTTCCGTTCCAGTGATTTAGAGCTCGGGTTTTAGTGATCTTACTCGCTAGATTATCAAACTCGCATCACTAATTGGAAGAGAGAAGTTCTCATTAAAAAAAAGTCGGCAGCTCAATGAAAAGTTTCTAAAAAGAAGTTTTGGCATTTTTAACGAGAGCTCTATTATTTTTTTTCACTGGAATTCCGGCTTTTTTGGCCAGAAATCCTGACATTTTTCACCCGAATAATCTGATCAAAAATATCATAAAATTGTGACTGGTCAAAAATACCAGTTATTCTGGTAGAACATACC
Source organism: Trialeurodes vaporariorum (assembly GCA_011764245.1). Classification (NCBI taxonomy): domain Eukaryota; kingdom Metazoa; phylum Arthropoda; class Insecta; order Hemiptera; family Aleyrodidae; genus Trialeurodes; species Trialeurodes vaporariorum. Next base: position 11,044,589 of record VMOF01000001.1, on the reverse strand, counting down.
AGCTTTTTGATTAAAAAAATAACAGAATTCTTATCAAACTGACCAGATTATAATTTGTGAACTTGGAACAAAGAGTTCAGTGGCGAAGCATGAAATTTGACAACAATGTATTTTCTTCATTTAAATTCACCAAAGAAGGTCGAACGCTTCGGTCATCGGCGATGACCAGGAAATTCGACCTTTCTAATGTGTTTAAATGGGAAAAAATAACGTTGCCAAATCGCACGCCTCGCCACTGAAAGAGTTCCACTTGAAATCATAAGCGGCGGTATCCACACAGGCCCAGTCAGAAGACACTCCTGGGAGGGTACATTGGTTATAAACGAAAGTGTTTTAATTTGAAGGAATGACATATGGAAATTCCGCCAACAAAGGATCTGTTGCGCACTTTTGTTACATTAATATAACTCATTCTTTCTAATGTAAAATTCGGCGAAAATAACGATGCGCACATTAAAAACTTTCAAAATCCACTCATTAACTCAGAAAATACCTTCCATTTCAAACAACCCGCACTACACTAGACACTATATCACCGACTTATAACTACATAGATGGAACCATCTCGTTTATGTAAACATGAACAGAACTTACAAAAATTGGAATGTTTCGTTTAGATGTGTACATTTCTTATATTATTTTGTAATCTTTGATAAACCGGAAAGACCAAACAGCAAATGCTGCCAATAGTTCATGTATTCAGAAGGGAATTCCATCATTTTGTAGATACGATGTTGTTTAGGTACTTACTCACGGTGGTTCCGTCTATGTAGAAGTATACCGGTGCAAATAGTGTCTAGTGTAGCGCGGGCTGTTTGAAATTGAAGTGATTTCCTGAGTTAATGAGTGGATTTTGAACGTTTTTAATTAGCGCATCGTTATTTTCGCCGAATTTTACATAAGAATCAAGGTTCTATATTGTTGTAACAAAAGTATGCAACAGACCCATTCTGCCAAAAAGTATTGTGTAGGTGCGTGCGCCTACACTTCTGAAACGAACTCTATCATACGATGCCGCTATGACGCTTCCGAGTTGAAACCGTTGAATGTGCGCATGCGCATTGCCGCGCACCGTCGCAGCATGTATAGGGAAGTGATGGCGCGATTTTTCAGACGTCCTGTCTCAGGATAAATGCTTGATTTATCGCGAGCATTTCCACCCATCCAAGCTTCCTCCTTATTTATCAGTCCTGGAAAAGGTTGAGAGTGTATTAATCAACCATGCCTCTATTTTGATTTTCACCGAAAGGAATAAATGACTTGTGAGGGAGAACTGGTGACTGGTGACTGGTGAATGGTGTGAGGTAACGATCGATGGATGTCTCCTTGCGCACATACATGGAAGATCAGATGTAAACAAGTTCACCCGTGTTATTCGAAATCCCACTTTACTTAAATGGGTTCTTGTCATTTTCTTTTCTTCTTTTTTCCCCATTTCGCCGTGTGTTATTATTAAATTTCCTCCATGAAGCGCAAAAGAGGTACTATGACTTTAAAATAAATTATCCTGGTCAAAATGCTTACTGTTATTTCTCCTTTATGTTCACGGAAAAATAATGAAATTACTAAAAAAGCAATTCAGTTTTGACGCGAAAGTATAGTACTTAATGAAGCATCAAATGCCAGTTTTACTAATTTTTATTTATAAAATCTTCTGAACTTATAGCTAATTTTACAATTTGAGCCGTAAATTTTGCTGAAATTTTATTAATTTTTCAATTTGAACTACAAATTTTTCAATTTGAACTACAAATTTTTCAATTTGAATTGTGAATTTTACAATCCAAAACAGTGTGACTTTCGCAATTTGTATGGATGTCATGGTGTGACAGTTATACTAATTTCAAAAGTCACAATATTTTGAATTTTTAAATTTTCTATTCAAATTGTAAAATTCATAAAACTTACGCAAAATTTACAATAATCTAAAACGTAAAATTAGCCATATGCATATAGTAAGTGTTATTAAAAATGACTGGTGAAATTAGCATTCACTTCATTTCACTGATTTTACAAATCAATTTTTTTCCGTGTTCATTGAAACTTTCGATTAACGTACTTTAAAGGGGGTGTTCTGATTAGTCCTTAAACACTTGAAAACTGCAAATTTTTCAAAGATTACCAAGGTTTAGAAGAGTAAAAATGTCGACCGGGGAACTTTCTTTTGAAAGTTATAGTCCATAAGCAGCGTTGATCCATCAAATTCAATTTAATATAATCTATATTAATAAAATCGTTGAGGAAAAGTTTGTACAGCCTTTTGCTCGAAAACTAACCAGCCGATTTTTGCCGTTCTTTGAACAAAATATAGCGTAAGTAAGTGGCCTACGTTTGCAGAAAAATACTTAGCCCATCGACTTATTAGAGGGGGGCTTCTAGACCCCCGAGAAGATGCCGCCCCGTGTTAAATGTATATCTATATTTATCAGAGTTTGAAAAAAAGTTTGTTCGCTCCTAATCTCTCGAGTTCTGTCAGGCCAATTTTGACCGTTTTTGCGCCAGAAGAAAGCTTGAGTGGTCTATATTTGTACAAAATTTCAACAATTGTCAACTTAACTCAAGGGAAACTCCGAGCCCCCCGAAAAGATGCCGCCCCGTGTTAACTGTATATCTATATTTATCAGTTTTTGAAAAAAAGTTTGTTCGCTCCTAGTTTCGAGTTCTACTTGGCCGATTTTTATCGTTCTTGCGCCAGAAGAAAGCTTGAGTAGTCTATAATTGCACAAAATTTCAACAATTGTCAACTTCACTCAGGGGAAACTCCGAGCCCCCCGAAAAGATGCCACCCCGTGTTAAATGTATATCTATATTTATCAGTTTTTGAAAAAAAGTTTGTTCGCTCCTAGTTTCGAGTTCTACTTGGCCGATTTTTATCGTTCTTGCACCATAAGAAAGCTTGAGTGGTCTATATTTGCACAAAACCACGAGAATTGTCAAATTTACTCAGGAAGCACTCCGAGCTCTCTGGAAAGATGCTGATCCGTGTTAATTGTATATCTATATCTATCGTATTTTTGAAGGAAGTTTGATCGCTCTTAATCTCGAGTTCTATCTGAACGATTTTGGCCGTTTTTTTACCATAACGAAGCTTGAATGGTCTATATTTGCACAAAATTTCGATAATCGTAAATTTCACTCAGGGGACGTTAACGCCCGGAAAGATAACATAATATCAGAGTTATTAGAAAAAAAGGGAAGGAATGAAGGCCCAGTGGATAGAAAAAGGTCGATCCTTTGTGCTGAGTCCCGCGTTTTGACAGGGCAATAAAATCGTCAAACGAGGCAAGGATCCTCAGCGCTGACGCTCTATGAATGAAACCTCTCTCGGACTGTTAGTGCTCGGGTCGGGTGTCTTCTCGGTTTAATTTGGGACCATATTTATGTTTGGGACTCTCCGAGAGAGTGTCATTGAAGCGGCCTTTCTAAGCTGGTTGCTGCTGGTTGTATCGCCGCGCTGCCTCCTTTGTGCAGTAAATTTCTGTCATTTAAAGCAAAAACCCCGCAAGTACTATGAAACTTCTGCGGAGGGACGGCGTTTTTGCTGTGTGTAGCAGATTTTGTTTTTTTGTTTTTTTGTTTTTTTTTCTAGCTGATTTTCATTTTCCCCCCCCCCCCCCTCCTGACACTGACTTATATGGATTTCGTGTGCCCTCCGCTGGTCTCCTTACTTAATCATTTGACCACTCACGTCTAGTTTCAAAGAAAATTAAATGAAAAATCGATGGACCTCACGGATCTTTTCGGGAGCTTAAAGTAGGGTATGAATGGAGTCATTTAAGGCAAGAACAGAATTATGTCTCCCGAGCTCCTCGAAAAATAAATTGGTTTTTTAGTTTTTCAGGAAAATCCCGGAAAAAAATTAAGGTAAATTTTTTTCTTTTTGCAACCCCTATGTTGTGATCCATCGTTTGAAAGGGCATAACATTTTAAGACTTTTGATCGTGAAGTTGATGTCGTCATTCGTTTTTGATACATCAAAGGTCAAAGTTCGATTTGGACCTGTTTTCAAAAAAAATCATTAATCCTCTCTGAGAAGGCGGATTTTGAATAAATTAAGAGCATAAAGTATTAAAAATAGCAAGTCTTTTTCAGAAAAAAATGACATTTTAACAAAAGTTTAGTCGAAATTTGGTTCCGTAGCCCCCAAACATTTTCAACGTTCTTTCCCCCCACCCCCACCCCACCCCGTCGGGTTCGGGGGACTATCTGAATGATTCCGAGGGACGACCCCTCATCGAGTGATTCGTCGATCAAAAGTACGTAACAAACATAGCATTGTGGCTTAAACTGGAAGTCAATGTCGTTTTTTCGCATTCGAGATATCGAATTTCGTAAATTAACCTTCGACATTCGAAATCTCGAATGCAATTTTGTTATCGACTTCCAGTTTGCGCCCAAATGCTCCGTTTGTTACGCCCTTTTGATCGATATATCACTCGATGGGGATCGTCCCTCACAATCTTTCAGATAGCCCTCCAGAGGGAGAGGGAGGGGGGCTAGAACGTTGCAAATGTTTGAGGGCTGCATAACCAAATTTCGACTAAGCTTTTGTTAAAATTGCATTTTTTTTTTCTGAGAAAGACTTCCTATTTAGAGTATTTTAGGCTCTCAGGTTTTTTAAAATCGCCCCTTCTCAAAAGAGGAGTAATGATTTTTCGGAAAATGGGTCAAAATCGAACTTTGACTTTCGATATATCGAAAACGAAAAACGACATTGACGTCCGATTTGAGCCAAAAGTCTTGGAATTCTATGCCCTTTCAAACGATGTATCACAAGATAGGGGTCGCAAAAAGAAAAAAATTACTGTTATTTTTTTCCAGGATTTTCCTGAAAAACTTAAAAGATTCATTTTAAGTGGACTCCATTCATACCCTACTTTTAGCTCTCGAAAAGATCAGAGAGGTCCATCGACTTTTTCCTTAACTTTCGTTGAAGCCAACCGTGACTGCTTCAAGCACGAACTTACGCCCGACATATTTCCCATGTTTCTCTCTCTTTTCCACATTCGACCCTTTCGGTTTCGCTACGAATAGGTAATTGAAGTCTTCTCTGCATAACAGTGTGTTTCTATATCCTCTCTTCTGTTTAGAAAAATCGTTGCGCCCGCAGTGAAAATATTTTTTGCTTTGAATCATTAACAAGTCACACCAGTTTTACAGGATTCGCTTATTTTAGAACAGTGTGTATTCTTGGCCCCCTTTTTACCCCCCCCCCCCTTAAATTTTCATTAATTTTACTCTATGTTGAAGAAGTGTGCCCCTTTCCTCAGAGTTCTTCGAGTTAATTGACTTCATGATTCTATTGATTCCCTCCCACAATAAATTTTATTTTAAACGTTCATAATGTCCAGTCTCTCTGTGTTTTGCCATGACAGTTAACAATTTGCAAGAACGAACTTTCTCTCACCCCTACAAACTCATACCACTAGTGTTTTAAGTAAATTTATTATCATGCACAGGTTCAAAACCGAAGCTCAGAATTAATTTATACGTGAAAGGTTAGCGTTTTGGTTTGTCGGAGCTACTTAAAAACAAAACAATCTTAAACGTACGTCAAAATTATTCAACAATTTTGATTTCAATATTTGAGCAGTTTCAGTTCGATTGAATGTCACAGTTCAGGTAAAAGTTTGAATCAGCGACGTCGCGTGTAATCTGGCAACGTTGCATATTGTCCATTAAGACCCTTGCAAAATATCGATTCGAGGGAGTGCACTGGGCAGTGGGTACTCTTGATGGTTCGACCTTTTTCATGGGTTTTAATGAACTAAATACAAAGTGACCAGATTCCACGCGACACCTCTGGCTTGAATTGAGAAGGACGGGCTGATTGTTCACTGTTGCTGTTGCATTAAATCCAAATAATTAAATTATTGTGATCATTGACGACATCACTGATAGACATTCACTAATGTTTCGCAAGCTGAGGTGATTTCCTTCATTCAAGAATTGAGCTCTCTTCCTTAAGCTTTCCCTCGTTGGAAGTTAGCTCAAAATTCATTTAAAATAGAGCATGAACACGAATTAAGCCCATCAAAGTCTTTAAAACAAGTTGAATCTGATTCAAGATCCCTCGCCGAAAACTTTTAAGGCTGTCCCGAAAATAAACTTTTCAGACATGCGATTGAACTTCTTAATAATGAAGAACACTTTTAATTAAAGTAATTAAAAAGTGTTTAGGTATTCGAACTGAAAAATGTCCCTCGATAATTAAATGCGAGTTCGTGACGTCCCGTTGTTCAGCTGAATCTTTGTTTTTTCATTTAACGCTGGGCCTGTTTTTCAAGGTTTCGATTTCGCCCTTTTTATTTATAGGCGGAAAGAGTCCCAATCCGAAGTCTAGGTGGGAGGAAAATACTTGCTTTGAATCAAAATTAGTTTCACCCTCTAATTAAATTAAGGAAACTATTTTATCAATATATTTTTTTAATTGTAAAAATAACAAGCAGCTGGAGCACACATGCGTGTTGTAAAATCGTGCTAAACATTTCAACTTCAGTTTAAAGTATTGATGCGTAAAATTCCATAATATTGGAATTTTAAAGAATACAACAATGATTGTAGTAAAACAATTGTTGTCTGGTAACTATACCGCCACGCGCTGCACCACTTATGATTGCTGGAGCCAGAGACAGACGGGTGATGTTTAAATCCCTACAGAATACGGTCTGTTAACTCTCTAAGGACCAGGTTAGTTCAAAAGAACGCCTCACTCTTCTGTTCATAAAGGGAAGGTAGTTAACTATTCGTACTCAAGGGAGTTGGAATTGCCTATACGACGAATTGAAGGCGCCCAGCGACACCTTATCTTGTATGTGTTTTCAATAAAAGCTTTTCATCCGATCGTGAAGTGATATTCGTGTTCGTTCGGAGTGAAGACTGAAAGAATGAGTAGTAAACAAGAGGAGAAAAACTATTATGCTCTTGCTTGCTAGATAAGGGGTTATGTGAGATAACTTTCGACCAATTTCAAGGAAAAGTTATTTTCCCATTTAATTCAATGAACAGAAGTAGGAAATCTAGTATAAAGCACATCCCTTTTTACTTTTTCCTTCCTTCGTATTTCGAGCATCAGTTTTCACCATTCTTCCCCATGGTGAGGGGCTATTTTTGGGGGCTGTCTAATTTTAAAAGTTGGGAAACGGGGTCCAAAGGGGTAAAACGAGAGTGTTCCAAACGGGGATCCTATTATCTTACTATAGTATAATCTGATAAGCCCTATTTTTTCGAGTTTTGAGACTTTTCCAAAAAATGTTCAAAAATGTGTTTCCACACTCTACGGACGTTGCTATTTATGTTACAAACGCTGTAACTTGGCATGATAATAGATCTTCATGTGATTAGGAGCCCGAAATTTTCAGAATTTCGATACCTTGATTTGTAATCGAGTTATTGCGAATTTGCGTACCGCGGCAATCGCAGCGGGGGGTGGGGTGGGGTGAATCGCAGAGCGCCAGGGAGATTGTGACCGAGACGAAAAAGGTTCATCCGTCCATGGGGGATGGGGTGGTTAGATTTTGTCCATTCCTGTGTGTGCCAGGAAGTGCCGTGACTAATTGCTGACATGACATAATGTAGCAACGCGACGCGACGGGGGGTAAATGAGCCGAGAGATGGGAGAGCCTCCTCCGCCAGCCCGATCGAAGCGCCGGGCCCTTGAATCCAACCCCAACCCCTCAACCCCCCACGCACCCACTCCTTCTGTGCTGTTTTCTCAACTTTATACCACTATAATAGTTTTCATGTTGATTTTTAATAATTTAGGCGCGAAGCGCCTACGGGGGTTGGGCCGCGGAGCGGCGAGGGGGCGAAGCCCCCTATAGTTTGATTATATGTATAGAAAAAAAAACAAAACAAAAAAACAAAAAAAAGTAAATTTCTAAGAATATTGGCCTCATTCAAAGTTAGATATATTTGTTCGTGTTCTACGTATTGAAGTTAGTAAAAACAACAACTGGATTTCAACATTCGAGAACATATTACACGAAAAATTAAAGCATTGAAACGAGACCCTTATTGGTTATCAGCTTTTTCTGAGTGTGAGCGTATTTCTTGACCACGAAGTACCGTGGCCTGAAGCAGGCGCTAATGCAGGATCAACCTTCTCTCCTTCAACTGTAAGTCCTGAGTAAAGGATCATCCAACCGGAAGGATCAATAAATGTACTCCACATTGGTTGCTGCAAAAAAAAAAAAAAAAAAAAAAAAAAAAAAAAAAAAAAAAAAAAAAAAAAAAACCGTTTAAATAATCACAAAAGAATGAATGTATACTCACGAACATAAAAAAAAATCAAACAAAAAAATCAAACCTATACAAGCAAAGAAAAAGGCAAGCATGAAGACACGCACGGGTTGTAAACAATCGAACAAACAAACGGGCTTGGGGGGAACTTGAGGGAAAAAAATGAAATAGTACTTAGAACTAAACTGGAGTCTATACTGTTTTATTGGGAGGGTTCAGTTAATATCAAAATTTAGAAACAATAAAAGCTCCCAAGGTATTGGAAATGCTCGAATAAGCTGACTGCGTAGTCGAGAGTAACAATTGTATACGGTCGGTAAATCGCTTCTCTACAAATAATGGGATTCAAATTGAGATACAGGAAGCAAGCGATTTCTCAATTCCTCGGGAGCGAATGAGAAAAGAAGACCGCGTTTAAATAAATTTGATACACTTTCCTTCCGAGATAAATCATATTTCAAAAGGCGCGCGCCTCTGGGGAGATTTTAGAGCGCTGCGTTGCGCCGCGCGCCGCCGCTGACGCCGTCAAGACGTGCAGGGTTGATAAACTGGAAAGGAGTCAGAGGCGAGAGGCTTGTTGTTTTCTCTTCACCTGCCCCCGGGAATTTTCTCCCCCCCCCCGTCATAAACAAACAGCGGTGCCATGTGATCAATCAAAAACAAAAAACAAAAATTCCCCGAAAGATTATGACGGGTCCAGCCTAAGGTTAAAAGACAAATTTAACAGTAAGAGTTTCGACTTTTGAAAGTCATTGTACAACAAGCAAATTTGATTTGTTAATAACTTGGCAAATTGCGAGCAGTGGCGTAGCGTAGAATTTGTCAACGTTGCATTATGTCCATTTAAACCCATGTATAAAAGGTCAAATTTGAAGGTGTTCAACTCCCAATAGTTCAATCTTTTTCATGGCTTTAAGTGAACGAGCTTCAATGTTGCCAAATTGCTCGCTACTCCACTGATTGCGGGTATCATACGTCCATTTTTGCTAAGACAGCAATATATATATATATATATATTATATATATATATATATATATATATATATATATATATATATATATATATATATATATATATATATATATATATATATATATATATATATATATATATATATATATATATATATATATATATATATATATATATATTGCTGTCTTAGCAAAAATGGACGTATGATACCCGCAATCAGTGGAGTAGCGAGCAATTTGGCAACATTGAAGCTCGTTCACTTAAAGCCATGAAAAAGATTGAACTATTGGGAGTTGAACACCTTCAAATTTGACCTTTTATACATGGGTTTAAATGGACATAATGCAACGTTGACAAATTCTACGCTACGCCACTGCTCGCAATTTGCCAAGTTATTAACAAATCAAATTTGCTTGTTGTACAATGACTTTCAAAAGTCGAAACTCTTACTGTTAAATTTGTCTTTTATTTTCGATGAAACTTCCGCTTTTCCACGACGCACTTTAAAAGGGGCGTTCTGATCAGTCCTAAAAACTTGAAAACCACACAATGGGGCTCTTGCGAACTTTTGCTACACGGGATTGAAGAGTTGATTCTTGCATAAAAACCTGTAAAAATGACGATGAGTACACTAAAATATCACGAAATTCACTCTCAGAATCGAGCTTAATGGCGGTTCGACGCAGGTATCATGGGAGATTCCCATCTAAATTGAGACATACGTCTGTGTTTCAAAAGAGATAAAGTGGCATATCGTCGTCCATCTGACGCATAGGCGTATGTCGAATCCAACGTTTCATGATCATCGTTCGAGTTTTAAATTTTTCGAAGGACACTGCATGTATGAATAATCTTTGAATATTTTTTCCTCTGTTCTTCATGAGTCATAGAATCTCAGAAAAATATTAATTGAAGTAATTGAATGGTTGATCGCACTTGAAAAAATAAAAATTAGTTTGGAAATTTTGAAACGTTGGATTCGACTTACGCCTATGCGTCAGATGGACGACGATATTAGATAGGAATCTCCCATGATACCTGCGTCGAACCGCCATTGCGATCTTGCCATTTATATATGTAGTTATGTAGTTTATTACTTAATTTTAAACTTTCTCAGTGCGATTTTCGTGATTTTTGCTGGTTTTTACATCAGAATGGACTATTCATTTGCTCACAGCAAAAGTTTGCAAGAGCCCCATTGATAAAAGATTGGCAAGATTTAAAAGAGTAAAAAACGCCTGGGGTACTTTCTTTTGTAGGTCATAGTACGAGTCAAGAATGTTTGCTACTAAGCAACATTAGCGTTTGCAACTATAAACATAAATATTGTTACGTTTGCAAAAATGTTGCAATCTTCGCAAACGAAATTGCTGATGCAGCAAAAACCAATTCCAATTTTTGCAAATTAAATTGCTGATCTCACAATATTCATATTGCTGTTTTAAGAACTATGAATATTGCGATTTTAGCAACGCGTGTAAAGGCTGGATCTTCAGCAAAACTCAATTGCTCAAAAGCAATGCAGGTGCCGCAGTGGCGAGGGGTGCAATTTGGCAACGTTTATTTTCCCCCTTTAAACACATTAGAAAGGTCGAAATATCTGGTCATTGCCGATGACCGAAGCATTCGATTCTTTCAGTGAGTTTAAATGGAGAAAGTACATCGTTGTCAAATTTCACGCCTCGCTACTGGCAGGAGGGTATTTTAGTAATATATATATTTTTTTATTTTTTTTTCAGTGAGAAAAACAACACACAGCGCAAAATATTGTTCCAAGAAAAACGTGTTTGATAGTTCCATATGCGCTT
>VMOF01000001.1:10990910-11033067 GCA_011764245.1 Trialeurodes vaporariorum | reverse complement strand
GGTATCACAAGATGGGGGTTGCCATTTGAAAAAAAAAAGTTAGGGGCGCCCCCGCCCCCCCGGGAGGGGCGACCAAAATTTTGACCCCCCCAAAAAGTAGTTTTTATTTATCTAGGAACATTCCCAAAGTTTGGTTTTTTTATCTGCGTAAATAAAGAAATGGCGCAGCCGTTCCGGGACTTACCGGACACCCGGTACAAAGTGAGTCAGAGCATCCGTTGCTGGCATTTTTCTCGAAAATTACTGAAACAAATGATTTGAAACAAAACAATCAGACAGAAAATTGACTCCAAATTTTTCATTTCTGATATTTTCATAAGCTCCTGACAACCTCTTGGGGTACGTATTCTGGGGGGTTCAAACACATTTTTCAACTTTTCTCGAAAAAACCCTCAATGCAGATGTAAAAATTCATTTATAATCTAAAAGTAGAGAAAAAAATTCGTTTTATAAGTTTGAAAAATAGGCGCAACGTAGGAATCTGAACAAAAAACTTCTAGGAAGAAAGCTGATTTTATAAGCTTTCAGATGGCGCAAACCGCGATGCCGAAAAACATTTCGTTCAAGAGTTATGACCGCGCAAAGTTTCAAATCTAGGCCAAAAATAGGGTTCCGACTTTCGATTCTACAAAAAAAAAATTGTTGCTCCACCAATAATCGATGAAATTCATTGAAACTTGGTGGAAGCGGGTTTTTTGGGTCGCTGAATTTATTTTTGACATAAGTTTTTCAAAATTCTCAAATCTTATATGGCCGCCATAGTTTTTCGTTCAGATTCCTTCATTGCGCCTATTGTTCAAACTCAAAAAACGGATTTTTGGAAACTTCAAAAGTAAAACAAAATGCAAAAAAAGGGTCAAATATTTTTGAACTAAACACTGTAGCACATCAATCGAAAGATCTTTAAAATACGCATCTTTTGGTGCAAAGTTCACGTCAATATCTATTTTCGTTCAAAAGTTATGGAGCATTGGAGGTTTTGACTTTGACCCCCTGCACTCCCGCTCCCAGTTGACCAAATTCAAAAAACTGCAGATATTCTGAAAGATGATGCTTAGCTCTATCATCCCTGAAAGTTTTATCCATTTTTGAGGGGGGGCACTCCTAATGGTAGCTGGATGGACCCCTTTTCATCAAAACAAATACCATTAATTGAGCCTGTCTCGTCCTCTAAAAAAATAATACAAAAACCATAACTTCGCTTACACTTTCGAACAGGCGTTAATGTTGTAACAATTCCCGAAACTAAAAACTTAAAAGAATACTGATCTAATTTGTTTATTTTAATGAGATCCATTTTCAACCCATAAAAGATTGAATGTTAAAAATTGCGCTAAAAAAAAAAAAAAAAACAAAAAAAAAACAAAAAAAAAACAAAAAACAAAAAAAAAAACAAAAAAATCATTTATCAGCTGATCAAATAAAGGCAAAGAAATGTGACTACTTCATTCCGCGCTCTCTAGCGGGTTCTTCTTGAAGCTTTACTTTTGTGAGAAGGTATCCAATAAGTAAAACCATGATCTGTATCGGTTTTATTTCGCGCCTTCTATTCGAAAATATCAGCTGACTCTAGACATTCACAGAGAAAGATTATCAAATTAGTGAACAGGTGAGCCGCAGTGCAGCCAATGCAGCCAAACAATCACCGGCTGCAAAACAATAATAAATAAAAAAAAAAACAAGCAGGGAAAATTCCAACACGCAGGTGTTGGAAAAGCGTGCCACTAAAGTCTGAACAGCTTTAATGCTTTTGCTAGCAATGATAATTATTCATCAAAGAGGAACCACTTGACATGGAGCTGATCTCGAGAAAATTGAGTCCAAAGTTGAAGAGCTAGCATTTAAACAAAAAACTCGGAATTACTTACGTTTTGATTTCATTCAACTACCGTGTTATGTTTTGCATTTCAACACCGGAAAAAAGGAATTTCCTATGCAGGAAAGGTACCTACTTAATTTTTAGCGTTTAAAGTGACTTGGTTCCTTTCTTCTTTTGTTTGGCATAATCACGAAAACCGAATCTCTAAGAGAAACCAAACGGCAGAGTTGGTTTACACTGTTGATATTTTAAAATCCGTTAATCCGGACTTAAGTCCGTTCCCAATTCTATAAAAGGAACCAAGTCGGAGTTGGTTCCTTACGTGACTCGGATTAAGGTTTAAGAAAAAGGAACCAAGTTCTCATTTAATTTCATCATATGGACAATGACTTCAATGAGGCTCACCAGCTCACTTTTACCTGGAATTTTGACGGGAAATAGTTGTTATTAGAAGGTGCACTTGTTGCTTCGAGATTCAGTATTGCTAGGTCTATCAATCAATAACTCAATTTTATCAAAGATGTCACTCAGTTCTTTTGTGAGAAGTGCTGTCCAATTGAGCTTGTTTGGTGAGAAATTATGAAAAAATAAATTTAGATCAGATGTATCTATAAGGAGATGAGTCAAAGGCGTTGTTTTTTGTGTTTGTTTTTTGTTTTTTGTTTTCAAAACTTTGGAGGGCTTTAGCTCAGAAGAGAAACATCTGTAGCACATATTCATGTAGAAAAATAAAGCCTTATATAGGTACATGTTCACCCCAAAAATACACTCCATAAGTTTGGCACTTAAGTTTTGCAACACCCTATATTCTTGATATTTTGCTCCCCGGCACCCTTCACAGAACACAACATCTTGACCATGCAAATTTTTAAAATCACAGTTTGACTGTAGAGATATTTTCTTCCCCCCCCCCCTTCTAACGAAAAAGGGGAAAATGGATCGCCTATCTCTGATGTTGTGCGCGTGCACAGATTGTTCGGCTTTACGACTGCCATTTTGGCTTTCTTTATAATGCGTTTTTTGGGTTTATTAGTGGATTTTATGACTATTTGATGCCGCCAATGTAATTTTCAGGCGATTTTACATAAAAATCAAAACTCTATAGCGCTGTAGCAAAAGTTTGCAACAAACCTATTGAAAGCTGAAAAAAGAAAATTATTTGATAAGGCTCGATCTTTTTTACCCACATAAAGTATAGACAATATATTTCTAAATCCCTCCACCTTTTAAACGGCTTGTTCAGGGATCAAAAATGAGGTTGCGTTCTTTTGAAGTCAAAAAGCGTCATTTTCGGAAAAGCCGTGATTCTAAATAATAAACAGTTTTTTTTTCTTCTTTTTTTCCATTTTAGGTGCTGTCAGCACTTATTGCGATTGTCACGATGTAGATATGTAAGATACATAAATGGAACACTTGCGAATTCATGAAAAAATAATCCTTTGATATACAGAACTAACCATTTCAGGTGCCCTTTACACGTCAAGCATTCTAGGGGTATAGATTAGTAGGTGTGGAGGTTTAAGGCGTTTGTGGATTTTAATGGGTCTGTTACAAACTTTTGCTACAACGATAAATAGTGTTTCATCGTAGATAAAATCGCGTGAAAAGTCCATGGGTGGCATCAGAAAGTCATGAAATGCGATAATAAACTCACAAGAGATGTTTAATGAAATGCAAGATGGCGGTAAAGTATCGAGCAGTCCGTATGCATGCACCTTTAACATCCAAGAATTGCCAACGTTGACAACCTCAAAGCGTCAGAGGTTATGTGTTTTATTTACATTGTGATTGGGTGTGATCGATATTGTGAGGTTGGCTATCCTTGGATGTTCGTGGTGCATACATACAGGTTGCTCGATATTTTACCGCCAACTTGGAGTTCATTAAACGTCTCTTGTGAGTTTATTATCGCATTTCATGACTTTCTGATGCCACCAATGGACTTTTCACGCGATTTTACATGATACAGAACACTCTATAGCGCTGGAGCAAAAGTCTGCAACAGACCCATTCCCCCTCCCCCATTTATTGTGTTGAAAAGTATCGAAAGTTTACAGTCAAAACTAAGCCATTATTCATTACAACTTATTGTAATATTATTTTTTTTTCTGTTGCCATCGGTCGATATCATTTTTCGTGTTGGAGAAGCAAAGTTCCATATGGACCTATAATTTCCAAAATTTGAAGAAGCTTCCAGTAAAAAATACTGTACACGCGAGAAACTTTTTAAGATAGGTGAATAAGTTATTCCAGAGTCAATTCCATAGCCGCAGCAAGGAGGCTGTCCAGGGGTGGAAGACACGTGACAGCCCCTCTCACTTTTTAGAGCTATTAATGCGAATTTTACCCCCGTCCCTTTGTTCTGGATTTTAAAAACCTTTTTTTCGCAACAAAACGCCCAAAATTTCCTCAAAAATCCCTTGATTGCATAGACGCTCATAAAGGGGTTTTCAATTTGCCGATCCCTCAGAATTTCAAATGTTTCCAATGACCAAGACCTGTTTAGTGAGACGTCATGAAAAAAATTGGTTCCAAAAAAAGGCTCCGCCTCACTCGCGCTCTCGTGGGTTTTCCCATATGAAACACGATCCAAATTTTCAAATACAAGTGCTAGTAAACAACATGTTCTTTGCACCAGTTGTGTTTATCACACCATTGGGATCCACGTCCCTTATAAAAATTTCCGATTGTTTCAATGAATTTTCCGATAGGATATATATTCCCGCGCTTTTTTTCCCATAGAAATAATCGAAATTCCATAGAGACAATCGGAATTCGTGTAGATTCAAGCGCGCTGACTATAGCAACGATAGGTTTCATGATTGAAATAAGGCGAAATCATCTATGGCTCTATTCTTACAGTTTTAACAGCCACTTTTTTCTCAGTGATAAAATATGAGCCCGCTATATTACAAACTTTTTGAAACATCGCGCATCAATGCACAATCACAGTTATATCGAAGAAAGTCCTATGTTTTATCCTTGTCACACTCACAGTTTTTTATGAGCACAAAATTCTAGGATATAGGCTCATCAGCACCATCACGACATGTGTTATACCTCGAGAAATAGCTTCGATACGAAGAGAAGTTAGAATGATTGAGTGTCATGGCCGTGATACTCCCATAAGAGACCGTGAGTAAGACGAGGACAAAACGTAGAACATCTTTCGGTATAACTGTGATTGTAAATTCGCTTGATTGTAAATTCGCTTGTGATCTTTTAGGAATTATGTAAGAGTGAAAAGATACTTTAAAATACGTGGAATCTAATGGTGCAATAAAATTTGAGAAAACTGTTCTTTAACTAGCATGAATTTGCGTTCGAAAATTTGGATCTGATTTCTTATAGGAAAATCAACGAGAGTGAGAGATAGAGCATTTGTTTGGAACCAGTTCTGATCGTGACGTCATCACTAAACAGGTCTACTTAAGGATATGAACGAGTCCCTCTCTTTTCTATTCCCCGCCCGCTCTTTATCAATACCTCGCCGTCACTTCTTTCCGAAACCCTCGTCAAACAGATTTTGACACATTTACGACCGCTTAATGCACCGTGAAGAAATCTTGTGACCGGTGGAGCCCAAAGGCGAGGGACAAAGGGGGTTCCTGCGGGAGATGTTTCCACCCCCCTCCTGCCGTTAAATTTTTGACTCATAGGTTGGCACAAATGACTTAGGTTGCTGGACCTGTATGGAATTCTCGTTCAAAGGAATTCGACTTTGACGCTTAATAACTTATTGAAATTAACAGGAATACCAAAACTTTTACAATTTAAGAAAATAGACGCCGAGACCTCCTGGATTGCAGCAATAAAATTTAAAAATTAATGAAACCAGTTTTATGAAAACACGTTTTTAATTTTTCAAACCTTTCCCGCCAAGGTTTTGCCATAAGCAAAGCATGCAACCTATATATTAGATATGAAAATGAAAACAAAAAGCGTACCGTATATATACGGCACGCTTAAAACATCACACAACGACTCGTTATCGGCCGCCCGTACGAAAAAACCCCGAATGTACTTTAAAATCAATTATAGCGTTTGGTCAAACGCAAAACGGAAAGTCCCAACAGAACGAAAAAGAGACCACACACTATAATTACAAGAATCATTTCGTTTGGACCGTTTTGTTCTAATATGACTCTCTACCGAATTAACGGCTGAACGAAACCCTATACCGCCGTATACCAATCGTCTCCATTTGAGTTCGTTTTGATACTTTTCTACTTTTCGACTTTTAATTTTATCTCGTAAGCGAGAAATCTCGTTTGCAAATTCTGGGAATTTCAAATGATTTGCCTCAAAACAAGTCGTGGCAACCTAAGAAAAACAAAAGATGTAACGGACCGTGCGGCTCGCAAATCAATCGATGCTACCAACCGCATCAACCACCGAATACATCACATCGGCAGCCGACCTCTGCTGGAATCAGGGTGCTCGTAGTGTTATTATCTTTCGATAAAAAGGATGAGAAATCTGATCTTTCATTACCTTAATCCTCAGAATTCTCCTTTAATTACCAAAACTTACTGGGCATCGAAGAGGCTCTCTGATACAACCCAGATTTCGTTGTTTACATAGCGGTCCCAGCCCTAACCTCTCCTAGTCTCCTCCTGGCTTATTATGTATTTCCTTTTTCCTATTCTATCAACTTTCAGCTACCTATTCATTGCTTATGCTCAACGTAAAAAAATTACTCTGCTTGCGTCTGTAGTAGCTCTGACTCGTGAATTGGTAAGAGTCCAAAGGTTCAACAATGGGAACTTCTGAATAGACCTGTTCTTAGTGATGTGCTGACTTGCGATATACTTCCATCATGTTGTGATTGTATGTGGAATTCCTTTCTCCTAGAAATTGAGTCTCATCTCTCTACCTTTACATGTTTGGTTTTGAAGGTCCTATAGAAAGTCAGCCCTCTTTCAATTTCAAAGGAATGTGCTTCGCGGTCAAATTTTTGACATTCTATTTAGTCCGCCAACTCTTGTCAAATGACCTTGCGCTATAAGCCATCATGCAATCAATGTAGTTACATCGCTCCATATCTATTTACAAGTAAATTTCAAATACTCCGCGTAACTTCCTGGTTGAGTGTCAATTAGTGGATATTCTGATTGATTCTGTGTAACCTGGACCTATCTAAGGCATAATAATCTAATTGGTCGGTATCGTCATTTTGCATGCTCAACACAAGAAGTTCTACAGCAGAGTCATTTTGAGTATCAGGTTCCGACAAGTCGTGGTGCCTGAACTGCATCCAAAACCAACCGTTCAGCAATGCGTGTTGATACAGTTCGGAAGGAGGCACAGCTACTTGTCAGAGCCCGACACTCAAAATGGTCTCGCTCTACTTGGGTTTAAGTTAAACTTACAACTATCCATGATATACTCCTGACCTGTTGTTGATTAGGTGCAAATATGCTCTAACAAGTAGCAGAGCAAGCTTCCAAAATTCATTAAAACGCATCAGTGAAGGTTGGTTGGCAATGAGCGGAAACTCTTAGCTAACCAATCGCTCACCGATGCGCTTAGTGGCAATGAGCGGAAACTCTTAGCTAACCAATCGCTCACCGATGCGCTTAGATGTATCACGGATAGCTAATCCATCAATCCGTCCGTAAACTAAAGCCTAATTTTTAGACAGGAACGCTATGGAATGCTGCACTCTTTTCATGTGGTTAGCAGGCATGGTTCACACAATCCATCAGAACGGAACTAGCCAACTAATTTCTTCCAACTGCGGTAATTTTTTATCAGCCAAGAGTAACCCGTTCAATCTTGTTCCATAAATGAAAATATTAGCTTCCAGTTAGTGATCAAAAGTAGGTACCTACCGCAACCTTGAGAGGCTTCTCGAAACAATAATGCCAGCACCTTGACAGCCTACAACTTAACGAGCTTGAGCCGATCCACTTATCCTTGATCAAGTCAGTCAGATTCTTTCATGAGGTTAGAGCTCGTTTCACAAGTGCAGGCAGAGCTCGACCGATAATCTTTAGCTATGTTTCAATGTATTCATTTCCCCAAAAACCCAAAATTTTCCGTAGACTTATACAATGTGCTTTTAAGGCGCTCCTTCATGAATGGCTAAATCTCTCTTATTCAATATAATTTCATTCCATCATGCCATATGAAAACTAATGCTGGAACGATGGCATACGGGCTTGGGCCACACAACAGCACCTAAAAATGCCAAAGATTATCGGTCGAGCTCCTTCTCCACTTCAGAACCCAGCTGTTGCACTGACCAAACAAGATTATAATGAGTTGAAGCAGGACTGTTTTGAGTATGAAGTTCTGACAAGGAGCGGTGCCTGCTTCCGAGCCGCATCAACATGCTTCGTTGAGCAGTTGATTAGCGCAGAGTTTCAACTGGATGTTTATCAACCGCTCACCGCTGTGCCTTGATGCAGTTTGGAAGCAGGCACTCCTACTTGTCAGAACCCGATACTCAAAATGGTTCTGCTATAGCAACCACCCTGCTAATTGATGCTCTAAAAGCTCTCTAGGAACTAAACTGTCGAGTAAGAAACAAACTGTCACTCGATTTGTCTGTTCAACTATTAGAAAAATCCAGCATACCTTAAACTCAGTGGCATGATTAAAATACCTGATTCATGCTTGACTGTCTAGATTTGGGTCCTTGAAGAAACCCTCTGTGCTCCAACTTTAAAAAAATGTATACAGTAGTGACAAGCTCAACTGCCCTTAAATATACTTAGCATCAAGTTTTGCTCAGCAAGCAGTCAGGGAGAACGATTTCTGCTGCCTTGCAGCTCAAGAATTTTTTAGCGGAAATATTAGGGATTCCTTCATCTCAAGGCGCAACAGAGAATGGCAACAATAACTTGAAAATTCATGAGCACAAGCAATAACTAATCGAAGAAAGTGAGAGGAACTCAAGTATCACTAGCAGAGTTGGTCAGAATATGGTGGTAATCGATTACACAATTTCATGGTAATCAGGGATGACTTTTTACAAGCCATCTATCATATTAGTTGGAGAAGATTTGGATCTAACCTAAAAGACCCTGAAGTTTACTATTTATCTAGTAAGAATAGGTACATTTAATTACCATCCAAAGGTTTGACGATTACCGATTAGCCAGAAATCGTGTAATCAATTACGCACCTATTTGCCCGACTCTAATCACTAAGTAATTTTGGAAATGCACTGATTCCATAGAAGCTTGATGGAAGTCTTCAAACTAAATGAAACTCAAGAGGAAACTTCAGAACTTAAAGAACCGGCAACCGGTTTTCTGACAAACGTAAAATAGATTCAGCTTGCGTTTACACAAAATATAGGTAATGGGCAACAACATTTAACATTGTAGGTACAGGTTGTGAATTCAAGAGTGCGAGCTTGAGTTGATATTCCTGGTAGAACATGCACGAAAAATAAACAATGAGCACACCAAGTTAACAAAGTCATGAAGACTGAAGAGGTAATTTTGGACTGTTTCGGACCAAAATTGAAAACATACATATGTAAGAGGTTATGCTCTGCTTTCACAAATGTAAACAACACGGAGAAATTATTTTCTCGCTCATTATATCTCAGCAAAAAGGACATTTGAGAACAAACTAAAGAATGGTCAGAAAACTAGTCGTATTTAGCTTTCAAAGGAGACCAAGTTTCTTTAAATCAGACGCGGATTTATTACTTCAAAATTAGTTTGAAAGTCGCAAGTTCCCAGTCCTTTGTTTACGGGCCGGATATGGCCATGGACTAACTTCTGCTTCACAGTGACTGGATGATTCGCTTTACAGTGGCTATCTGTAATTCGCTTAGATGCTCAGCGCTGAGAGACCGCAGCGGCTGCCCTGCGAATTACAGCAGTTCCGCAAACCGCTGTTCAGAGCGCTACGGTCTGGCTGGACTAACCAATGACTCGGCATGGTCCGATTTCTTCTTACCACAGAATAATGATCACTTTTTTCCCCTTATTTTGCGGGACATACTATATCGTTGACTGTCTTTTTACTAAAGGGTTCCTCGCTATTCTCTTCCTCCTGACAGCTTTCTTTCCTCGCATTTACACCTCGAGAATTCGCGCATCCATCGTGGGATCTTCGCAGTAGGAACAGCTGTGCATTACGATGTGGGATCAGTCTAAACGAACTTAATGGACGGTACCACGTCAGTAAAAAACAGTCGTGATATCTCAGCAAAAAACGCCTGGCGGCGTGCTACGGTGAACGGAAAGTCCGGGCATACATCTCGTTCGTTCGAATGGCCAACTCTTTCTTCACCCCAAAAACGATCCCGGAATATTTTCGTTTCTGATCTGATGATACTGCATCTCAAAAACTCGACTTCGTTCCGATTCATGCTCTACATGCACAGTGATATCAGGAACGAAAAGTCCTTTCTTTGATTCTCTTCTCCCTCTCTCTCTGACAAATACTATGTATGATAAAATCGCCTTCAATTCGACGGTTATGCTTTTCCAGGTACACCCACTTTTTTGAGCTAGGTAATAAACTAATAACAGATCAGTTTTCATCGAAATTAATTCGAAAGGAGAGGAGAGGGGGAAAAGAGGGGGAAAGGGAGGGAGACTTGCCGTGACTATAGTCCGTTTCATTTTAAATAGAAGCTTGAGCTCGACTCTTTCCCCTACGAGTTTTACCCTCACTCTCGTACCTGCGATGACTCGAGGCCCGTCCCGTAGGTCGGGGATTCCGTCCGTCACAATAGACGATCAGCTATCCAAAGGACAGTCTATTGTGTCGGACGGAATCCCCGACCTACGGGACGGGCCTCGAGTCATCACAGGTACGAGAGTGAGGGTAAAACTCGTAGGGGAAAGAGTCGAGCTCAAGCTTCTATTTAAATGAAACGGACTATAGTCACGGCAAGTCTCCCTCCCTTTCCCCCTTTTCCCCCTCTCCTCTCCTTTCGAATTAATTTCGATGAAAACTGATCTGTTATTAGTTTATTACCTAGCTCAAAAAAGTGGGTGTACCTGGAAAAGCATAACCGTCGAATTGAAGGCGATTTTATCATACATAGTATTTGTCAGAGAGAGAGGGAGAAGAGAATCAAAGAAAGGACTTTTCGTTCCTGATATCACTGTGCATGTAGAGCATGAATCGGAACGAAGTCGAGTTTTTGAGATGCAGTATCATCAGATCAGAAACGAAAATATTCCGGGATCGTTTTTGGGGTGAAGAAAGAGTTGGCCATTCGAACGAACGAGATGTATGCCCGGACTTTCCGTTCACCGTAGCACGCCGCCAGGCGTTTTTTGCTGAGTTATATATTCAATAAACGTAACAAAATAACCCAAAAACAATGTCCAACATAACAAATTAATCATAAAAACAAACAAAAATTTATTCATCGTAAAACCAACACAGCAGAGTAAAATTACAACAAAGTTGGCAACATAAAACGCAAAATATTACCTCACCGCACTCCACTTACCCCTCAAAAGTGGTGAGTCCGTCGTTTAATTGGAATTATAAAAAAACTAAAGCATTAAAATGAATCCAACTTTTTTTGCTGCAAACTTTAGAAGGTACGATTTCATAATTGTACCATTGCAATCCTCAAAACGCAACAGACACGACAGGAAAAAAACACAAAATTCAAAAACAGCCGATTTTCAACTTTAGGCCACTCAGCATAGGAATACACGTGGAAAGCATAGGCTGCCTTATTACATTGTATATACATTGTATTATATTGTTAGCAGCAAAACGATCGGAATAAGCGTGCCATGTTCCATGGGCACGCTTAAAAACCGTTTATGAGCTTTCGTTAATGTTATGTTTTTATAGCTCTAACATGACTCATAATTGAGGAGGTAGCTGGAAAAACGGCCTAAGTAGCAAAATCGCGTTCTGAGAAAACGGCTCTTAAAGTTTTTATTTTAGTGCCAATCTAACATAGATGAAGAATCAGGTTTGGGGTTGGATCAAAAAAGTTGATCCATACCCTCAGGTTGAAGTTGGTACAACTGAAATATGCTTTGGCTGTATAGGAAAGAAGAAATTGGATAAATACGAAAGGTCCACTAAGGTCGTTTTTCCATAGAACGACCTGTTGCACAGAGACAAGTCCTCACTAAACGCTGAGTATTAACTCCGTTTTTCCAGAAAACGACTTTCTGTTTGGAACATATGTACTACATGATAGATGAAAAAAAAAAACCCAAAAATCTGCAAAAAAAGAGGCGAATTTATTAGAAAATAAAGAATATAAAATTATTCGTCCTCGTATTCACTCTCGCTTTCACTGTTGCCCGAGTCCTCTTCACCATTTTCAATTTTCCCCATTATGGTCATTATAGTCGCCAGCAGAAGTGGCAACCTCTTCTCATATAAACTCCCATATCTCACTCAATTTTTGACGTACGGTCATGAAAATTTTTTGGAGATATTATTGAGCCTATGTTCTCTCAGAAAAGTTGTTCTCCGGAAAAACGGCCTTAGCCGGCTAAGGCCGTTTTTCCAACTAGCTCCTCAATTTATATCTATTGTTTCAGATGAGTTCCAAATTCAAGATCGAGGTTAACAACCTCTGAAATTTACTGGCTCAGGTTTGTAATTTCTGAAGTTATAATTATGCATGACAAGCCAACACGCAAGTTTCAAATAATCTATTATTTATAGCCGGCCTACTCTCAATAGAAAAATATGACGAGTGTTTGTAACAAGGTCACGTATGAAGTTGCCGTCAATTTTCAATTTAGGCAAATTAACTGCAGGAAATAAAAGTATCAATAAAGGATGTGTATTCATTGAAGCATCAATCTAAAGCGTGCATATATAAGTGGAGCTCACTACAAGTTGTTCAGGCCTTATTTGCATAAGCATAAATAGAGGGGGACTAAGCCCCCGCCCCCAGAACATTTTGGAAACAAAAAAATCTTTAGCCATTTGGCCATCTTATTTGGCACATCCCGAAATTTCGGCTCTCACGGAGAACTCAAGGAGCGAAAACAGATAGATCGTTAACCCTTTCAAACCTGAAAACACTTTTCGTGCGGGGACGAATATTTGGCCATCATAGCTGATCTGGGCTCACTTTTCTTATATAAAATGATATGCACATTATATTTTCATGTTTTCCATAAGCCTCTGTATTATTCAGATATAATATACATTGAAATGTGCATCAGGTCTGAAAGGGTGAAATACAGAAAGTGTGTTTTCCTCAAAATTAGCCAGGATTGTAAAAGAAAAAGGATCATCAAGGCAGAGCTGCCGTGGTGCGTATAATGAATCGCTTTTTTCAATTCATTGATGATTCCACCGGTTGATAAAAGATTACACGGTTCAGTTCGTGCATGACCGTAATGCATAAAAATACTCGCATCTGTAATCTTTTCTCAATCAGTGGAGTCGTCGTTGTCTTTGAAAAACTTGCGGGTATTTTAATTAATTAACGGATTTTCCATCGATTGAGAGAAGATTACAGATGCAAGTATTTTCGTGAATTACAGGCATTCACTGAACTGATTTGTGTGATCTTTTCTTAACCGGTGGAATCATCGGTGATTTGAAAAATGCGAGCAACTATACGCAAAACGGCAGCTCTGCATCAAGGAGCTCGGTGGTCAAAGTTATCATGGATCAAACGTATGAGAAGCAAAAACAAAACAAAAAACAAAAAAACGAAAAAAAAGCATTAGTTTTTTTTCGCCTGCTCAGTCCCTCCCAGAAAAAATTCCTAGTTCCGACTAGATACTTATTTGAGACATATATATCTTGACATTGCGGTCAAGATAGATTAAATGACATTTCTGGAGGATATGTAACCCTTGAAGCATGCGTTACTTTAGCCAAACAACGTCAATTTCGTGGAATATACATATTTGTTATTTTCCTTCTATGAAATTCAATCACGTTAAGGAGATGAGTCTTATCCTCTCTCCACTCGGTGACTCAGTCTGCGCGAACGTCAAAGACACTCTCATCTTTGGGTCTTTTCTCGTTCGTTTGAAGCAGTGGCATAACGAGAAATCATTCTATCTCTCTGTCCACCCATTTAAATGCGCGAGGAGAAAAAGGACAGGAATAGGAGATTGAACTCCCTTGACTCCATCCTTTTCTGACACGCACATGTTTAATGGACAGAGAGAGAGCAAGAGAATCGACAGTTATATGCTACTGGTTTGAAGGATCACGTTTGAAATATAGTTCCTAACTTTCGAGATGGAGCTTCGACCTTATTTTTAAGCCTTGTGAAAACCATTAGTGACTAGAAAATTCAGTATTTGTACCAGTTTTAACTTCAGACGAGATTGCACAGGGTGTAAAAAAAATGCATGTGCTGAACTTCGAAAGCATATATTTTGAGCCACAATGTCGAGACTTACCATTCCATGAGCGTAGGTCATTCAGGAAAAGAATAGGAAGTTGAAAATATGACGTAATATTCTTTGTTTTTTGATCATTGGACACAAATAAGGTCAGGATCGCAAATATGAACTTATCTCATTCGAAAGTGTTACTTCATAAAGTTTAGGTACACACTTTCTAATAATCTCGTACACATTCCAAAAAGAACATTCGGTTTATGACTATACTCGCCGGCAGCCGAATTGGCGGGTAAAAATCGGAATGGACCATTTGCATGCTCCTGGGATTAGCCTGAAGTAATATTATTCTTGGGGGAAATTTCACGAGAAGAACGATGGCGTGCTCAAAAATCGCGAAAGTTGCACGCAAAGCTGCGAAAATGTCATTTTAAGTGATTTCAAGTTTGGGCGCTTCTGATTGGCTACTGCGCCGCCTTGCCGTAGAGTTGCATCATCCGACTCCTCCATCGCCGTAGACTCGCCGATCAGTGCACGTTGCCCTATGCTGTCGTGTGTTTACCTTGTGAAAATACTCCTGCAATTTCCTATTTTGTTTACAAATTTTTGACGGAAAGTTAATTTAAAGTGCTGTTTAAAGGTCAGTTAGCTTGTAAATGAAGTGAAACGCCGGTATTCTTACATTTTTTCTAGTTTTAACGGAGTTTACAAGTGAGTGTTGTCACTCCAGCAGCCGTTGCTGGTATAACCTTCAAAACAGTGTATTATTTATTACCTACTTTTGTTAGTTGTTTTGATCTTTCTGCGAGCTTGTCTTTTAGGAAGGAGCTTTCTTCATTAAATTAATTAATTCTTCATTAAAGTCAGTTTTTGATGTTTGAGAGTGATTTACTGCTAGTGTTTCATACCATTGCATCGGCGTCCTACCTCTCCTTCCATGGTATAGAGTACAACCTATTTAAATTCTAAGCCAGTGCTGTGGTATTCCACCAGTTCTGTGCCAGAATTTCTAGCATGATTTGAGTTATTTTTCAAGCCAGTGTAGATACTTTCTATAATTTCAAATTCTTAGCGCCCTTGATTAATATCGTAACTCGTGAGATATTGTTTATAGTGCACTTGGCCTCGCCGTTGACAGTTAATAAATCAACTTATCTCTTCAAGTTTAAGTGTACAGACTGACTAAAGTTCAACTTCGAAGTCTGATTTACATTAAGTGGTAGTCTTCATGCCAAGATTATCATTTACGGAACTCAGTCTGAAGTTAATTCATCGGTGGAACGCAGAACAGGGGCAACTATTTTTGGATCATCAATCATTTACTGGAGGTATGCACCTTGTGTTGAAATTTGATTTTCTTCTCTATATTTATCTGTACTCCTTGTGACATTGTAGGAGTTTATTCAAGCTACCGGAGGGTAGATTTCATACATAAATGTTACGTGCAATATTTATATCACTATGAACCGGAGGGTGTGGTCGCAAACCATCGCACTTTAATCGTTTTAGGTTAAATTTTGTTAATCAGAGCTCATGTTTTAGGGGATCCTTTCCTACTCCATATAAGTATGTACATCATGTATGCACCAACAAGAAGAGCTGATATCCATTAATGATTGAATTAATCTTGCAGAGATGGGAGAGGTGCGATCGGAATCCTACACATTCATAATGAATTCACTTAAATATTTACAAATACCTACTTCCTTCCAATCATCATTTTTGTGCAATGGTTTGCATTACCACTGCTGAAAATTCAAGTTTCAGGGTTGGACCTCATTAGCAGTCCTTAAAGTAATAATTTACTGCCCAGAAATTGGGTTTCCTGGCTTTACCCCTAAACTTGATGCGCTATTTCCCTTTTTACCGTGGTTAAAAAATGTACTGTTAGCTCTGCATACTCACTGTCACTGTTGTTTTATATACCTGGACCAATATTTTAAGCTAAACAACTGATACCTACTTCTCAAGTTAAGACAGGAAAGGATTACTCCTCCAACAGGCGGTAAATCAGTTGCCAAAAGTAAGCTAGCTTCAAACAAAAACATGCATATTATGCATTGAGCTGATTGGGCTACTTTTCTCATCAGGAACAAGATGGAACGCTACTTTTTTTGACTGCGGTTTGCCTTTAAACGTTGAGCATTCTAATGAAACACAGTAAACAAGCCAACCACTTTTAATAGTTGATCCACCTAACTGCGGTAACTGTATTCCAACTGGGAGAAATCACAAGTAACCCGTTCCATCCTGTGTCACATCAGTTTTCACTAATAAGAAAATTTTCTATTCTATTGTACTGTCACTCCCACACTCAAAGGAGGAGTACAGATAAATACAGAGAAGAAAATAAAATTTTCACCACAAGGTGCATACCTCCAGTAAATGATTGATGATCCAAAAATAGTTGCCGCTGTTCTGCGTTCCACCGATGAATTAACTTCAGACTGAGTTCCGTAAATGATAATCTTGGCATGAAGACTACCACTTAATGTTAATCAGACTTCGAAGTTGAACTTTAGTCAGTCTGTACACTTAAACTTGAAGAGATAAGTTGGTTTATTAACTGTCAACATTTGTGCTTAAGAGAGAGACGGAGAGGCCAAGTGCACTATAAACAGTATCTCACAAGTTACGATATTAATCAAGGGCACTAAGAATTTGAAATTATAGAAAGTATCTACACTGGCTTGAAAAATAACTCAAATCATGCTAGAAATTCTGGCACAGAACTGGAGGCATACCACAGCACAGGCTTAGAATTTAAATAGTACTCTATGCCATTCAGGTAAAGTAGGACCGATGCAATGGTGTGAATCACTAGCAGTAAATCATTCTCAAACATCAAAAGCTGACTTTAAAATAAAACTGAAGAATGAAAGAAGGCTCCTTTCTGAAAGACAAGCTCGCAGAGAGATCAAAACTCACACCAGTACCTAACACACTGTTAAGAAGGTTATCTATACTAGCAATGGCTGGAGTGAAAACACTCACTTGTAAACTCCATTAAAACGAGAAAAAATGTAAGAATACCGGCGTTTCACTTCATTTACAAGCTAACTGACCTTTTAACTACACTTTAAATTAACTCTCCGTCAAAAATTTGTAAACAAAGTAGGAAATTGCAGGAGCATTTTCACAAGGTAAACACACGACAGCATAGGGCAACGTACACTGATCGCCGAGGAGGAGTCGGATGATGCAATACCTCGGACGAGGTCGACTCGGTCGTGGCGCGCGATTCAAATTCGAAATTTTCGGATCAATTTTTTCCACTGTTCCCGCACTCAAAAAAATTTGAAAAAATTCCTGAGTACTCAGTGCACCAAGCTCTTTCATATTATGAATTAAAAAAATGTGTGCAAATGGTCCATTAAAACGCAAAAAATGCAACACTGAGGACCCTCATGCGTCTCAAGTCGAGTGAATAGCCGAGAGTCGGCTATTGTTTGGGAGGAATGGGAGGGGACCCTTTTCCTTCGCCCAAAATTTCTGACGATTTTTTTTCGTCAGACAAACGCGCCGTTTTTATGTAGAAATTCGGTTTCAGCGTGAAATTCCAATGAAAATCAAATAAAAGACTAAGTTGATGAGTTAATTTGAAGCTGTTTGATTCATCACTGTTTGGTTATAGGTGATGAATCAAACAGCTTCAAATTAAGCTAATCAGTGTAGTTTTTTAGTTCATTTCCGTTGAAATTTCACGCTGAAACCGAATTTCTACATGAAAACGGCGCGTTTGTCCGACGAAAAAAAAATCGTCAGAAATTTTGGGTGAAGGAAAAGGGTCCGAGATAGCCGGACACCGGGGCTCCTCTTAAACAATAGCCGGCTCTAGGCTATTCTCTCAGAGCGCGTCAGCAGTGGCTTTCACTGCGACGACTCGAGGCCGAAAGGGTCCTCAGTGTTGCCTTTTTTGCATTTTAATTCCGATTTTCACCGCCAATTCGGCTACCGGTGAGTATAGTTAGTAAAAATTATGGGAGGGGGTGGACAGAATGAAAGGGTGAAATGGATCGTGAGGGGGGGGGGGCTTGGTTGACCGGCCTTGATCAACAGTTATGGTAAATCCGGCCCTGCGGATAACGCTTTGGATCGGTTCGGCCTCTTTTATTGTTATAGGCGTATCGTGACCAAAAAAAGTGGGGGGCTAAAAAGTGGAAAAGTGATGACCTTTTTTTTTTTTTTTTTTTTTTTTTTTTTTTTTTTTTTTTTTTTTTTTGCTTCTCGTCTCAAAGCGATGTTTAAAATGACCTAGAAAGAGATTTTTTAGCCCCTCCACCCAAAAAAAGTGGGGGGAGGGGGCTATAGCCCCACCTAGCCCCTGATACGCTACGCCTATGTTTATTGTTCGATTACGGAACATTGTAATTGGTTAGTGTCATTGCAATAAGTGTGTCGGAATCGGAATCGGTGTATTTGCTCATCAAAATGTTGGAACTTATGAGGGTAATGTAAACGTTTGCTGAGAGAGGCTCAGCTCACTTCTCCAGCAACACGCCTCATATCAAATTAACTTTGAAGCACTTTACAAAACTTTCAAAGCATCCAAAATAAATTACTTGTCAAATTGGAAATGAAATATCATTAGCGTAGAACAAACTTCCGGAGCTCCGTTAACGCAATTATTTCTTCAGACTCGAATTCTGGAAATTTTTCCCCACAATATCGCTGTATACTCTTCATGCTTACTTCAGTGTGTGCATGTCTCGGAGTCCTAAAACGCTCACATTAATTAATACTTCAACTAAAAACCAGGTCACGCTCAGGAGAAACTTATCGCTCTCTCAGACTTGGTTCTCTCTGAGGAGATCCTGAACTCCCCTCTTAATTATGACTCCAAGATTATATTAATTAAGCTTAGAAGATGTCCTTATAAGAAGGAAGCCCCAGACTCGCACGACCTCACCTCTTGGTTTAATAATAATAATAAAAATGACATCTGTGAATTCACTTGCAATTCGAAGGCGGTGAGTAAACCATTTAATGCATACTTTGCTACAAACATAATAAAATAAATCTACAGATAAATAGATTGAAATGTGAATAGACAGATTGCAGCAAAAACATAAATGTGAAAAACAATACAAGTTCCCTAGTGGCTTTATTTATTTCCAACCTTTCAGCCACAAAAAGGAGTGAAATCTAAAAGAATAATATGAAATAAAGCCAAGTTTTCTGGCTTAAGTTTTTCTAATCAGAAAAATGGGAAAATTGGTTTGTTGATCAGCTGTTATTCGCACACTCGAGCTAGAATCATATAACATGCGCAAGAAACTCAGGAGAGGAAAAATATTTCGGCGATGATGAATTTCGCATTCGTGCTCCGCTGAAACTTGGCTGCGTTTGGGATTGAACGTATAGACCGTTTTACTATTACGTCGAGAAAACAATTGGGTTCTATCTCGCTCACTCTCGTAAAATTACCCATAAAAAATTGTATCCACATTTTCGAATGCAAATTCACGCAAGTAAATAAACAACCACTTATCTTTTATCTAACTGCCACATACTATAGATCCCAGGTGCTTTAAAGAATCTTTTCAGTCTATTTTAATTCTTAAAACATCAGGCATTAATCAACAAAAATATAATCACATTGATATGGAAGGCCGAGTCCCGTCTTTGTCCTTGTCTCACTCACAGCGTCTTATGCGCATATCATCACCAGTGGCGGCTCGTGCGATTTGGCAACAGCGTTTTTATCCCATTTAAATACATAGAAAACAATCGAAACTCGAGGAGGCTGCCAGCCTCCGCTTGAATCGATTTTTTACCTAAGTTCAAGTGGAAAGAATGCATGGTTGCCAAATCTCACTGGCCGCTACTGATCATCACCTTGGTTCAAGGTCAGGAGGTCTAGAGCCAAAATGTCTCCTGACAAAATGGCTACTATTTTAGGGCTATGTTAAAACGTCTACTTATAAAATGTCTCCTGTAAAAATGGGATACAACCAAAATGCCTATTTTACTTTAAGTCTTCACCTTGTCCACCCCCAAAGATTATTGTCTACTTTTTTAACTGTCTCCGAAATTAGAAAAAAATGACCATCAAATAATTTCTACTACTTTGAAGCAGAAGTTCGAAGTACAGGTTTGTGAGAATAAGGGAGCAAAAATTGTCACATTTTACCTCAGCCTGATGAAAGATAAAGGTACCTGTGCTTATAAAGGAGGGAAATAAATCATGTCTTGTTCTAAAAGCAGTGATGCCATTTTGGATGGAAAAAATGCTACTCTGCCTAATGACCTCTGTAGAAAGCGTAGCATTTTCCCCACCAAAATGGCAGCACTGGTTCTTACCTGCTTTTTCCCGCCTTTCTGCCTTGCATAAAAAAGTAGGCATTTTTCCACAGTAGACGGTTTGCCTTTCTTTTGGAGACAATCAAAAAGGTAGATAAAAATATTCGGAGACAAAATTAATGTAGGCTTTAATTTAAATAAACATTTTTGCTGTAGCCTTCTTTTACAGGAGACATTTTAACGTAGACAATATTGTAGTAGCCTTAAATAAGTAGACATTATGTCTGTAGACATTTTCACAGTAGACCTACTGACTGTGAACCATCACCTTAATTGCTAAGCAAGAATACCCAATCGTTCTAACCTCCCCTCGTCTCAAAACTTTCTCGAGGTATCACATGCGTTTTAGTGACATTAAACCCATATCCTAGAATATGATATGCCCATACGAAACTATCAGTGAGACAAGGACAAAACATGGGATATAATTACAATGATTGTAAATTGATGTGTTAGGTTTCGAAATTTTAATGTTATGTAAACATATCAAAGAGCGTGGAATCTGCAGTTGATGTATACTAAAATCGGTGGAAATAGCATGTTAAGTTGCATTAATTTACATTCAAATGATTGGATTCGATTTTTGACGTGTATAAAAATGTGAGAGTGAGCGAGATAGAACACATTATTATGTTTGGATCCAATATTTCTCGGGTTTTTCTCGCAATCGGGTGGCAACTTCGATTTTTGAGGGTCGCATAATCAAACATCGTTCAAATTGTTCCTTAGTTAAATGTTGTTAAAAAAAAAAAAAAAAGTGACGGCCAAGATAAAACTATTCAGCGTTTGCTATTGGAAGTCATTAGCCAATGAGAGCAAAACATCGGAGTTTTTATCATTGGCCACCATCATAAGTATAGGGACCGTTACATAGTATTTTGGTGAGTTTCCGGGAAAAAAAGGGAAAAAAGATGAACATCACGCGATCAGACTGATGTATGGGACCAAATAATGTTACGGCTTAATGGTTCCCTTCAGAAATTCTGTTCAAAATATCTCTATAATTTTTTTTTAAGATAATTGACAAAAACCATTTATGCGGTTCCTTTTTAACAGTGATTTTTGTTGTAAAGAAAAAGATAGTTTTGAAATGTTTCCGAAATTATACGGAAATATATCTATTCGTACTCATATAAAATATTGAAATGCGAAAAGGAATTTTGAGGTTGCACGGTGGATTTAGATCATGTTAGAAACTATAGGTTGTCCAAAAAATTATTGGACTTGACAACCGTAGGTTTGGATGAAAACATCAGCTTCCATCCTCAAATAGGGCAGCGTGATTGGTTCGGAGCAGTAAAAAGCTGATGTTTTCATGAAAACCATAGAAGTGTCAAATCCAATCTTTTCTGGGACAAGCTATAGAGGGCTCACACTTGTCCTCTCCACGTTGATCATTTTTACCGCAGCGAAGTGAAAGTTTATCAATGTCAAAAACATTGAAGATTTAAACCGATACACCGCCACGGAAATAAATGGCACTCACAAGAACTTTCCCCTTTTTTTATGTCTTCCAACTTGCATTAGCTGCTTGGGACGGCGACAATTACAACCAAAGCACCTTCCCTATAAAATATACAGTATAATGTCACCTTGATTACTGTTTCAGTCCAAACTATCCGCGGAGATTATTAAGCATCTTTTCCTTTTTTTCTTCTTTTTTTTATCGCAATTTGTGATTTATAATGGGAAGCAAATGAGTCTCCAATTGTTATAAATCATCAGCGGTATCATGCACGAAAGTGTCTCAGACGCGGTGCTTTTAAATAGACCGAAAAAAGCAACGGTGTCGCGCAACCCCCCCTCCCCCCGCCCTTCCGTTCCTTCTTGTCCTCTGCTCCGAGCTTTTACTTCTGCGGAAAAAAAAAGTTGTAAAGTTTACCGATCCTTTTTTTGTGGGCGCGACGCAAACTTAACGATTCAGAAAAAAGGATCGCACTAGAGAGAATAAGAAGAGAGAGAGAGATAGATTGAAAGAGATAGAGAGAGAGAGAGAGAGAGAGAGAGAGAGAGAGAGAGAGAGAAAGAGAGAGAGAAATATTGAGAGAGAAAGATTAAGAGAGAAATAGAGAGAGAGAGAGAGAGGAAGAGAGAGAGGGAGAGAGAGAAAGGGAGAGAGAGAGGGAGAAAGAAAGAGAAAGAGAGAGAGAGGGAGAGAGAGAGGGAGAAAGAAAGAGAAAGAGAGAGAGAGGGAGAAAGAAAGAGAAAGAGAGAGAGAGGGGGGAAGAAGAGGGCCAGAGAGTAGGCTAAGAAAATAGGGAGCAAAAAAAAAAGTGGAAGCTCACGAACAAAAGTTGCAGCTTTTTCCCTTATTTATCAGACGGCATTTGTGTATGAATATGAACGTGGAATAAAACAAATCATTAATAATAAAAAAAGCGGCGCGAATGAAAAAAGCTGCCGGCCATTACTCATGGTGATCCCCGAGCACGGACCGCTTTTCCTTTGACCCCCCCGTTCCCCTCACCCCACCATCACCCTTCACTGACTCGGTCAAAATTGTGAGGCGTTGAGTTTTTTTTTTTTTTTTTTTTTTTTTTTTTTTTTTTTTTTTTTTTTTTTTTTCTCTCTCCAAATGCTCAGTGAATTTTCGAAAGGGGCGGAAAAGAGCAGAGCTGCCGTTTTGCGTAGAAATCAGTGGCATTTTTCAATTCACCGATGATTCCACCGGCTGAGAAAAGATTACTCTGCAGTTCAGTTCGGTGCATGACTAGAATGCACGAAAATACTCTGATCTGCAACCTTTTCTCAAATGGTGGAAACGCTTTTGGTTTATTAAAATATCCGAAAGTTTTTAAAGGCGCATCAACGACTCCACCAGTTGAGAGAAAATTACAGATTAGAGTATTCTCATGCGTTACAGTCATGCACTGAACTAAACTGTGTAATCTTTTCTCAACCGGTGGAATCATCGGTGAATTGAAAAATGACATCAATTCTAGGCACAACGGCAGCTCTGGAAAAGAGACGAATACATAAAAAGGGGGGAGACGAAAAAAAATTCTTTGCAAGCCGAATTTATTTTTTTTACAACCTCCAACCAATAAATTTTAGAACGAAGATTCGAATTCTCTTTGACCTTTCCAAGGATTAAATTATGTCTTTGCAGCGTCGACCAGTTCTCACTGATCCCAGCTTAATTTGCAACTTTCGCCCGCTTTGAGTCCTATGATAGATTAACAAAATAAGTTTGATAACTTCCTCGAACAACAGGAACACGCCTACATTGGCTGATCAAGGAATCTTTAATTCTTTCTCTCTCTTTTCCCATTAGAACGCGTGCGTTAGAAAAGGACAAATCGGGGCCAGTCATGTGATTTTCGCCCCCTCCACCATCATTTTCAAAACAGCGAAACCTTACTTGATCTCCATTCAAACTTTTTCGAAACTGACCTTTGATACTAAATAAGTTTCTGAAGCAATATAGCACGGAAAAAAAACTGGTAGAATTTATCTGCATAACTGATTTTGGCGTATGTAAGCAAGTATGGTAAATTTCACCATAATATGGTAAATTTCATCATAATATGGTAAATTTCACCATAATATGGTAAATTTCACCATAATGCGGTAAATTCAACGTACCTTGTGGTAAATTAAGGGTGACATGTTGGTACATTTTACCATAACCCAGTGAAATTAACCTCACCTAACAGCAGAATCCAACATCAGCTATGCGCAGATGGTAAATTCTATTTATCATCCTTTTTGTTTTACATGCAGTTTTATAGCAGTTTAACATTTGTAGTCTGAACTAGAGAACTAGAAGAGTCCAAGAAGAATATCCGAACACAGCTCTTTTTTAACTCCGAAAGGAGAAAGTCGATGCAACTCATCGTACTTAGTGACGCTGGAATTGCATACATGTATGATTGAAGGCGCTTTATTGCTTTACTGACCAGTATACAACATTTCAGTTTACGCACATTCTGCAGACTTACGGATGATCTTGAGCCAACGCCAGTAGCGTCCACAGGAGTTTATCTTTCTCTCTCTCTTTCCCCATTTGAACACGTGAGTCGGGAAAAGACAGAAACAGGGGCTCGAACGTGTCTTTATCCCCTATCTCTTTCCTTTTCTAGTACATACACTCAAATGGGAAAAGAGCGAGAGAGACGGATTCCTGCGTACGCCATTGGCCAACGCTATAGCATCGCACATAGACTCAAAAACAGTGCAACGCACAGTGGAACGAGTCAATGGGAGGGGTTGGACAAGGAAAAAATTACTACAAATGCAAATTTGAATGTTCACAAAATCACAAAATTCACACTCAGAATCGGGTTTAATGGCAAAGAGACTCAAGTATCATGGGAGATTCTCATCTAAATTGAAACATATCTCTGTTTCCGTATAGAAAGTGACATAATAGATAGGCATTTCCCATGATACCTGCGTTGAATCGCCATTTACGAACTTGCAGTTATAGCAGTTAGTGAGTTTATTACCGATTTTTAGACTTTCTGAGTGTGATTTTTGCGAGTTTTGTTGGTTTTTACATCGGATTGGACTATTCATTTGCTCACAGCAAAAGTTTGCAAGAGCCCCATTCAAGTTTAATATTTTCTGCAAAAATCACATAAGAAAGTGACCTGTTCTGAGGTCCTACTCTTCAAATACGGACTCTTTGCGAATATTTTTAATTTTTTTTGTCCTATTTTTTTTCTTTCTTTTCTATCTTTCAAAGAGAATTTGTGTCCTACAGCAAACCCTTTTAAAATCTCCATTCTCCTAAATTTGTAAAAATTTCCCAGAAATTCTCGCTTTATGCTGACAGTAGCAAAAAATGAGGTTCTCGCTCGTACAGGCAGGCGCGACACGGCAAAACGAGAGGCGGAGGTTCTCCAGCAGTGCTGCCGTTTTACGTATAACTCACGACATTTTAAAAATCACCGATGATCCCACCGGTTGAGAAAAGATTACAGAGTTCGGTTCAGTGTATGACAGTACTACCCGAAAAAACCTCTGATATGTGATCTTTCCTCAACCGGTTAAGTCGTCGATAACTTAAAAAAACTTGCGGATATTTTGATAATTGAACGGCGATTGCACCGATCCAGAAAATATATCATACAACATTATTTTTGTGCAGTACAGTCATACGATGAACTGAACTGTGTAATGTTCTCTCAACCGGTGGAATCATCGATGAATTGAAAAAAAATGCCGTCAATTATACGCACAACGGCAGCTCTGGTCTGGTAGTTTCATTTCAAAAATGGTTTCCGTAATCACTCCGTTTGGAGACAGCGACGTCGAGCAGAAGTAAAGAGAGCTCTATCAGAAAATGGATGGGGTGTTTCCGAGGACAGAGACTGTCGCTGCTCTCTATGATACGTTACCATCCGGTTCTCAATGACTAGTTGTATATTTTAACCGCACCGTTTGCTCCTTCCTCTTCGCAAGCCCCGCTCCCCTGTCTGAGTTGTAACAAGTGATATGGCGCTCATTTTAGGGGACAAGGCAGACGACGAACCACTTCATGCGGGTGAATGATAAATAAACAAACTTCAAACGGGACTGTGAGAATGGACTTTCTTTTCTATATACGTTAAGATCAAAATTGGATCCAAAAGAATTTTTTGTCTCACTCACTTTTCAGAAGTTTCACTGTCAGAACAAAGATTGGATTAAATGTTCAAATGATAAAATGCTACTACCCAGATATGAAAGAAATATTTTAAAACATTTTGAAAATCTTGCCGAAAAGTTTTCGATAACCTTTTGTAATTATTTTAAAAACATTTTAAAAAACATGATTTGTTTATGCCAATTATTAGTTGTCAAAATATTTTTGAAAATATTTTCAAAATATTTGCAAAAGGCAAACATATTTTTTAAATGTTTTTAAAAAATGTGAATTAAAATATTTTAAAAACATTTTAAAAATATTTTTGCCTTTTGAAAACATTTTTAAAATATTTTTGTTAAAATTTTTAGAAAATGTTTTTATTAAAATGTTTTAAAAATATTGTCAATGTTTTAAACATATTTTTAAAATATTTCTTCATATCTGGGTAAGAAAACCGATTCCCGAGGATTTAATTGTATTGATGGATCTATTTTTCTTACAATACGTTTACGGTCCAGCAAAAGTGTTAAAACATTACTACTAATTGTAAGACAGAAGTTTTTTTCGGACTGTTTATTTTATGATGGAACTGAGTTGTTTTTTCTGATAATTCTCGAGAGGTTGATTCGTAAGGTTTACTAAGAAGAAATGCAACTTACTTACTTGGTTGGAGGCAATTATCTTAAAAATCGTTTTTGTTTAAATGGTTCACATCATTATTCGAGTGTTCACATGATAAAATCTTGGCAATTTAAAAAGCAAGTATTGCCGGAAATACTTCCAACATTCGACTCACAAAGCTCTCTAACTTTTTGAGGGGCTGGCTGGAAATTGTTGAAGAGTTTTGGCGAACGATTAATAGAATGCCTTTAAAACTTAGAACAGTGCTTTTCATTGATATACTAGAAATTCAATTAAGAACCGCGTTTAATTAACTGCTCAGTTAACTTTCGAGGGGAAAAAAATTAATGTACTTAATAAACGCGTGCGAACGTGATGAGAGGGGGGGGGGGGGTCTTCTTCCTCCTGAATTGTAACTTGTAAATGGAGTTATAATCTGATCGCAAAGATAATGACTTTCCATCCCTAACGAAACTGTTCAGATTTCTTTACCAGTAGCTTTGTGTGATATCCCGGATCAGGGCTGCCGTATTCCGTATAACCAATGCTATTTTTCCATTCACCGATGATTCCACCGGTTGAGAAAAGATTACACCGTTCAGTTCAGTGTACGACTGTAATGAACTAAAATACTCGCATCTGTAATATTTTCTCAACCGGTGGAGTGGTCGATGACTTTAAAAAACTTGCGGATATTTTAATTAATTAACGGAGTTTCCACCGATTAAGGACAGATTACAGATTAGAGTATTTTCGTGCATTACAGTCATACACAGAACTGAGCTGTGTAATCTTTTCTCAACCGGTGGAATTATCGGTGAATAGAAAAATAGCATTGATTATACGCAAAACGGCAGTTCTATCCCGGATACTCTTTTCTCGTCATTTAAGACGAGGAAGTTACTAAAGTCTCTTCCAGTTGATTAAGAGAGAAATAAAGACAAAGTTCTTAATTAAAGCTTTTTTTTCTTTCTTTCTTTTCATTTTCGCTCATAAAGATCATCCTCAGTGTAATGAACACGACGCCTTAAAAAAAGATTAAAGATAGATAAAATTATTTTATAGCCATCGCAAATAAGCTATAATTATTACTCCTTTATACCTGAATGACTTTCTCGTCCCTCCGCATTTTCCAATATTAACAGTGACCCAATTGCTATATCGTTGACTCTTCATCCCAGCTCGCTCGTTCGTCCAAGGATACGAATTTAACATTCTCACTCGTGAAAAATTCGTTGCATTTCTCCTAACAAGTCGGACTCCAAACTCGAGTTTTCTCGACTCACCAATGATGCACGGAAAAAAATGCCTGGTAATAGATTTCAAAAACTGGTAGACACTAAAGGTTAAAGTGCAAATAAAAAAGTGGTTATTTTCCTAAAGGGGAAAAGATGTAGTTCAAACCATTTTTAAGTAGATTCCTTTAAGAATATAACATAAAAATCATAATAGGAAAAAAGGAAGAAAATAAGAGAAAAACAAAGAAAAAAAAAACTGGAGGCATAAAATTGTTAAATATAAAACGGGAGCGCCACCATCCAGGGTTGGGGGGGGGGGGGGTAGAGAAGAAATAAGAAAAAATAATTTTAAGAAGAAATCTCATGCATTGACTTATTTGTTTATTTTATTTGTAAAAAAGTTTAATTCATAAATATAAGGAATTAAAAGTTGTGGCAGTATTACGATTTTAAGAGTAATTTCAAATTGGGAAAAAAAGGGGGGGGAAGAAATATTATTATTTATATTATTATTTATATAATAAAATGTTAACAAAATGTCGCTGTGGTCGATAGCCCCGATTGTGGGGCTGACCAGTTTATTTTATTGTAAATATCTGTGGGTCATTCCATTTTAAATCAACCAGAGCCTGTGCTGCCTAGTCATGGATTTTGGAAATATTTTGTGGGGTGATTGTAACTACTTTTAGTAGCTCAAAACGTATTTTTTCATATTTTTTTAGCTTACGGCCCCTGAGATATAGGCAACCGGAAATTCAAAAATTGCGATTTTAGGCTTATCTTTGAACGCGTGCCACAGCCTTAATTCTCAACGGAAATATACGGTTGAGGTCTTATTTTGCTGCGTTTTGTGTCTTCTTTTCATTGTTTAAGGTCGTTTTTCATTAATTGAAGGTTTAGCAGGTTGCATACCTATTTGAACTGTGGTGACCCTATTGCAATTTTTCCGATCTTTGATAATTTTTTTTAATAGGATAGCATTGGTAGAAAAAATTCATACTTTCCAAGCTTTAAGTACACTACTAAGAGTACCTGCTCAAAAAAAATTGGATCTCCTGAGCAATTTTTTCTAGTTGAAAAAATTGCTTAAAGTCGGCTGAAATTAAGAAAGACCCAACTTTGAGGTTAAAAAAGTCGATGTGGGGATTCATGAAAAAATCTTAAAAAATAATTAAAATCACCGCTTTTATGTCTACTTTCAATATCTGAAGTCGAAAGTTTGTGTATTTGATCGGTACAGTCGATTTTTTTTTTTTTTTCAAAATTGGTAAAAATACAATTTGCTCGAACACACGCGATTGAAGCGAATAGAAGAGCCAACTCTTTGAGGTTTAAAAATCTTGCAAAATCTCTAAAATGATCGCTTTTAAGTCCTTTTTCAACGCCTGAAGTCGAACATTTGATTACTGAAGCGCTTCAGTTGAAAAACAAGTTCGTAAAATCGGTAAAAACACAATTAGCACGGCCACAATCTGAGCTCAGTTCAGGGCATAGGGGCGTCGCGTGAAATTTTACCAATTTTACAAGCTTGTATTTCAACTGAAGCGCTTCAGTAATCAAATGTTCGACTTCAGGCGTTGAAAAAGGACTTAAAAGCGATCATTTTAGAGATTTTGCGAGATTTTTAAACCTCAAAGAGTTGGCTCTTCTATTCGCTTCAATCGCGTGTGTTCGAGCAAATTGTATTTTTACCAATTTTGAAAAAAAAAAAAAATCGACTGTACCGATCAAATACACAAACTTTCGACTTCAGATATTGAAAGTAGACATAAAAGCGGTGATTTTAATTATTTTTTAAGATTTTTTCATGAATCCCCACATCGACTTTTTTAACCTCAAAGTTGGGTCTTTCTTAATTTCAGCCGACTTTAAGCAATTTTTTCAACTAGAAAAAATTGCTCAGGAGATCCAATTTTTTTTGAGCAGGTACTCTTAGTAGTGTACTTAAAGCTTGGAAAGTATGAATTTTTTCTACCAATGCTATCCTATTAAAAAAAATTATCAAAGATCGGAAAAATTGCAATAGGGTCACCACAGTTCAAATAGGTATGCAACCTGCTAAACCTTCAATTAATGAAAAACGACCTTAAACAATGAAAAGAAGACACAAAACGCAGCAAAATAAGACCTCAACCGTATATTTCCGTTGAGAATTAAGGCTGTGGCACGCGTTCAAAGATAAGCCTAAAATCGCAATTTTTGAATTTCCGGTTGCCTATATCTCAGGGGTCGTAAGCTAAAAAAATATGAAAAAATACGTTTTAAGCTACTAAAAGTAGTTACAATCACCCCACAAAATATTACCAAAATCCATGACTAGGCAGCAACATATTTCATTTATTTTGGTTGATTTAAAATGGAATGACCCCTGTAGAACATATAATTTTAATAAAGCGCTGAAAAAAAAAAAAAAAAAAAAAAAAAAAAAAAAAAAAAAAAAAAAAAAAAAAAAACCTACCAGAATACTTGTTCCCCTCCGTCCTCTAACTTTGCTGGTTGTCTCTACAAGGTACTCCTGGTAAATTTTGCCTGGTTCGTTTTACAAGGTCGTCTGACTTTTTTACCAGGTTTACTGGTAGCTCTAACTAGATTGCTTCAAAATCTTACAATGTTGCCTGGTCGTTCAGAGCAGGTCCACTGGTAGCTATAACTAGATTGCCTCAAAATCTTATACAAGGTTGCCTGGTTGTTCAGAGCAGGTCCACTGGTAGCTCTAACTAGAATATACATGTAATATAATAAATAGCGCACTCTAGGTGTGAAGTTTGGAAACTGTCTTGATGGTGAGCTTAGTCACTGTGAAGTTGGGGTCAAGTTATTAGACACAGTTATTAATATACGTACAAAATATCTATGTTCTATACAAAGTGTGTTTTTTATCTCCCCCCCCCCCTGGTTCTTTTTCTTGCTAATTGAGAAAAAATGTTGCGGATTGGACCATTCTTCATCATTTTGGCTGAATTTTTTTTTTGGGGTCGACCCCCCCTCCCCAGCCCCCCTAGGGGAGCCCTTAATTTTAAAACAATTTTGGGGCTCTTAAATCAAATTTGAACTAATTTCATGTCAAAACTATTTCATTATCTGAAAAGAACTTGCTTTTTAGAGTATTTTTGACCCATAGTTTTTTT
The DNA here is from genome assembly GCA_011764245.1 of Trialeurodes vaporariorum. Taxonomy (NCBI): domain Eukaryota; kingdom Metazoa; phylum Arthropoda; class Insecta; order Hemiptera; family Aleyrodidae; genus Trialeurodes; species Trialeurodes vaporariorum. Next base: position 11,002,114 of record VMOF01000001.1, on the reverse strand, counting down.
AATTCCGACTTTCCAAAGTGGAGTAATGATTTTTTGAAAATGGGTCCAAATCGAACTTTGAAATTCGATATATCGAAAACAAAAAACGATATCAACTTCCGATTTGCGCCAAAAGTCTTAGAATTTGGCGCCCTTTCGAACGATGTATCACAAGATAGGGGTTGCTATTTGAAATTTTTGAGATAGCCATTCTGGGGGCTCCCCGGGGGGGAGGCTGGGGGGTTTCGACCCCAAAAAAAGAAAATTCAGCCAAAATAATGATGAAGAATGGTCCAAACCGCAATATTTTATTTCAATTAACGAGAAAAAAAACCAGGGGGGGATGAGATAAAAAAAACACCCTGTATAACATGTATATTTAATACTTCACCATATAATAAATGTATAGTACACAGATCATATACCTAAATTTCCACCTCTTGTGCTACTTGGGCGCGTGACTTCGAGTGACACTGATGCTTTCAGATTCAATCATTGACAGCAGCCGTTTTTATTACGACTTTTTTATACCTAAAATGCTGGTAATATCTTTAAAGGTGACTTGTTAATTCAACGAGGTTTCCCTTGTTTTACCTACACGGCGAATATTTGATGTAACAAACGGCCTGGTTACTCAATGTAGGTCGAACTGGTAAAAAAAAGGGCTCCGGTTAGTACAACAATGTTGATGAAGAGTTTCACCAGGTTTTTATACGTTGGCTACCCTAAACCAGGCACAGTCTAAAAATCGGTTACTGACCCGGTTGAATTAACTAGCTTCCTCTTGACCAGGCAACCTGGTAAATTTTAACCAGGTTAACCTCGCATACCGTACTAGGCACCTAATTTGTTTTACCAGGTGCCTGTTTCGCCTTACCGGAAAACGGACTTTCAGCCGCAGTTGGTTAATGTGACACGGTTTTTTATTCCGTGTGAGTTAAGTCCTGAAGGGTTTTAAAATCAACAGGAAATCCTCCGTTAGTGTGACACGTGATCGAGAGAAGAAGAAAAAACACATTGTCGAGTTTCTTTAGCGCAAGATATCAATCTCAAAACGTGAGATCTCTCCGTTCGTGAGAATTTTCAATAGTGGCACGAAGTACGAGGAATAAGAGGAGTGAAACCACCCACTCTTTTCCTATCCCTTTTCTACCCCCCTCTCTCTCTCTTTCTGTCTCCCTCTCTCTATATTTCTCTCTTACTCTTTCTCTCTCTCTTTCAATCTATCTCTATCTTTCTTTCTCTCTCTCTCTGTCTCTCTTTGTCTCTCTCTATTCTCTCTCTCCCTCTCTCTCTATTCCTCTCTCTCTCTCTCTCTCTCTCTCTCTCTCTCTCTCTCTCTCTCTCTCTCTCTCTCTCTCTCTCTCTCTCTCTCTCTCTCTCTCTATTTCTCCCTCTCTCTCCAGTCCTCTCTTAATCATTCTCTCTCAATATTTCTCTCTCTCTCTTTCAATCTACCTCTCTTTCTTTCTCTCTCTCTCTTTCTCTCTCTCTCTCTTTCTATCTCCTTTTATCACCCTCTCTCTCTCCCTCTCTGCCTCTCTCTCTCTCTCTCTCTCTCTCTCTCTCTCTCTCAACCTATCTCTCTCTTTCTCTCTCCTCTCTCTCTCCCTCTCTCTCTCTCTCTCTCTCTCTCGCTCACTCTCTTCCTTTCCTTCAGCTGCCACGCCTTTTGATTCCCCGGGACAAAGTGACAGTTGGCAGCGTACAAAAGAGAGCAAAACGAACAGTTAAAGGCCGCGGATCCCCCCCCCCCCCTAGTTCCCCCCTCCTCGTCCCACCATGCCCGGCCCGTCGGTAAGATTACTTTATTGTGTGAAAGTTTACAGTTGAAAGGCGTTTTCATTTAGGGAGCATTGTTGGTCCCGTGTACAAAGATTCGGCCGTATAATACACATTAACATCGAGACGGGCGCGTTTTTCTTTCTCCCCCCCCCTTGCTCGCCACGAGAGAAAGAGATGCTCTCGCTTGGCTTCGGTCCCTCTCGTTTCATTTCCTTAGCTCTGCACGTCTCTGTTTCGTTTTTCCATCGCTTTCAGTCCGCTCAATTAACGATGAGATTATTGGTTTTTCATATCTGACACTTTTCGGTGGAAAGACAGTCTTGTCTAACGCATTTTTGGACAACGACACTGCTGGTCCAAATCCAAATTGACGGTTAGCATCAGAGACAATATATAATAGAGACCACGCACTAGCCTTGCGCGAGTTTTATAAAAGAACAAGGCTCGTTCTTTTATTTATAACTTGCAAATAAAATGTCGACTATTTGCAATAATAATAATAATAATAATGGTTTTTTAATCAAAAATCGGATAAAATAATTTAATAAAACACTTTAGAGACGGAAAACAATAACGAAGTAAAATAGACAACTTGAAGTTAGAAAAATAAGACAATGTATAAAAATTATTTAAGTTCCAATTTGAGAGAGACAGCTCCTAAGGAAATAAGGACTGTGATCCTCAATACGCGATGTAAGAGAATGATTCGTTGATCAGTTTTTGTGATGAGCTCTGCTCGATCATCGGACAGCCCAACTGGGTGGTCGAAGTGATCTATAATGTGAGAAGTATCGAGTTGCACAATATTAATTAGTAATTAGAGGTGCATATGAGTACACAAGATATAACTCGCGCGGTGGCTGACTTTTTTTTTCGGAGCTCAACAGAAATTGAGGAGGTAGCTGGAAAAACGGCCTAACTAGCAAAATCGCGTTCTGAGAAAACGGCTGTTAAAGTTTTTATTTTAGTGCCAATCTAACATAGATGAAGAATCAGGCTTGGGTTGCATCAAAAAAGTTGATCCATACCCTCAGGTTGAAGTTGGTACAACTGAAATATGCTTTGGCTGTATAGGAAAGAGGAAATTGGATAAATACGAAAGGTCTACTAGGGTCGTTTTTCCATAGAATGACCTGTTGCACAGAGACAAGTCCTCACTAAACGCTGAGTATTAACTCCGTTTTTCCAGAGAACGACTTTCTGTATGGAACATATGTACTACATGATAGATGTAAAAAAAAAAAAAAAAAACCAAAAATCTGCAAAAAAGAGGCGAATTTATTAGAAAATAAAGAATATAAAATCATTCGTCCTCACATTCACTCTCGCTTTCACTGTTGCCCGAGTCCTCTTCACCATCTTCAATTTTCCCCATTATGGTCATTATAGTCGCCAGCAGAAGTGGCAACCTCTTCTCATATAAACTCCCATATCTCACTCAATTTTTGACGTACGGTCATGAAATTTTGTGAAGATATTATTGAGCCTATGTTCTCTCAGAAAAGTTGTTCTCCGGAAAAACGGCCTTAGCCGGCTATGGCCGTTTTTCCAACTAGCTCCTCAATTAACATAGGAGCATGAGGGAGCACCATCCAACATGGACCATACGTTGACTGATGCAATTTCGGTGCTTCGGATTCACGAGGCAAAAATCTCAACGACGCGACGTTTTTCATCAGTCAAAGTACGGTCCATGTTTTTCGGTGTTCTGTTGAGACCTCGAAAAAAAAAAGTTGCCACCGAGCGCAAACATGGGCAAGATAGATAGTGCATGGTCTCTATAACACTGAAAAAAACATAATTTAAGTAGAACCGAAGCAGCTTTTTAAAATGGCTTCGCAGAGTGAAAATCCTTGCTCTACCGGAGAAAGTTGCGGTTGTCCTGAAGCACTACTTTGGTAGATCCGTAGTAAGAAAAGATGTTGTCACTCTAAAGAAGTAGTGTTTTGGTAGACCTGCAACTTTCTCCGGTACAGCTTGAGCTTTTGCTCTGCGAAGCTATTTTAAAAAGCTGCTTCGGCTGTACAAAAACTTTTTTTTGTTCAGTTTTCAGTTTTTCAGTACCAGTGGCGGCTCGTGCGATTTGGCAACAGCGTTTTTATCCCATTTAAATACATAGAAAACAATCGAAACTCGAGGAGGCTGCCAGCCTCCACTTGAATCGATTTTTTACCTAAGTTCAAGTGGAAAGAATGCATGGTTGCCAAATCTCACTGGCCGCTACTGTTCAGTACACGATCAAACCAGGAGCGTAAAATAAGCAATCGATGAGCCAAAATCCACCACAAACAGCAGAGGTGAGCGAACCGTTGCATGTTTGGTTGATGTTCCGTCCATCAAACAACTGTCAAACAGTAGAGTTATGGATGGTGTGTGTCATCTGTTAACAAATTTCAGTCAACAAAGCCAACTAAAACCGTTTTTGAGATGGTTCGGTCAAGTTTATGTTTGAATTTGAGGAATGTCAAGTTGGCAATTCTGCAGTTTGATCAAATCCATTTAAGCGTGTACGAAGGCCTTTCAGATTGAATAAGTCCGCACGAATAGTGCCTTAGAAATAATAATTTCCAATGTTGAACCATTTAGTAAACATGTTTTTGGTCGAAAACAGTTTGAATGCATTGTACGGACGAGTTTTCTCCACATCGCGTTTTGTCCAAAAATTAAAAATGTATAAAAGTGGATCCATAAAAATTAACGATAGCAAAACTTTTTTCTCCTTTTTTTTCATTGTCCTCTACCGCCAACTAGGGCCCAACAGACGAAATGGAAGAGGAAAGAAGGAGAAAATATGAAAGAGAAAAGAGTTACACATACATGTCTTTCAGAGATGATTAAGTAGTAACCGACGACGTATACATATAGTAACCGCATACTTTTGTTTTAAGGACGGAGGATTCCTAACCGACGACCTTTCTGCAGACATTGAAAAAAGAAACGGAAAGATCATACATTTATCGAAGCGAAATAAAATTACCATTTACAGCGTGTTGCGTACATTTTTTTTCTTTTTTTTCAGAGGCACTTGGCAATGATTAAACATTAGCGATAATGTAATAAGTGCCATAAACCTGGAGTAATTTTTGCCTTATAGAGGTGGTATTCATAATTTCTAAGCTCAAAAGGACCGCAAGAAAACAATGAAATTCTACGTGATGGAAAATTTATTGATGATGAGCCATCGTTAGCTTCAAGCTCATTGGTAAGGAAAAAAGAGAGCTTAGAGGGAGTGAATTTAAAAAAAAAAAAAAAAAAAAAAAAAAAAAAAAAAAAAAGACGGAGAGAGAGAGAGAAAGTGAGAGAGGGGGAATGGGAATTAGAGGAAGGGAACAAGTAGCAAGGGAGTTGATTAGGGGGTTGAGTCGATCACAAGGATTTATTCTACTTCTGGGAAAGAGGAAAAATAGGATAAAATTGGGTGGGGGGGGGGGGGTGTAGGAATCGAATCAAATTTGTAAAAGTTATTAAGCGCTCGCAAAAGGTAAATGGTTTAATCACTCTTCGAAATAATGATTTTAGTGGAATGGTGTAAGCATAGCCGTAGCTAGGATATCGTATTTCTCTCTCTTAGCTCATTTGACTACATGTTTTAGAAAAGGACAGAAACAGGGGCTGAAGTCACGTGACAGCTCCTATAGTCATCCTTTTCTAAGGCATGCGTTCAAAATGGGCTAATGGAGAGAAACAATATCCTGGCTACACTTATGGGTGTAAGTATTCCTGCGAGTTCAGAGACAATTTCATGGTGATGAGGTCAGCGTTGAAATTGTGGCTCACGTAGGCCACCGCCTAGTCAGATTCTTTCAATGTTGCCGGTAAAATTCTCTTTTATCATGAAACGTAGTTGAAACGATTTTTGCTCAGAATTTAAGCCTTCATTTGCATAAGCTGCAAGCTTTTTTAGCGCATCAAATAGTCTCAAAATCCACTCATAAACCCACAAAAGACACGTTTATGAAAAAAGAGTAAGATGGCGGTCAAACGGGTGAATCAACTTGCCCGGCGTTTCCTTCACAGAATTCGGGCAAATCGACACAAAGAATGAAATATTCACCGTAGTAATCACAAACAAAAACGAGAAAGTAAAAATTACCGGAAAAAAACACACAAAATGACACAAAATACAAATATATTATAAAGAAGTAAGTCGTTTGTTTACATTCTACACGGAAAAAAAATGTTTCAGATTTAAAAAGAAATATTTTTGAACTATATGACAAAAAGACGTATTTTAAAATTGAAACTAAGTTTTGTTAAACTAAAGAAACTTTTCATTAGATCAAAATACCGAATTTTCAATTTAAAAACAATTGTTTTCAATTTAAATACAGTTATTTTTAATTGAAAAACAATTATTTTTACTTTAACTCTTTCCGTTGCAGTGTCCATTATAATGGACGACCATTTTTTATGGATCCTTATGGAAATTTGGAAAAATTGACTCACACATAAAATCATATGAGAAAAGTTCATTCAATTTAATGGTATAGGTTTCAGATTACAGTGACACTTCTTTCATAATTCATGACAGAAAGGGTTTTGAAAACAATTAATTTGAGTTAAAAGTACGTCTTATTGTCATATAATTCAAAAATGTTTTTTTATTTTTTTTTTTTTAAATCTAAAACATTTTTTTTTTTTTTTTTTTCTGTGTAACCCCCAAATACGTCATTGGTTATCTTTCGGTACTCGAGGTGTTTGCATGTAGGGTCGATCCGCCCCTTCGACTGCCATCCTAGGCTTTCCTTAAAACGTCTTTCGTGGGTTTGTGCGTGGATTTTGAGACTGTTTGACGCTCTCAATGTGATTTTCAAGCGACTTTATACCAGAAGCAACCCCTCCATAACGATATAGCAAAAGTATGCAACAGACCCATTAAGAAGGTTCAAGATAATCCACTGCAGACATGGTACTATGACTTGCAGTGGCGTAGCGTGCTATTTGGCGACGTTGCAGTTCGTCCATTTAAACCCATGAAAAAGATCGAATGATAGGGTGTTCGGTAAACACCTTCACATTCGACCTTTTACACAAGTTTGAATGGACACAATACAACGTTACCAAATTACACGCTACGCCACTGATGACTTGCAAAAGAAACTGTCCTGGTAGAAATTTTCATTCTTTCAAAACCCCACAAGTTTTAAAGAATATTGCAGTTTTTAGGTATTAAAGGTTTCACAGAATTACCTCTAGAAAGCATGCCTCAAAAAATCCAAAATCCGTTAGAAAATAATGGATACCTCTATCAAGCAGCATTTTTATGAGAGGACTTTTTTTTGTGAAGGTCATAATAAGGACCTATTCGTTTAATAAAAGCGTGGGGTAGACGTGCACTCACAAGTCACTACCCACCACCCACTACCCCCACTACCCAGTCATGACTCCTGAGAAGGTTCGGTCTGACTTGTTTATATTTTCACGGGTGTAGAGCGATTTTAAATTAAGTTGCTACCCCTCGTCAGATTCATTTTTTAACATGTCATAAACACGTGTTTGTGTTGTTTGAATGTATGTGCTCCAAGGACGCAAGCATCCAATTTTACGATAGTTTCATATTTTAATACAAAAATGAAAGTATGATGAATTGCCAAGGATGCCTCGAAAAGTTATACTTGCCGCCACCCCCCCCCATGCTTATTTTCCATTCATATTTCGTCGCTGTGGTTTTTGCTACTCACCCCTTTCCTCTCTAAGTATTCTTCTCCGACCATTCATATTTTCTATTCATGTTATGTTACGATTTAGAGTTCTACTATACTGTTTGCAAAGAAACTCCTCCGAAAACCAACAAGCTATGGCAATGGAGAAAAAGGTGGATTTAGCAATCTGGCAACTTTGTATTGTTCCTATTTGAATGCAAGAGAAACAATTGATTAGCAAGAGGGCCATGGCCCCCTCAAAAATCGATTGTTTCTCATACGTTCAAATGGGATGAATTCATGGTTGCCGGATTGCTGGATCCGCCCGTGTTTAGAGAGGATTTGTTGAACGTGATATTTAAACTTCAAGCGGCCATGACGGGAATCTCTTGGACATTTTCACACAGGCTCGGTTTGTTTGCCTCACTTTTTTTAACCTTTCAATTATTTTTAAAAGAAAATCGTGACAAACACATTTAAAATTAGTTATTAACGAAAGTGCAAGTGAAGTGTTTTATAGTGGCTATCTGGACTCAAAAACTGATATTACTGTTTCTTCGGGATAGATTTGCACAGTAAAGAAACTGACCCATTATAAAAACAATCTAAATTTTTTCACCTGGATAGTTGTATTAAAATTCTATGTCCAGATAGATATCCATGCTTAAACATTTGCACTCTCGTTTAAAACCAATTTCCACCGGATTGATTACAAGTTTTGATTTAAGGTTAAAAAAGTGAGGCAAACAAACCAGATTCAGATCGCCCATGATATCACACTTTCAGATAAGACTTATAACATGTATGGCCCCCTCTATTGCTATATATAGCTCGTTGGCGGAAACGAATCCAATGGTGGCCCCTATAGAGCCTAAAATTTAACTCACGACTAATCAGAGAGGTCGTCTACCCTCTTGTCTTAACTCTCAACATACAGCGACTCAAGTAAGCATCAAAAACGACTAATGTGTCCGCGACATTTACCAGCCATCAGTGTTAATTTTACTCATTTTGAGTGTTTTAGAATAATTCTACGCCTACGATTTCACTTCATAATCGTCATCATATGTATTTTGAGACGCTGATTTCAAAAATGCTATCAGTTTTCATTAAACTGGCCTAGATTTTACGTAAATTCGAAATTACGTCTTCTTAGCAAAAAATTCGAAATTCTGGAAAAATTATGAGTATTGAGTAAAAACTAAGGCCGAATTTGAAATCAGCGGGTCAAAATGCATGGTTTATTACGCGAGAGGGGTGAGAAAAAGGTATCTTATATGATGAGAAAACTGATTTTACGTTCATAACAGCCGGACACACTATGTCGTTAAGGCGTAAACATCCAGAGACTCAATAGTATGTTGAGCATAGATGGTTCAGAAGCCTCCGTTCATCTGGCAACTCTGCCCGTGAGTTTGAGGAGTTGATACATTGTTGCCAGATGTGTGGTTAAAATCCGTTTATTCTACGTTGAGTCTTATAGGGAATATACGGCCTGGAGCTTTGGATCTGGAACCGGCAACACGGAGTGGATACTGGATACTGGATCCAATCCACTTTGTTCGATTACTGCTTAAGCCAAGAGTCACGTCATCAATAACAGAAGCTCTGATTATTTATTTATTTTGGCCACTCCCGTCTCGATGACCGCGTATTCGTGGCCTCCCATGTTATATGGCCGAAGGTAAGGAGGATACTTCTGTGGGGGAGGGGCACGGACAGGGAGGGGCAGGGGCAGGGCTAAGAGTGGGAGTGGGAGTGGGCCCCTAGTAATAAATATCCGTGATAATAACCGCGCGGCGGAGAAAAATGTTACGTACCAAACAATCCGACTTTAGTGATTTCATTCGTCTCAAACTCCCGTTGATCATTTGACCCTTCCCGCCGTCACGCCTCGGACCTCCCCCACCCTCCCCCCTCCCCCCGGCACTCCTTGATTCGTCGAACCAACACCGCACAGTCAAACAAACCGCCAAGAATGGGGCTCTCGCAAACTTTTGCTACAGCAAATATGAAAGGTTGATTCTCGTGATGTGAAATCGCGTGAAAATCACATTGAGAGCATCAAATATATATAGTCTCAAAACCCACTCATAAACCGCAGTTGGGCAAATGGGGTTGGTAATCGATTACACGATTACCGAGTAATCGTAATCGTCGTTTTTTCGGAGGGTGATTTTATGGTAATCAGGGCTGATATTTTACAAGCCACCCAACATATTAGCACAGAATAATACAATCAGAACGGAAACTCTGTCGGATTTTGAAGCAAATTCATTTCGCGTCCGCCATGTTGGGATATAGGATGTTTACATCTGGATTCGCGCTCGAAAAAAAAAAATTAGGACATGATCCGCGAAAATTTCATTCTGAAATGCCATTAGAATAAAAGTGAGGCCGGAAACTTAAGATTTCTTTCCAGAATTTACAGAAATAAATGAGTTTCAATACAAATCACACACGCCGCCATGTTGGGAAATAGGACCACAGCGTTGCCTATTGGTACCGGTAAATTCCAAACTTGCTTCCATTGGCTCTTATGGGAGTTTCCGTTCTGATTGTATTATTCTGTGATATTAGTTGCAGAAGAATTAGATCTAATCAAAAAGAGACCCTAACCCTTCATCGCGCAGCGTTCCTCCTGAGGAACAATTACTTTATTACCCACTAGCAGCCAGTATAATCTAAATTTGACGTTGCTGCTCGTTGGGTCACTTACGGCACATATAAGAGCATTGAAAAATAGTTCACAGTCCCGAAAACAGAGAGCGCTACGTATGAGATCTCACATCAAATCATGAAAAATCAGGTCAACGGCAAAATTGTCACTTGAATCGAAAAACGTCTTCTCATTATAATGACTGTCAATTATTTTTCGGTAATCATTTAAAAATTCCTTTCAACAATTTCTTTTTTTTTTTTACCAAAAAAAGCAACGTTTAATTGAAAAAGAATATAAAAATCTCGTCTTCTTGAATGCGTTACAGCATGTTAAAAAAATGGCGGAAAATTACAATTTTGAGCATATAGATCAAAAAATAACACAAGGATTTTTTTTTACTATTTTTTCCACTATTAGGGTAACTAGATGAATTGAAAAAAGTATGTTTCGTCAAAAAAGAAAAAATTGCGGAGTGAAGGGCTAAAAATGACTATTTATGAGTGAAAAATACATTTGATTACCATCCAAAGGTTTGACGATTACCGATTACCGATTACCCATCGCAGTAATCGTGTAATCGTGTAATCGATTACACTCCTATTTGCCTGCTCCTATTTGTCATAAACTCACAATAGACGTTTTAAGGGAAGCCCAATATGGTGGTTGAAAGGGCGAATCAACCGTGCATTCATGCACCGCGAGCAGCAAAAATGGCTGACGACGGTATTCGACAAAGTAGGTACGTGCCCGGTGTTTCCCTCTCAGAAGTCGGGCAAATCTACTTAAAACTTGAAATATTAACCATAGTAATCAACATGAACAATAACTAGGAAGTAACATTTACCGAAACAATATACAAAGAATGACACAAAATGTAGATACTACGAAGAACTGAGTCACTTGTTTACATTCTAACCGACGATATAAATTGCCGTCGTCGGTCAAGGTACTTAAATTTAACAGGTATGCTCGACTCGCTTCTCGCGTCATCCTCAGTGGCGCGCAGTTCAAAATCACTGGAGCAAGATGGCCGACAAAAAAAGGAAACTTATACTCTTTCCAGAAAACATTGGGCTTCCCTCTCCAGGAAAGCAGAAAACAGCCCAATGTATTCTGGGAAGAGTATAAGTTTTCTT
>VMOF01000001.1:10929751-10990410 GCA_011764245.1 Trialeurodes vaporariorum | reverse complement strand
ACATGAGAGTGGTATCAATTGTTTCTATTATTGAATGATGTTGCTGTTTTTTGTTTTTTTTGGTTTTTGTTTTTTTTTTAATCAACAGTTCATCGACTGGTTCGTCACACTTCTCCACCTCTTAAAAATAAATGCGTAGTATGTAAATATGTGATATCTTATGTGTTTGATGCAGGCAAATAAATATGAAGGAGAATATATTCGGTATAAAATTAAATAATATGATTCGATAACTGAAGCGGACGAAGGAAACGGTGGGAAGGGGCGCATTTAAATGAGAACGCGCGGAACCAAAGAAAGCAACGAAAATGTGACAGAATATAGCATGTCTATACCTATAGCACAATGGAAAAAACTCTCAACCAAGACGAGGGTGTGGTGCTTCGAAAGGCTGGAAAAATCGTCGTTTCATTCATGCAACAGCGCATTAGGACTGGAATCTAAGGATGAGACACGCGAACGTATAAAAATCCCAATGGGCTTAGAATCAACCGTTAATTGCTGCGCGTAGGGGTTGGAATTAAGGGTGAAATGCTGTACGGTTAAGAAGTGCCGTAAATGATTGGAATTGATTGTTAATGTCACTCGATATATAACGCTTTTGAAGGTCAATTTTTTTTTTTTTAATGTATATATATGGAACCAGATTTTTCATCCTAATATGTGTGACAAATCTGAGTTCGCTAAAAAAAATTGCAGCCTTTATAGCATGGGGTTCAAAAAGGCTTGGGATTGATTGTAAGTTGCTGCCAGGACCAGGATCGGGGGATCCAGGTGAATATATATATATATATATATATATATATATATATATATATATATATATATATATATATAATTTTCAACGAGTGGTATTTTCTCACTCAGGGGACCATGAAACGTGCTCATTTGATAAAATTTCCCGAAAAATCCAACATCGCACCCTCCGCAATAAGTAGATTCATGGAATCTACTTAAAACAGCAGGGCATTTTTTAAGGCCTACACTAAAAAAAAAAAAAAAAAAAAAAAAAAGATTATTAGAAGCATGAAAATATGTGAACCTATGAAAGGGGGACCACAATGAGGCTGTTGCGAACTTTTGCTACACGGGATTGAAGAGTTGATTCTTGCATAAAAACCTGTAAAAATGACAATGAGTACATTAAAAATTAAGAAATTTCACTCTCAGAATCGAGCTTAATGGCGGAGAGACGCAGATATCATGGGAAATTCCTATCTACATTGAGACGTACCTTTGTGTTTCCAAAGAGAAAGTGACGTATTGGATAGGAATTTCCCATGATACCTTCGTCGAACCGCCATTACGATCTTGCCTTTAAAGTAGTTCTGTAGGTTTATTACTGAATTTTAGATTTCCTCATGGTGTGATTTTCGTGTGTTTCGCTGGTTCTTATATCAGAATGGGCTATTCATTTGCTCACAGCAAAAGCTTGCAAGAGCTCCATTACTAGAATTCTTGTGTTTGTACCATAGTTCTTGTAAATGTTTGGGAAATTCTAGTTCTATGGCTAGATTTTGGTATTAACACTGGAATTTTCTGGTCAAAGTACTAGACTTTCAGTGGTTCACACATTGTTGTGTTTCTGGTAATCTTTACATAGTATAATCTGACAAGCCCTATTTTTTCGAGTTTTGAGTCGAGTTTTGGGTCGAGTTTTGAGTCGAGTTTTGGGTCGAGTTTTGGGTCGAGTTTTGAGTCGACTTTTTAAAAAAATGTTCAAAAATGTGTTTCCACACTCTACGGACGTTGCTATTTATGTTACAACGCTGTAACTTGGCATGATAATAGATTTTAATGTGATTAGGAGCCCGAAATTTTCAGAATTTTGATACCTTGATTTGTAATCGAGTTATTGCGAATTTGCGTACCGCGGCAATCGCAGCGGGGGTGGGGTGAATCGCAGAGCGTCTGGGAGATTGTGACCGAGACGAAAAAGGTTCATCCGTCCATGGGGGGTCCGGGTGGAGTGGATTCGGAGCGTGTGGAAGGTTGAGATGAGACAAAGAGGGCTCACCCGTCAGAGGACCTTCTTTTTACTCCCGTCAATAAATCTGTCAATACTCTGCGGACAATCCTGCACCCACCCCCTATTTCTCTGCGTTGTCAGGTAGGGCAAGGTAGAGACAACTTTTAAACCTGTCTACATTTTTAAGGATTTCACATTCAACCTGGCAGCCGTTCATTTTGTTTTTTTTTTTTTGTTTTTTGGTTTTTTTTTTTTTTTTAACTAGAGGGCTTCGTCCACTGGCTGCTCCACAGTCCACCCCTCAACAGAGTGGTGCCCCGCGCCGTCTTCGACGTTACAGGTTTTAATATTGCTTCAAATTACGATTCAAAAGAGAATCTATCTGCATTTAAACTCGCGGGTCAACCTTTAACGACGAAGACGGCACGTAGTCACCTTTGAGGGTGGCGCGGAGCGCCACTCTATTGGGGGGTGGGCCGCGGAGCGGCTAGAGGGCGAAGCCCTCTAGTATAACTAGAATCTGGTATAATGACTCTAGGTTTTTTTCCGTGTAATAAAATGTTTGGAACGAACGGTCCTCGGTTTTTATTATCAGAATACCGAACTTGTATACGCGTACTATACAGTGCTTAAAGTGCAATTTGGCGACATTTTTTCTGTCCATTTAAACGGACGTGAAAGGTCGAACTATTGGAGGTGCCACACTGCACAGTACACTCCCTTGAATCGATATTTTTCATACATTCAAATGGACAAATCGCGGCGTTGCAAAATTACACGCGACGCCTCTGGTCTCTGGTACAATAGCTGTCGATATAAATACAATCATTAAAACAGCCCGTCACATAGAATAAAATAAAAACTTAATTGGGAATTAGGCAGAGGAACAAATTCTTTTTTCTCTTTCTGTTCCTCAGTCTTTTTCCCAATTAAGTTTTTATTTTATCCTATCGATATATAGCTATTCATTTTACAGCACTTTTCATATTCAGCATTTAGATCGATCCACTTTCAAACATAAAGTATTTTTGTTCTTGACTTTAATCGTGGGCTTTATTTTCGTCTTTGATTCATAACATTGTTTTTCGTTTAGAAACCACTTATATATCAAAACATAATGAAAGCTTACCATATATGAGCACCAAATATAAGTCTATGAATTTCTCTCAACACTTATTAACATACTTATGCATTTTTAATGCAACTTATTAAACTTTTCCATAATGGGGATCTTGCAAAATGTTGATGTGAGTAATCAAATCTGATGTGAAAACCAGTAAAAATCAGAAAAATCTCACTAAATAAGTCTAACATTCTGTAATAAACCCACAAAAGTGCTACAACGGCAAGATCGTAATGGCGGTGCAACGCAGGTATCATGGGAAATTCCTGTCTAATTCGTCAATTTCTCTACGGAACCACAGAGATATGTCTCAATTCAGATAGGAATCCATCTCCCATAATGCCTGCGTCTCTCCGCCATTAAGCCTGCTTCTGAGAGTGAATTTCGGGATTTTTTAGTGTACTCATCGTCATTTTTACCGGTTTTTATACAAGAGTCAACCCTGCGATCCCCTGTAGCAAAAGTTTGCAAGAGCCCCATTGTTTCCATCAAGTAGCTGAAAACAAAATATGAAAAAGCTAATCTAGGTTCATTTTAATTAGTTCCAGAGAGTTTATTTCTGAAGTGCACGCTATTATTCATCATAGAAGAATGAGAAAACTTTTTCCGCCATAGTACTTTTTTTCTTCTTTTTGTTCCACTCTTCTGTTATGGAGTACTTCTTAGAATTTGTGTTTGATCAAGGGCGCTTCATTTAAAAGTATCTGGAGGATGTAGGTCAGTGTAGTGGCGCAGCGTATTTTGCAATTCGGCAACGTTGTATTCTATCAATTTATTTAATCCCATCGGAAAGGTAGAATTCGAAAGTTTTCACGGAAATGACCCACTGAGAGAAATCACTTTTTTCAAAACAAGGAAATACGTTTACTTGTGACAGTTTTCCTTGCGCAAAGTAAATTCTGATTGCATGAATGAGAATCACTGTCACAACAAGGAATCTTTTACTTGTAACAGAAGACAATTTTCTTGGATTAAAGGAATTTTCCCTTGGTCAATATTTTATCGTGCAGTTTCTCTAACACAAACGAAATACTCCTTGGATTAAAAAAATAATTCTTTCAGTGTAGGCAAAAAGAAAAAAATCAGCAAGCCGATCATTTACTTCATCGTTGAAACGATCGTTTAAGACTATGTATGAGTGATTCTATTGGTCGAATATCGTAAAACTTAGCCGTTGCTATGGTAACCATCGTTATAGTGTCCGTTTTTTAAAGGTCACTCATGAATAGCCTTTATAAAACGAGACTCTTAACGATGGTTACCATAGCAACGGTCATGATTGACAATTTTTGGCCAATAGCATCACTCATAGACAGTCATATAACGATCGGTTTAACGATGAAGTAAATGATCGGCCCGCAGATCAAGCGTAGGTAATGTTGACTTTCAGAAGAATTATGTCAAGATTTACATTACCTCATTAAAAAGCTGACAAAAATGTTGGTTTCGTCAGATTAAGTTTATTTTGATTAGTTTTTTTACCAACGGTGTTTTAGTTGAAATGTGTTTGAACATCTATATTTGCTTCAAAAGTTCATAAAAATAGAACCAGTTGAGAAAAACTTAATATGTGGACATTAATATGATCGTTAGCTTATTAGCTTTAGAATGGGCAAAATCAAATCTCGGTATGAGTATTTGCAAGTCACCATTACACGCCTGATTGCTTGATCTGATTTTTTTCTAATCATAGACCAGCAGCTTGCTCTTTGCCTATCATTGCGATTTGCCTGCGATTTATACATAGCTGTACAAATCCATCGGAGTGAATTTATAATACACGGTCCACGAATAAGCTTTAAACGGAGAAGAGGGGGTGAAAAAAAAGAAGAAAAAAATCCTCCCATCTAGGCAACAGCGTTGACTTTTGCACTGCTCGCCTTAGCAAAGTTGATGGGGGTGTAGCAAGGGGCGGGGGGAGGGGAGAGGAGGGTCGGAAGCTGAAGCTCCGAGGAGCCCCCAAAAGACGTTCCATTTACCACTGCTAGTTGCCTCCAGCTGGTGATTAATCACCACCCAAAGATGGATTAGCAACTGTCGTCGTGCTACGGCCTCGGAGTCATCAGATTTGGCGGGAAAAATCGTCCGATCCCGTATCGGCTCTTTTAAGTATTTAAGCGAATCCGATGATTTTGGCAACGCTGGAACGGCTGGGGAACTCCCAAGCTTGCAGGTTGATGAATAAGAGAGAGAGAAGCCGGCGTATTAAATACTAAGATAAGTGTCAGTCTCGCTCTCTCTCTCTCTCCCTCTCTCTCTCTCTGTCTCTCTCTGTCTCTCTCTCTCTCTCTCTCTCTCTCTGTCTCTGTCTCTGTCTCTGTCTCTGTCTCTCTCTCTCTCTCTCTCTCTCTCTCTCTCTCTCTCTCTCTCTCTCTCTCTCTCTCTCTCTCTCTCTCTCTCTCTTTCCCTCCCCCTCTTCACCCAATTCCAGCTACCCCCGCCTCATCTATCGTTATACCCTCCTTTTTCACCCCCTAAAAGTTACCTCCTTCCGCGACCATGATTTTAAACATCTGTACTCACGAATATACATTCCTCATTAGATGCACCTTCCGTTCGGTATGCATAGACCAATTCACCATGTAGATTCGTCTATCTGTGATTGTATCGCATCCCCTTTAAAACGGCAAAACGGTAGGTCTCTTGAGACAGGAGCAGAGTTGGGCAAATGGGACTTGCGAGTACCTTTTTTGAACTGCCGAGTAACTTTAGTAGTTGATCTAACGCTCCGGGTAAATTTTGTACTTGGGACTAGAAAAGTTTTATAATTGTTGTCAAAGAGTGATAACTGGATTTTTTTTTTTTTTTTTTTTTTTTTTTGTTAAACCGAAAATAATATTTGATTTTTGAAAATCAGCAATTCAAATTACGTTTATTTTTGGTGTCAGAAAAAAGTCTTGTTACAGTGGAGCCAACTTCAATTTCATTTTTTTAGTGTGTCAAGTCACCCTTAATTTTGTTTAATCACGAGTCTTTTAAAGGGAGAAGGTAGTGCCTATCTCGCCAATGTAAAAAGTACCCTTCTTCAGGTACCATTTTCTGCCTAAGTCTTAGAGCTAGAAACTTCAAATTTGCTACAACTAATCTTTATATGTATCTCAACAAAGTCCACCACCTTTTTAATTTTTTCTCAAAAAAACTTTTTGTCAGTGAGTCTTAAAAAAATTATTAAAAAACCTAAATTTTCAGTACTCTTGCTAATTCAAGAAAAAAAAAACAGTCATATTTGCAGTTTTAAAAATAGGTGCATTGTGTTAAGCATATCCAGACAAACATTTTAAAAAAAAAATGAGCTTTTTAAGTGCAATAGTGCACTAAAATAAGAGTACCGAAACATGGAAAAACCATTATTTTCGGGAGAGGACTTTAAAGTTCATACAACAGAAAATTATGAAGTTTATAAATCAGCTTGAATCAGTCCCAAAAAAACAAAAATCAGAATCGATCTACTTTCTTTTTCTTTATTTATTTGCTTTTCTATCATCGAAAAATGTACATAAATTAGATATGGAAATGTTCGTAAGGTTATGCAGAACAAAAAAAAAAAACAGTAAAAAAAAATTGAGATTTTTCAATTTTTATACTACCTTCTCCCCTTAAAAAATAGTGTCTGTTCCAAATGAAACGGTCTTGCTCTTACAAGCTCCGTTTTATATGAACCGAGGCGCGATTGTTACCTCAGAGATATTAATCCAGTGACCCCTAATTTTGATTAAATTAGAGCTAAATCTAAGGGTCGCCGTAAGTATCAACGCGACGAGCTGCAATGTATTTAATTCCTCCTCTTGATTTTGAATATTTAATTGATATTTTGCAGACCCTCCTAAAGATGAGTTCGCGATCTGAATGAGACATTAAAACTTAACTTTCATTGCGAGAATCAGCTGCCGGAAGTTTTTCATTTGCATTTAAATGGTTACAATGGATATTATTTTTCAATCAATTGGTTGCCGCTGATTTTCATTGTTTTTTCGTCAGTCTCTTCCAGCCAGGGCTGCCTTTTTGCTAAAAGTAAAGACATTTTTCTATTCATCGATGATTCCTTCAATTGAGAAAAGATTACACAGTTCAGTTCAGAGGGTATGATTGTACTGCAAGAAAATACTCTGATTAGTATAGTAAGCTCTCCTCAATGGGGCGCTCTTGCGAACTTTTGCTACACGGGATTGAAGAGTTGATTCTTGCATAAAAACCTGTAAAAATGACGACGAGTACACAAAGAAATCACGAATTCACTTTCAGAATCGAGCTTAATGGCGGAGAGACGAAGGTATCATGGGAGATTCCTATCTAAATTTATACATACCTCTGTGTTTCCAAAGAGAAAGTGACATATTAGATAGGAATCTTCCATGATACCTGCGTCAAATCGCCATTGCGATCTTGCCATTAAAGTAGTTATGTAGGTTTATTACTGAACTTTAGACTTCCTCAGAGATGTTTGCTGTTTTTTTTACATCAGAATGGACTATTCATTTGCTCACAGCAAAAGTTTGCAAGAGCCCCATTGGTGCAATGGCCGTTAACTCATTGAAATATCCTCACTCTTTTTTAAAGTCATCGATCACTCCACCAATTGAGATTAGATTACAGATGAGAGTATTTTTGTTAATATTACAGTCATACATTGAACTCAACTTCGTAATCTTTTCCCAACCGATGAAATCGTCGGTGAATTGAAAAATATTATTAATATACGCAAAAAAGCAGCTCTGCTTCCTGCTACTGAGCTCCTACATGTTCCGCCTTTTTCAAAACTGATCATGGGCGTCCGCAGTGGGGGACAAGAAGGGGCACTTGCCCTCTCCCCCCTGAAATTCAAAACAGTCAAAATTTCACGATAAAAAATGAAAGGAACGAAAGAAATTGAAATGTGAATCATGGGAGTAATAGTTGACAAACTTTATTGTTAGTTTATTTTGTGAATTCAACTCACTTTTTGCATGGAAATGTTGAACGCAGAGGCGAAAATAACGCCCCCGCAGCCCCCGCGGCACGGGGGGGCGCAACATTCCTAGGGGCGCAAAATCAAGGGAGAAAAAGAGGGGGAAAACCTTGCAAAATGCGGCTTCAAATAATATCCTCGTGTTAGAGGTTAGAGACAGAGAAAAGAGAGTGTGGAAGAGACGGAGGTGGGAGAAGAGAGAGGCGAAGTATTAAAAGGCAGGCAATAATTGCATTGTTTGTAACGAAAAACATCTCGTTTTGAAACTCGTGTGAAAAAAAAAAGAGCGGTCAGCCAGCCTACCCCAGTGGAAGAGGCAGAGATGCCCGGGCCCCGGGGGAAGTAGAAATGGAACATATTGGGAACTAAATAGAGTCAGGTCATATGAGTGCGTGACCAAACAAAACAGCAATAAAATCATGCAGTACCGAAAAAAATTAACTTTGTCTTTGTCGCATCGTATCTGCCTTTATTCAAGGGCCGAAACAAGGGCTGCGAATCTTCTTTCCTCAATTTTTCGTCCGATTTTTTTTTCTGGACTTCCGGTTTATGTATACCCAAGACCTTCGCGGGGCATATGACCTGGTGGGGGAGGGGAGGGGAGGGGGAGGGGGAGGGGTGAGAGGCTCAGGGCGGAAGGGGCGCTGTTTTTGAGATCGCGGGGGGGCGCGAAATTCTTATTTACGCCACTGGTTGAACGATACATTTTTCTTCCTATCATTATCATCTGAACGCTGTCCCTTTATTATTAATATCAAACACTTCAAAATTATGATTAATATTTGGTACTCCTACAGTGGCTTAGTAATTCTATATTGTTTTGGATAGAAAAAAGTGGTTTCCCTTTTTTCCTCGGGAGAGCGGGGGGGGGGGAGGTGTCCCCCAGACCTTCCATAGGGATTCAACAATTTTGCCCCCCCCTTGGAAATTTTTCTGCGGGTGCCCATGTAACTGATGGTCTCTCAAAGAATATCCAGTGCTGAAGCGTGCAACTTAACAGCATTGCATCCCCCCACCCTTTAACCCCAAGTAAAAAATCGAAGGTTGTTCACTGCAAAAAAAGAAATAATAAAAAAGAAATTTTCTTAAAATTTTCAAAAGTTTTCGAGGATTTCGAAATCCTCCCGAAGACAGTAGAATTTGTGGTTGTTTTACGTTTTTTAAAATAGGTTTCTTGAAATAAAAAAATATAATTTGTTTGGATCTTTTTACCTATAAAACTGAAGTTTAGTAATACGAAAGTGAAAGTTTCACAGAAGATTTTGAGTCTGTTTATAGATATATTTAAAACTAAAAATTAAGTAGTTTCTTTGTTGTCTAATAGTTTTCCGCAGTCTTTCAATAAACTATAAATTATTGTTGCATCTGCTATTTTATTTGTTTTGAAGTGATTTTTTATCTTGTTATTTAAAAACAAGTATATTATTCAAGAAATTATTTTTGATTTGTTTCTTTTGTTTCATGTTTCAGACCTGTTTTTCCCGATCGTGAAAAAATAGAAGGCACTCCTCGGTAAGATGCTTTGGAATTAGTAGTTCATTATTGTTGATAAGTTTTGTCATCCTATTTTCATACATATCGTTCTTTGCTTAGAAGTTTCTTACATTACAAATGAGGGTCATTTAAACAAACAATGCAATGAAGGCGTGTTTTTGTACTTTAAACAAACAACAGGCTCGTAAATATTGAGAAGCCTTCGTTATTTATGTAAGTCCTACTTTTAAATTACAAGATATTGATTATTATTATAAATTGAGTTTTATTTTATTTTTTATTTTTACTTTCTCACTCTAACGAAGTTAGACATTGAGAAAGTATTGCGATGACGCACATAGCCGTAGCCAGGATATTGTGTTTCTCTCTCTTTAGCCACTTGAACGCATGTGTTAGAAAAGGGTGGATATAGGGGATGTCACGTGACTTCAGCCCCTGTTTCTGTCCTTTTCTAACACATGCCTCCAAATGGACAAAGAGAGAGGAAGACAATATCCTGGCTACGGCTATGATGACGCAGATGTCCGTCTGTCTGTATCCTAGCATAACTTTTGAACCAATAATGGTCCATATACATCCACATGCAGAGAAGTTGCTTTTAACATTCCTCGGAAGGAATTTTTTTGTTTTTTTTTTTTCAAAATTTTAAATTTAAGGCAAGTTATGAAGGATAAAAGGCTTCCATTAAAATCAATGGGGAAAAATGGGTAAACATATATAGGGAAAAATGTAAACATTTCAATTGTAGCTGTTTGAATTTTGATTAAAATTTGCAAAAACATTCTGCAACCAGCATACATACAGTAAAATACTCCTGTAATTTAACCTCGTAATGGGGGACTACGGGTCTCCCCCAGAATATTGAAGGGGGATTTGGGGGTTTCTTCCAGAAGATTATAAGGGGTCTGGCCGGTCTGAGGGTATCGCCCAGAATATAGAAGGGGGTCAGAGGGGTTCTCGGAATAATTTTGATTTGAGGAAGTGTTCGTGGGGTATTTCCTATAATTTATTTCCTTCAGATTGATTTGAATGGAAAATGTAAGAATATTTCCCGGTATAATCTGCAACATTGATGAAAACAATAGAAACCCCGAGAGGAAGTAAACTTACGGAGCCATAGATGAAAACAATCCTTGTTAAAATCCTGCAACACTCCTGTCGATTGAATCGTTCCTCAAACCTAGAGACTTATCCTTATAGTCCTGGTGCTTTCCTTTCATCTTCTCTCCTCTGTGCGTACTTTCTCCTCCATCTCAACGGAATTTAAATTATTTGCCAATGGAAAAGAGTACCTGATTGTCGGTGTTGCCAAGTTTGAAGGAATTGTTTATACGCAGAGTCTCCCTACTGTTATACTTTCAAGGACCCATTCACGAGTTATTCGATGATCTTTTGGTAGGAGGGTCTGAATCTCTCTATTAGTCAGACTTCCGTTTGTAGATTAGAAAAATAGCCGATTAACCCTTTTTACCTGGTGTTTATTTCAATGTACATCTGAATAACATGGAATCTTATGAATAAAATGAAAGTATGATATGTATATCGGTTTTATACATATGAGAATAGTGTGCCCAGATCAGCTATGATGGCCGAAATTCCGTTCTTGAACAAAGAGTATTTTCAGGTTTGAAAGGGTTAATTTTCATTTTCCTGGGCTCTTTTAGCGTCAGCTCAGCCAGATTTGGGGAAAAAGACACAAAGAGTTAAGTGTCGGCTCAAAAAGTTATTCACTCTCGCTATCAGAATGACGAAGGTAAACATTACTCTGCGGGAGATTTCTTTTTTTAATCCAAGGTGTATTTCGTTTGCGTTAAAGAAACCGCACTGTGAAATATTGACTGAGGGGAATTAAATTCCTGTAACCCAAGGAAAATGTCTGCTGCTACAAGTAAAAGATTCCTTGTTGTGACAGTAGGGTGTCTCTTATTTGGGGGTTTTTCAATTTTTTTCGAAATTCCATCGGGTGAGGGCGGCAATCGATTCCACTTGGTTAAAAAATAATTCCTGTAAAATTTCAGCGCGATCGGACAATATTTAGAGGTTGCGCCTGCGCTTTGAAGTTTGACGAAAATGAAGAAAATCGTCATTTTCAGACTTAGACGCGCGGCACTGAATTTGACCCCTATTGAATCAATATCAATGCGACTAAACCCCTTAAAAACTGTGCAATAGTTAGTTTAGATTGTGTTTATGACATATTTACCGATATTTGTCGTTATATTTGACTCATTAATTCAAAATCGGCGCAATCAAAACACGTTCGTTTAGCCTCAAAATTATTGCGTATTTCCCGGTATAACAGTTGCGAATCCGTATTCACACACTGGCCTCTTGATGACTACGCTGGATGTTCTTGGAAGTTTTTTTTGCGAACCCATATGACCTTTCTCACTGCCCCCCCAGCCCCCCCCCCACATTGCACACCAATTTGAGGAGACAGTGTAAAAAATCACTATTTTTAAACTGAATTCCTAAAAAGTAGGTAAGTCACTCGATGATTCGAAAATAAATCGATAACGCGTTTTTGTTTCCCTCCTTCTTTAAAATATTAAAGAGAGATTAAAGAATAATAATAAACAGCTTGGCTGAGGCCCTATTTGCATCAACCCTGGTCTTCGGACAACGTATGATTTACAACCCTCCTTTTGTGCTTCGCCGCAGAGTCACGCGTTTCGATCACCAAGTCTTGGTCTACGTCTCTATACTAGGCGGTCTGTAGACAAAAGGAGTTGAGTTTTGCTGGTGACGGGATGGGGTGAGTGGGTTTTAGACCTCAGTTCATGTGACCAATACCACCACCAGCACCGCATAGTTGCTAGATTTTAGTAATGTATCATCGTATTGATCGTCAGATTTATTATTGAATCTGATTTTTCTCCTTAATTTGACAACCTGAGTTGCACGGCTCATCTTTCTTTTTGTAAATGTTTATTCGGTTGTTTTCGTTTTTGTCTGCATATTTTCCGGCATACTTCGGAAAATTAGAAGGATTTGAGAGACAAGACGAGGATGGGCCGTTTATGGTACAGGGTGGGGCGTAGAGATCTGACGATTTTCAAAAGGCTATAAATGAGGAACTATTTGACTTGGAGAAAAAAAACTTTTTTTTATTGAATTCAGTACAGAATGCCGTTTTCTTACATTAAGTTTTAAAAATTACATCTCGTAGATGTTGACCGTCAGCGTCAATACACTCTTGAAGTCGATTTCGAAAGGAATTCACCGCTCTTTTGCACATTTGTATGGGTATATTATCGATTTCCTCTCTGATTCGCACTTTTAGCGAAAATTTTTTATTCGAAAATTTAGCGAAAGAAAATGATTTAGGAGACGTCTGGTTCCAACAGGATGGAGCAACAGCTCATACTGCTCGCATTTCCCTTGCCGCTATGCGGGAAATGTTTCCAAATCGGTTGGTCTCTCTCAGAGGAGATTTACAGTGGCCTCCGCGATCTCCCGATTTGAGCATTTGTGACTTTTTTTATGGGGCTATCTTAAGAAAAGGGTTTTTAGGAGTCGCCCCCATACTTAAGAGGAATTAAAAGTGCGAATCAGAGAGGAAATCGATAATATACCCATCCAAATGTGTGAAAGAGCAGTGAATTCCTTTCGAAATCGACTTCAAGAGTGTATTAACGCGGACGGTCAACATCTACGAGATGTAATTTTTAAAACTTAATGTAAGAAAACGGCATTCTGTACTGAATTCAATAAAAAAAAGTTTTTTTCTCTAAGTCAAATAGTTCTTTATTTATAGCCTTTTGAAAATCGTCAGATCTCTACGCCCCACCCTGTATCTCAGTCCGGAGTTAATACCTTTTGTTTTATTTGATGACAATTTAACCATAGCCGAAAAGCGAAATGTTGTCAAAGCTATGAAAACAAAGCAGGGGCCTGAAGTCAGCGAGGCTTTTCCTCGTAAATTAGAACTCGATGAAAAACAGATCAAAAGCTTATATATAAAAAAAAAAAAAAAAAAAAAATCAGATTTTGCAACCGAAAAATCTCTTAATTTCTTTTCACATTTGAGCTTACCAAGCTCATTTTTAGATCGAGACCCTTCTTTTTGGATGTCAAATTCAGATTATGAGCTCTGTCGTAGTGAACTTAGAAGCCTAACTGTCACCAACGATAACGCAGAAAGAGGCGTAGCATTAATAGAGAAGTACAATAACATTTTAACCAAAGACTCTGATCAACAGCAGTTCTTGTTACAAGTGGTCGCTGATCATCGCAAAAGAATACCTAAACCCGAGAAAAAATACCTAAAAATGAATCAATGATCTTTATTCCATTAAATACATATTTCTTGCTCTTTTTTTGCGCATGTTTTCTATGGAGGGCTCTTTTAAAACATTGCATTTTGATAGCCATTTTTTATATTTTGTCGATGTAATATATTTTTGAAGTTTTAACTGATTTGTTTTCTATCGCTTTGCTGACCCCACACCACCCCCCCCCCCTTGATAAATTTTTGGAGGCTACCTTTCAATTTGAGTGGTTATGGAGGGATATGTTATGGATCAACGAAAACCTTTGGAAAACGCCTTGAGTTGTCATTAAGAGCCCGATGTGCGAAAACGTATTTACACCTGGAATCCACGATAATTTTGAGGCTAAACGAACGCGTTTTGATTGCGCCGATTTTGAATTAATGATTCAAATATAACGATAAATATAGTTAAATACGCCATAAACATAATCTAAACTAACTATTGCACAGTTTTTAAGCGGTTTAGTTGTATTGGTATTGATTCAATAGGGGTCAAATTCAGTTCCGCGCGTCCAAGTCTGAAAATGACGATTTTCGTCATTTTCGTCAAACTTTAAAGCGCAGGCGCAACCTCTAAATATCGTCCGATCACACTGAAATTTTACAGGAATTATTTTTTAACCAAGTGGAATCGATTGCCGCCCTCACTCGAAGGAATTTCAAACCTTCGAAAATAAGAGACACCCTATTGTGACAGTGATTCTCTTTCATTCAATCAGAACTTACTTCACGCGGAAGGAAAACTGTCACAAGTAAACGTGTTACCTTGTTTTTAAAGAAGTGATTTCTCTCAGTGTACGTAAAAGTCACATGGCATCACTGGTGCAACCAGGGTCTCTTCCAGCTCTCTCATTTCCCATTTAAATGTATAAATAGGAAAAGGACAGAAAGAGGGGGTTCTATCCCATTGTCCATCCTTGTCTATCATATGTTTCTTAATGGAGAAGAGAGAGAGACGAAGAAACTCTTGTTGCGCTACTGCATGCATAGCGTAGTAAAAGAGATAGAAGCTTTTAAAATCGCCACGTCGCGTCATTTCCGGCCTCTCCCATTGACTCTCTCCACTATGCGGCGCGGCGGCGCGGCGATCCCACTCATTAGAGTATCAAAAGGAAAGCTCGGGCTAGGCCCCAGTATACTTAGATTTAAATTACGCTGCGGCGCACTATGTGGTATTTGACCGGAAAAGTTGGCATAAACTGTTTTTACAGTCCTAATGACTTGGAATTTGGTATCGATGGGTATTTTTTAACGCTGAATTTAAATTTTGCATCAGTTTTTCAAAATTCGAAAATCCAAGATGGCTGCCGATAATTTTTTCGGCTAATCGGTCGGCAGCCATCTCGGATTTTCGAATTTTGAAAAACAGATGCAAAAATTGAATTCAGCGTTAAAAAGTACCCGTGGATAGAGAGTTTCAAGTCATTTGGACGGTGTTGCCAAATTTCACTCGTCGCCTCTACAACACGTGAAAACGAGAATTTCGAACGAAAACGCAAAATTCGAACTAATATTCCCGGCAAAGCCGCATTTTTCCGCAACTTCTGATTTCGAGGCCTGTTAGTACGCACTAAGGACTACCATTTCTCATATATATACCCGCGGGATGTGGCAGGATGTTTGAACTTAAGTTCTCTTGAAAATCGGAAAATTTACGTTTTTAGCTAAAAACTTTGAAGTAGCAAAAATATATCAAATTCAAATTAAAATTTGATAAAATAGGCATAAACTGATTGTAAATACCTTCAGGAAGACGATACATGTACAAACATTTTGTTCTGACTTCATTTGAAACACTTTTTTTACTTTGATTCTAGTCTCGTGCTGAGGCTAAATTTAATGGTGGTAAAACTGATTTTTCCCCTGGTGGATTCTAGGTGAATTAATCTAGTTTAGACCGGCTAAATACAAATTTCTAATGCAAAAATCTATGTAGATTCCGAATAACACAACAGTTTTTCCCAATAGCGACTTTTTTTTTTTAGTTTATGCCAGCTTTTTTGGTCAAAAATACCACATAGTGCGGCGTAGCGGGATATTTGGCAACATTGCAGTTCGTGCATTTAAATATTTTCAAATGGTCGAATTCAAGACTGTTCACCTAGCACCTATTATTTCGATCTTTCTTATATAGAATTAAATAGATAAAGAGCTGCATTGCCAATTGTCGTTTCGTCTCCCATAAGAAAGATGTGGACCAATCTGGGATATTTTTGATGAACGATGAAGAATGTTTGAAACGTCTGAAAACGGCGAATTTTTGAAACTACCGCTTCTTTTGACCCTTCAAGAGACGGGTTAGTTCAAAAGAACGACACAAGCTCCTTTGTTTATGAAGGGAAGGTAGAGATAACTTATAGCCCCTTTGATGGAAATATTGTATAGGGAGTACCGACATGACACTTTATGCATTCTCACAGGAGTTGATTTAGTGCCTGAACGAATTCGAAGGTTAAGTTCAACAGTAGACCAGTGGTGACCTGCCGGATTTGCCGACGTTCCGGTCCGTTCCCATACGTTCCTCTACGAATCGACTCTTTTCGTGTGGAGCCTTCGATGTCGTCGACTCCTGCTCGACTCCATGAGAGCCTAAAACCAACGACCAATCACAACTCATTGAGCTCGTGTCGGTACTCCCTATACAATATTTCCATCAAGGGACTCTAAGATAACTGTTCGTACTCTGGGAATTTGGAATTGCCTATACGGCGAATTGAAGGCACCCGAAACCTTATCTTAAAAGAGTTTTCATCCAGTGGCGAAGCGTGCTACTTGACAACATGGCATTTTGTCCATTTGAACTCACAGAAAAGGTTGAAGCCGATGGTCATCGGCGATTCCTAGATAGTGCGATATTTTTCATGGGTCTTTATGAGCCAAATGCAACGTTGCCAGATTGCACGCTTTGCTATTGTTTTCATCGATAGTCGCGTATATCTGGAATGAAGACTTAAACAATGTGAAATAGGCAACAGCAGAAAAACGAGTATACTCGGGCTTTTCCAATAAGGGGTTAAGTCAAGAAAGAGCAGGAAGTCAAAGGTCAAAGCTTTTAACACTCATAAATTTAAAACAAAATAATAAATTGATTTAAACTTTGCGCGAGAAGGTTCTTTGTAACGCAGCTTCACGCACGCATGTGTACATCCATGTGTTCATTACATGCACGTGTCCAGCCATGTATGGTACAGTATATAAAACATGCATTATACTTTATAATCTCCCAGGCATTTTAAGTGCAATTGATTCACTCTCAAGGGCAGTTTCCGGAAGAAGCTGACCCGTAAAACAAATACAAGTCTGCTTTGGCGAAGGATTTTCAATTAAATATGAATGCTGGTTCCTTGAAAAGAGCACACGTCATGTTTCATGGGCAATGTTTCCTCCAGACATCGCCTCAATTATGAATGTCAGCCTTAGTCTACTCGCTAATGGAACGGCACAGTCGTTTTTTTGAACCTGAATCTTGATTTTTCAAAAAAAGCGCTTAGATACACGCATCAAATTTAAAAGGCTCGGTAAACAAATGGCACAAGCAGCAAGAGGGGACTGACAAATGATTTTTGAATAAAAAAGTATAAAAATGACGATGAGTATACTAAAAAATCACGAAGTTCACTCACAGAATCGGGCTTGGTGGTGGACAGACGCAGGTCGCAGATATCATGGGAGATTCCTATCTAATTTGAGACATATCTCTGTGTTTCCGCAGAGAAGGTGACAAGTTAGACAGGAATATCCCATGATACCTGCGTTGAATCGCCACTACGATCTTGCCGTCATACCAGTTTTGTGAGTTTATTATTGAATGTTAGACTTTTTAGTGTGCTTTTCGTGGTGTCTGGACAATTCATCGCAGGGACAAATCGCTGCTAGGACAATTCATCGCTAGGACAATTTATCGCCTATAAATATCGAAATTAAAAACAAATCTCTTCCTACACACTTCACCAGGCTTAGGACTGGCCATCGGTTTAATTTGGACCGTGGGCATAGTGTGCGCTCTTCCGCGGTATTTTCCGGTATAAAATTCCACGCATTTCCAAATTGTCTTGGCTCCGATAACTTTCTCTAAAGAATTGTAATGTATGAGTTAGCAAATCTTTCCCTTGCTCACTTTTAACTAACTTTACCCCTGGTTTCTCCATTTTAAATAAATAATTCGATCAATTTAACAAACAAAATTATAAAAATCACGGCTGAAAAGAGCACTCACTGTGCTAAATTAAAATAGAAACGAAGTTGTCAAAGGCGTCGAAAATTTAAAAAATCACAGTTCAAAAGTAGATTCACTGATAAATTTAAAAAAAAAAAAATGAAAAATCAACAATCGCAAATGGCAAATTAAAAAAACTCACAATTCAAAAGTAGATCCATTGATAAATTAAAGTATAAACGAAAGGATCACGGCGACGAAAATTAAAAAAATCACAGTTCAAAAGTAGATTCACTGATAAATTTAAAACAAAAACTAAAACAAAAACAACAAAAAACAAGAAATTGTAAAAATCAAGAGTGTCGAAAATTTAAAAAATCACAGTTCAAAAGTAGATTCACTGATAAATGAAAGTATAAACGAAAATATCATGGCGTCGAAAATTAAAAAAATCATGGTTAAAAATGGACTCACTGATAAATGAAAAAACAAACGAAAAGGTCATATAAGTGTCAAAAATTGAAAAGCGCAGTTTGAACACTACCCCAATACCCCGGGAGAATTGTCTTTTTCAGGCGTATTTTTTATTCACCGGAATCCGCACCAATGCGATAGCCCGGAGCTTTTGGAGCTGCACCAAAGCTGTCTGGTGCAGCACCGGAAGCTCCAAAAGCTCCAGCTCCAGTCCATCTGTCTTCAAGCCCGATGCACTGGAGCTTGCATCAAAGCAGCTCCAGGTGCATTGCACCGCTACTAAAAAAAAAAACATTCCTGTGCGATCTGGTGCTGGGGCACCGGAATAAAAAAAAAACATTACGGTGGAGTGGAGCGTGGAGCTGCACCGGTGAATAAAAAAACGCATCAATAGCTCATCAAATGGGTCTGTTGCGTACTTTTCCTACATCAATATAACTCATTGTTTCTAACGTAAAATTCTGCGAAAATAACGATATGCATATTAAAAACTTTCAAAATTCACTCACTAACTCAGAAAATACCTTCCATTTCAAACAACCCGCGCTGCACTAGACACTATATCACCGACTTATAACTACACAGATGGAACCATCTCGTTTATGTAAACATGAACAGAACTTACTAACATTGGAATGTTTCGTTTAGATGCGTACGTTTCTTATATTATTTTGTAACCTTGGATAAACCGAAAAGACCAGACAGCAAATGCAGCTTATATTTCACGTATTAAAAAAGAAATCCCATCATTTTGTAGTTATACGATGGTGTTTACTTATGCATACAGTGGTTCCGTCTATGTAGTCATATACCGGTGCAAATAGTGTCTAGTGTAGCGCGGTCTGTTTGAAATTGAAGTGATTTCCTGAATTAATGAGTGGATTTTGAACGTTTTTAATGTGTGCATCATTATTTTCGCCGAATTTTATAGAAGAATCAAGGCTCTATATAGTTGTAACAAAAATATGCAACAGACCCATTAAATAGGATCGCATTAAAGCATATTGATTTCAATGAGATGAAAGATATTGCTCATAGCTGTAATCCTCCTAGACAAGCAAGTTTTTCATTCATTATATACCCGTTTAGATTTGGCAACAGGGGAGCTAATTGAACTACATTTTGCGACGCGCATTATTTCAGCAAGTTCCCGCATCTTGCGGTTCTCTTTGTTAATTTGTTAGCGGTGCGCGTGGCGGGTGCGTCTCCAGGGTGCCATTAAATGCTAGATTTATATTCAGCAGATTTATCCGGTAAATCGAGTAGGTATCCTCTCTTCCAGAGCAATATTGCCAAGCGTCGTAAACAAATCATCAGCTTAATATTCATGAGGTTCTTCACCGATCTGGGCAAAGTTTTCCCGCAGAATTGACTGAAGACCAACGAGCTATAGCGATAGAGAGTGTTTTTGGGAAGTGATATTGAAACTTCCCAAAGGTAGCCGAAATCTTTCATGGACTTTTTCACACAGACTCGGTTTGTTTGCCTCATTTTTTTTTTTAACCATTAAATTTTTTAAAAAATAATTATGACAAATACATTTGAAATTGGTTACAAACGAAAGTGTAAGTGTTTTAGAGTGGCTTATCTGGACACAGAAATCGAGATGACTGTTTCTTCTGGAAGGATTTACACGATAAAGAAACTGGAACGTGACAGAAGAAAGCAAAATTTTCTCACCTGGATAGTTGTATAAAAATTCTGAGTCAAGATAGCCACTCTTAAACACTTTCACTTTCGTTTAAAACCAATATCCACTGAATTAATTACAATTTTTGATTCAAGGTTAAAAACTAAACAGGAAGCGAACAAACCAGATGCGGATCGTCCATGCTGTCGTACTTTGAGATAGGAATTATAACGTTTATTGCTCCCTTTATCGCTATAACTTGTTGAAAAGATCCCTCCTTAATTCATGTTTTGGTTTTGTTGTTGTTGTTTTTTTTTTTTTTTAATTCCACCATCCATTTAATGCTCGATGCGCATCCAAATGCGAAAGAGGTTTCGCTAATTTCGGTTGGAAAAAAAAAAGATTACCGTAAAAATATGGTAAAGGCTCTAATCAAATTTCTCTTGATAAAACACTACAATATAGTCTAAGATAAAAAAAAAAGTGTCAAAAAATCAGCGAAACAGAATAATCAAAAATTTTTGTTTTCTACCTTTTAAGCTTCGGTAACTTAAAACTTTCCAGCGAGACTTGTTGGTTTGAATTACTTGATGTGATTTAAATCGGTCGTGAAAGTTTACAAGTTATAAATTTATGAGGAATTTATATTTTGATTTTTGGCCACTTTTTGAGGATCTCAGATCCCGCAGTACGCTGCTCTTGTCTGCAATGGCGAGGCGTGCGATTTGGCAACGCTCCTTTTTTTCTCATTTAAACACATTAGAAAGGTCGAATTGCCTGGTCATCGCCGATGACTGAAGCGTTCGACTTGCTTTGTGAATTTAGATGGAAAAAATACATTGTTGCCAAATTTCACGCCTCGCCACTGCTTGTCTCAACCTTCAAATATTATTCATAATTTAATGAAGAATAGTCGAAAATAACAAAATAGTCGTTTATGGCGGATGGTCGGTGTTCAAAAGTGACCCACATGAGTTAATAAATCCACTATGGCTTCGTTACGGATGTTGTTGTCAGACTAAATGTTCAACCCTCAAATATTATTCATAATTTAATGAAGAATAGTCGAAAATAACAAAATAGTCGTTTATGGCGGATGATCGGTGTTCAAAAGTGACCCACATGAGTTAATAAATCCACTATGGCTTCGTTACGGATGTTGTTGTCAGACTAAATGTTCAACCCTCAAATATTATTCATAATTTAATGAAGAATAGTCGAAAATAACAAAATAGTCGTTTATGGCGGATGATCGGTGTTCACAAGTGACCCACATGAGTTAATAAATCCACTATGGCTTCGTTACGGATGTTGTTGTCAGACTAAATGTTCAACCCTCAAATATTATTCATAATTTAATGAAGAATAGTCGAAAATAACAAAATAGTCGTTTATGGCGGATGATCGGTGTTCACAAGTGACCCACATGAGTTAATAAATCCACTATGGCTTCGTTACGGATGTTGTTGTCAGACTAAATGTTCAACCCTCAAATATTATTCATAATTTAATGAAGAATAGTCGAAAATAACCAAATAGTCGTTTATGGCGGATGATCGGTGTTCACAAGTGACCCACATGAGTTAATAAATCCACTATGGCTTCGTTACGGATGTTGTTGTCAGACTAAATGTTCAACCCTCAAATATTATTCATAATTTAATGAAGAATAGTCGAAAATAACCAAATAGTCGTTTATGGTGGATGATCGGTGTTCAAAAGTGGCCCACATGAGTTAATAAATCCACTATGGCTTCGTTACGGATGTTGTTGTCAGACTAAATGTCAAGGTGGATGGAGAACAGGTATGGGCAGCACTCTGAGGTCGGCTCTGATTGGTCCACCAAAATATAGCGACTGCGCCGCCATTTTTCTTATCGCGCAATGGGGCTCTTGCAAACTTTTTCTGTAAGCAAATGAATAGTCAAATCTGGTGTAAAAACAACCGGCAAGATTGTGATGGTGGTTCAGCGCAGTTATCGTGGGAAATTCCTGTCTTTTATCTCATTTTTTCTACGGAAACACAGAGATATATCTCAAATTAGATAGGAATCTCCCATGATACCTGCGTCTCTCCGCCATTAAGCCCGATTCTGGGAGTGAATTTCGTGATTTTTTAGTGTACTCATCGTCACTTATACATGTTTTGATGCAAGAATCAACTCTTCAATCCCCTATAGCAAAAGTTTGCAAGAGCCCCATTCAAACTTAGAATTTGCAAGGCGCAGTGGAAATGACTGTAAACCTAACCCAAACTCTGTCACAAAAATTTTGATCAGCTATCTCTAATTCGAAGAATGATCCCTCACTAAAGAGATAAAAAGAAACAATGCTAAATTCAAAATCATTCATAATCACCTTTAAAAGCTCCAATAACTTGAGAAAACTTAATTAGTCGCAAAATATTGATGGCGACGAAGGGCCACGCCCCTTGAGACGACTGTTCTCCACACCTGTTCTCTATCTACCTTGATTCAATGTCAGTGACTTTACATCAAAGTAAGATTCCTTTTTCATTTCTTGTAACTCCCGTAAAAGACTGGAAAGGAGAAGAATCCAAGAAATCAGAAAAGGTACACGATAGCGTTATGCAGAAAATGACATAAAAAAACTATAGGATTCAAAGAGACGTGAGATGAAGTTGCCTCAAAGAATATACGTTCAGAGTGCTCAATTCGAATTCTCAAAGAGATTTTCCTAGTAAATTAATCATATTCGGCTCCTGAAAATTGATGGGAAATACACGGTCTACGGAGCTCGCATGCTACGGGTGCGCATGCGGATAGTAAAAATCTGATAAACTCTCAGTCATCACGTTGTGTTCAGTTGGAGAAACTGTACAGAAATAGTAGTTTCCGATCTTGGGTTAAATTTTCAAAAGAATCGTTGGTGAAACACGCCACCAATAAGTCTCATTGAAAGCGCGTTTCGACAATATATATATGAAAAGTTTTATAGTTTTATTTTACCCACCCCACCCCCTCCTCTACCTAAGCAAATACAACGGCTCATCACCAATGTGGAGAATAAGTGTTTCAGGTTTGGAGATAAAAGCTTTCGCCATCTACTTATAATAACGACCGTCGAATTACATGAGGGCATATGCGAGATAACTATACCTACTTGCAAGAGTTGGTTTTGCTTGTCTTGCTTTTTGAAGGCGCTTTTAAATTCAACGAAAAGGATCGAATGAACATTTGCTGTACCAACGTTATGAACGTTGCCTTCGTTCTGTGATTTTGCGTGTGAAGCGTTTAGAGTATGCAAGTGGGCTTATCATCCCAAACAGCTGCCCCAGAGCTATAGAACGTTTTATTGATGACTCATTGGTGATGACGTCACCCGCCGATGAGCGTTCGAAACAAACACAAACTATCTAACTTTCTCTTTCTCTCACACTCAACTCATGACTCTTACACATGGGCAAAACGGTGATGGCACCAAAACCCCCCTTGTTACCCCTCGATCGCTTCAGCTTGGCGCATGGAGTCGATCGCCCTCAAGAGCTTTCATATCTTTTGCATTTGAGACTCTATTCACTCATGTATGTCAACTGTCTTTCATGGGCGCACCCAGGGGGGGGGGGGCCAAGGCCCCCCCCCCCCATAGGAAGAAAAATAGGAGGAAAGGAAAGGAAAAGGAGGAAAGGAAAGGAAAAAAGGAGAAAAGGGAAGGAAAAAAGAGGAAAAGAGAAAGAGAGAAGAGGAAAAGAGAAGGAGAGAAAAAGAAAAGATGAGAAAGGAAATGAGTTCAAAAAAAGTATCAATGTCATGAAACATATTTTTCCTTGGAGGAACACATGTTTCCCGACAGCAATGTCCTTAATTGTTAATTTCGCTCGATCTTCCTCTGAAATCTAGATTTCCTGAAGACTCCGTCTTTCTATCTGCATGCGATGTAGATATTTTCGTAACATCAGCATAGTCTCGGAAAATCTCATTTTTCTCGAGAGTTAATTCAATATATGTAGTTTCCGAATAGAAGTAGCCTAATTTTGCGTCTAAGAAGAGCTAAATTTTCAAAATTTTCCGGGGGAGGACCCCCAGACCCCCCCTATGAAATGACTACTTGGCCCCCCCATACAGAAATCCTGGGTGCGCCCAAGGTCTTACTTAACCACCATGAATTGCCATCTCACTCTAATTTCAAAAATCGTATGTAGTGACATATTTTGTTAAATTTCTTTACAGGAATGAATTCCTCGAGGCATTCGAATGTTTTTTTTTTTTATTATATAATTTGTTGTAAAACATGGCCCTGTATAGGAATTTTGAAACTAGAAAGAGGTTGGTATACATTGGGGTTACGGGAGAGTGAATGAGATAGTATGGAACGCTACGCAAATTTTGTCTTAACCGATTCCGACCGATGCGCGCATTGTTGTGATCATAGCCTTAGCCAGGATATTGTCTTTCTCTCTCGTAGTCCATTTGAACGCATGTGTAAGCAAAGGACAGAGAGAGGGGCTAAAGTCACGTGACAGCCCCTATATCCATCCTTTTCTAACACATATGCGTTTAAATGGACTAAGAGGGAGAAAGACAATATCCTGGCTACGGCTATGGTTGTGATTGTATGCTATCTGTTGGTTTCGCACTAAAACTGTCTTTTTTCTAGCTCACAGACTTTTCCAACAGATCAAACTTGGAAACGGACCCCTTTGGCGAATTTACTGTCTTTAAAATGCTCAGACTTAACTGTCGGGAGCCAATTACTAGTTGTAAGAAAGATAAATCAGAATCGAAAATAACGTTCTGTTTTTTTCCATCCTAGACTATCCCGCTATAGGCTACTGAGGTTTCATTATTATCATTAGTGAAGTAAAATTTCCTGTACGTCGCTAGAAGTTCATAATAGCCGCACCCACTTACGCCACATTTGCTCCGGTAGCAACGAAAACGACAATTTAATTGAATTTTTACGATTTCTTCCAAAAATCTGGAAGAATAGATGTAGTAAAAATTACTGAAAAGCGCTGTTTGAAAGGTGAGCGCCGAACGGCAAAAGATATGTCTGAAGTGACTACAACTTTCGTTAATACTGTACCAAGGAAATCAGATACCAGGACGTAAACCAAAACTTTACGATATTTTGCATTGCGGATCGTGAATCGTGAATATGCATATTGCATAATCTCTATTAATTCTTATAGAACAAGAAATTGAAGAAACTGATTGCGGCATCGCAATACTTTCTCGATTTCTAACCTCGTTAAATGCAGAGACAAATAGAGACGGAGCACTAAACGGCTACATCAGAGGCACGTTAAATTCTCGCGGATTCAACAAAACAACAGTCAATGTCGCCCAGGGTGTTGAATGTTGAGCACTCTCCTCCACACTTCCGAACCTACCCCCCTGTGTTTTCCGAATGTCACCGTTCAACACCGTATATGTTACATCAAAAGGTGTTGACTGTTTTTCTACATGTAATTTTGTTGAATCCCCGAAAATTCAGCGTGCCTCAAATCTTCCCTATGTATTTTAGCGTAGTGTTCCGTCTCTATTTGTCTCTGGTTAAATGTGAGAAAGTAAAAATCCGGGAAAACTCGTCTATAATTTTCCGACCAACTTAGGCAACTCCGTTTTTCAGAGCCATTGGAGCTTATTCCGAATTTTCTCTCATTTCCTCCCACACACCAAATGCAGCCGAGAGCGAAGTAAACGCTTACGATTTTAAACTGACTCAATCGCATGGTGCTTTTAGTCGCACGAGATCGAAATTGGAATCCTCATTTCTTCCTTATGTGCGCGTAAAGCAATAAAGGCCCTACCTTCCTCCCTCTCTCTCTCTCCTCTCTCTCTCTCTCTCTCTCTCTCTCTCTCTCTCTCTCTCTCTCACACTCTCTCTCTTTCTCTCTCTCTCTCTCTCTCTCTCTCTCTCTCTCTCTCTCTCTCTCTCTCTCTCTCTCTCTCTCTTTCTCTCTCTCTTCCTCTGCTCCTTCTTCTTCCTTCCCGCACTAGCAACAACTCTCACTTCAATAGAGCTGGGGTTTTAGCGAATTTACCTGCTTCTAAAATTTTACCACGACGATAAGAACTCCTCTCGATGGAAGTATCGCATTGATGAAAATGAGGACCTTGAGCAGTTATTTTCGCTAACGCTCCCGAATTAATGTTAGCTTCAAATTCGATTCCTTTTCACTGCGTTTCCCCCGACAAACCCCGTTAAATCGGGGACGCGTCCCGCCCTTTTCAACCGATCTTCGTTTTAATTAACGAAATTGAGGGTTCGTTCTTTTAAGCCTGATTATATTCGTTCAATAGTTCTGAAAACTTATTTTGGAACAGTTGAAAGGAAATTAATACGGGATAGTCATCAGGTGATGGAGGAGGTGTCAATATTCTCACTTTTTTGTCTATAATATTTAAACGTAAACCACTGAACGGTTAAAACACAGAACGGAAATTCTAATTCATTTTGAAACATTCTTTACCTCGGGTATTTTCGGGTCCGCCATTTTGGAAAGTTGGCATTTCCGGCAATTTTTGGCGACAGGCCACGTTGTGATTGGTTGTGCGTCAAATCTGATGTACAACCTAAAAAAGCACGTCCGGCATCTTGAGAGGTGAGCAAACACAGTTGCCAGTCTGAGCTGCTTAACACAAAATCTTGTTTCTGTAGGCTTTTATGGGAGTTCCCGTTCTGATTGTAGTATAATATGCTGTGGTTAAGATTTTTTTTTTGGTTTATTGATCATTGGCCTCCAAATTTCTAAGGTATTTGACCAGTGACGACTCGTGCAATGTGGCAGCAATGGATGCTTTCCATTTCAATTAATGGATTCTCTCCATTTCAATTAACGTGAAATAATCTATATTCAGCGGATTCATCTATATACTTTTGTACGGTTAGCAGAGATTTTGTCCAAAGCAAAAATGTCCAATTTTTTTTGGTCCAACTTTCTGTTTTGTCCAATGTAAGAAATGTGTATTCTTACTATAAATACACGTACAAAAATTACTTGTCCAAATTTAATAATGTCCAGAGTTTACTTTTGTCCAATATGAAAATTGGCGAAAAACATATATATAATGTCCAAAAATGAGAAGATGCAAGCTCTGTACTAGACTCAAACACGATATTCAACGATAGGATAGTTAAATGACTCCTTTTGATAGAAAAAATTATATTGTTCATTTCTTCCAATGCGTAATAGTGTGTTTCATTAGTTTGTCGATTTCCACGAATGTTTCAAAATATTGGACGAAACTGATAAATCGATTCAAAATGGACTAAATAAAATGTGGGTAAGTTGTACGTTGAACAAATTAGCGCTTTGGACGAAATAATAATGGACAGTTTAAATTGGACTAATTTACATCGAACGATCCTTTTTGGACATAGCGTGTATTGGACAAAATCTCTTGGAACCTTTTGTACAGGTTTTATCTACGAAGTTATATGTATGTTGATCTGAAGATACTTGTCAACATTTAAAAAACTATAGAAAAATTATCACTTCCTTCTACCTAAAGAATTCAAATAGGAATGTGCGAGAGCTAATGCGCACCTTCAGACGCTAGGTTGAAACAGGTTTTCATATTCTTGAAGTTATGCAGCCAGAAGTTCATGAAATAAGTACAAAAATTAGTGATCTGAAGTTGTATCAAAGTTAAGCTCTTTTATCTTCGAATTCTCCTTTGAGTCATCGTTCTTTCGTGTATACTTAAAAGTTCAGGAAAAAATATGAGTACATCTATAAAAGAGACGCCAGGTTAAAGCCTGCTTTTTACTATGCTCTGCGCGCTTCTTGGGGGTGATGTGAAAAGTTTCCCCACCACAATTTTTATTCGAACAACGGTTCAAGAATGCGCGGTTCCTTTTCTCTCGATTATTATGCTTGCGGTGGTCTAGTGCCTATCGTCGGTTAATTAGCAACAATTTTATTTTTCCCAAGCGATTCAAACATTTCAAATATTGTTTTCTATGCAAGAGTGTGTGGTTTTGTGAAATGAAATTTAATTAATTTCATTTAATTATTAATTATTTCATTTTAATTATTTTCATTTTTAATTATTTAATTTTATTCGAATGTTTTAGGTGATTCTTCAGCGTTTCGTGCCGGTTTCTGCCACTAGAACGTCACCATTCAACAGTGGCGGCTCGTGCAATCTGGCAACCGTGCACTTTTGCCATTTAAACGTATACAAAAAGATCGATACTAGGTGAGGCGCTGCGCCTCACCAAGTAATCGATTATTTTACACAGTTTTAAATGGAGTAAATCCATTGTTGCCACATTGCACGAGCCGCCGCTGCCATTCAATTAATGTCAAATTAGAGGACAAAAAGTGATATATATTTAAAAAAACGGAAGGTCGGTCACTAAATAATCATCTGAAGAACTTCTCTGCAAAATTTCTCGTCAATAACTTCAAAAATAAGGCTGAAAGTACCAAAAACTGAAACCTCGCATTTCGATACATGA
The DNA here is from genome assembly GCA_011764245.1 of Trialeurodes vaporariorum. Classification (NCBI taxonomy): domain Eukaryota; kingdom Metazoa; phylum Arthropoda; class Insecta; order Hemiptera; family Aleyrodidae; genus Trialeurodes; species Trialeurodes vaporariorum. Next base: position 10,961,916 of record VMOF01000001.1, on the reverse strand, counting down.
ATCGATTTGCGATATTTCTTTTTTTTTGGTACTTTCAGCCTTATTTATGAAGTTATTGACGAGACGTTCGCGGAGAAGTTTTTCAGATGAGCATGTAGTGACTGACTTTCCGTTTTCTTAAATATACACTACGTTCGACCTGTGTTTTGACATTAATCGAACGAGAGCGCTCCGGCTGCAGAAATTGGCATTAAATGCTGAAGGATCATATTAAGGTGATTCCTCACCTGCCCGAAGTGAGATGCTGGCTTAATAGCGTCACTTGTCACTTGTTCAGGAATCGACTTTTGAGACTTATCATTTTTTTTTTTGTTTCTGAGAGCATTAATTGAAAGGGGCGTCCCCACAGAAACAGAGTAATTTTCATTCAATTTTTCAAGTTTGTATACTTCCCATTTAATCAAGAATCCACCCACTAGCGCAGCGTGGCCCAAGAACAACCTATTTTCATTACCATCTTTTTTTTTAACCTTACCAAAAGGAACGATACTTTAGAGTTTAAAGTGAACCTCCCAAGGACTGATTTTTTTTCCGAAGGTTCATATGAATGATGTATCGATACAGCGCAATTTTTGAGCAGCTACAGGTAGAATGGACAAATTTCAAACTTGAACCTGGCAATTTTTGTCAAATTAGCACGTCAACTAACTGTTGATGTATCAATGGGTGAGAAACTTCGAGTTAGTGGCGTCGCGTGCAAGCCGGCAACGCAGCATTTCGTCCATTAGATCCCATGTAAAATATCGATTCGAGGGAGTGCACTGTGCACCCCCAACGTTTTGACTCTTTTCATGGATTTTAATGGACTAAATACAACGTTGCCAGATTGCACGAGACGCCACTGATTACTCGTTTGTCTCCTTAATAGATTGAAGGGTAGGCAAACTCATCTAACACTTTGAGGTTCGATGAATCGCTGTTTGGTGCAGTTGTCAGCATAACTGCCATTTTGCGTATACTTAATGACATTTTTAAATCCACCGATGATTCCACCGGTCGAAAAAAGATTACCCCGTTCAGTTCAGTGTATAGCTGGAATGCACGAAAATACTCTGATCTGTAATATTTAGTCAATCGGTGGAAACGACATTAATCAATTAAAATATCCGCAAGTTTTTTTAAGGGGGTACCCAGGTCAAATTTTCGAAAATTTTGACCTTTTTTTAACCTATTTTGGAGACTATATTCTCCTATGGTTAAGACCATGTATTTATTCTTTTCTCAACTTAGTCTGAAATATTTTTAAACATTTTTTGAAATTGGATAGTTCCTACGATATCTTTATTCCTACGTTTTTTATCGATGACTTTTCCATCTTGGAACAGTCATATCTCGAGATCTATAATAGCTAGAGACTTCAGGTTTTTTTTTTTTTTAAAAAAAAAAAAATCAGAATTTTCTGCACTATGGGATCACAGAGTCATGGCTTAGGTTCCTGTAATAATTGAGTGGTCAAGTCAGTTGAAACATAAATATTTATTGGAAAATTTAATTGAGTTTTTTAAAAGTTATAAAAAAAGTAGATCATTTTTTTCTCTCTCTTTCTCTCTGTGATCTCACAGAGAAACCTTTCAGCTTTAATTTGAGCCTATGTAGAAGTAAATTGAATGCCTACAACTTGAGATCTCATTGTTCCAGTAAAAGCATATTTTTAGACATTATTAACCATATCAGGGGTAGGTATGCAACCAGCGCAACGAAATTTTTTTTGGTATGGGTTTGCATGTGTACCTTGACACCTAAAGCATTTTGGGGGTGGTAGAATCAAAACGAGGGGGGGGGGGTTTGACCTGGGTACCCCCTTAAAGTCATCGTTGACTCCATCGATTGAGAAAAGATTACATAGGCGAGTATTTTCGTGCGTTATGCAGTCATGCACTGAACTGAACTGAGTAATCTTTTCTCAACCGGTGGAATTATCGATGATATGGAAAGGTGCGATTGATTATCCGCAAAACGGCACCTCTGGTTGTCATCCTTTTCTAAGCGGTTCTTCTCAACGATTAATAAGAGCGGTTGGGGGTCTACTATTCCTTCAGCCTAGCAAAACAACAAAGTAAAAGAAAATGTAATGAAACCTTTCCTTATTATTCCCACTGATAGGTGCACAGGCGGGCGCTCACTTTCTCATGCTGCGTCAAATGATGCCCTCTAATAGACACTAATTAAAAGGAAATTCGGGATGATAAAAGAAAAGCATCTCACTTCATTAACTAATTAATTAGAGGGAGTAGAAAAGAACTTTGATAAATTGAAAAAGGGAGACCACACAATGGAGTGGCTTTCAGATTTTTCTGGGCGTAAAAAGTTTTATTTTAATCAACACCGTAGAGTGTAGCCCTGGTAATAGTGTTCCATGCATTTCCATGACCAAAATTCCGTGGGCATTATTTCCGTGGGAAAATTATTTTTGTCTATATAATTTCATTGAATTCCATGGGCAATTCTTAATTTTCCTCGAAATTTCATAAAGGTCTATAGGCCGTTCATGGGATTCGATAAGATTTTCCTTGTAAATTCATGGAAAAATAATAATTATACCTATGGAGATAATGCCCACGAAATTTTAGTCACGGAAATTCATGGAACACTTTATCCAGGGAGAGTATACACTGTAAACTATAGTTATATCTTTTCTTTGATCAAGTTTGACTCATCGCACTACTCAGTAACTGGAACTAGTTTTTAGTTAACTTCATAAATAGCATTTGCAACATTGAATTTTTCCCCCTGGAAATATCCTTCAAATTATGTAAAAATCGATCCACTGTGGTGAGTCAGGGTAAGATTTTTAAAAACGATACGTTCTTTAAATAGTGCTTCCGAGGCATGCTGGCATGCCAGTTTCCTTACATTTAATGACATTCGACAATCAATCAGTGATTCGGCCGGTTGATGCAAATATTACTGATTTGAGTATTTCTATAAGCCATTGTTACACGTCACAAATGATGTATGTGTTCTTTGTCTCACCCGGAAGAATCACCGATCGATGTATAGCCTGTTTCAGTGAGAAGCAGGATATTCAACATTGACCAATCAAATGTCAGTTTTGTGTTTAAAAAACGCATCTGAACCAATCAGGTTTCTGGATTTTAAATTTCCCACTCGTCACTAAAACAGTCTATTGTAGGATACCATTTAATGTACGAAATACGGCAGCACTGGTTGACGGTTTCCTCCCTTTATTCTTCATTGAGAGCGGCATCTTTTCTTTGGTCCTTTGTTTCTCACTTCTAATTCATAACGAAAATCTAATTACCTGATTTCTTTCATTCCCATTCTCTCGCTGCCTTTGCTCCTGTCCCCTTTCATTATTTTTAATGTTAAAGATGAAATAACAAACTTTTTTGAATTTTATAAGAGCTTTAGGACTTACGAGTTTGATCGAGTCTCGACGACACGGCATCAATGATTTTGATTGCTTTCCACGAACCAGTTTCCATTAATTTTTTTCCAAGAAGTTCTTCAGGCTCGAGTCCAACATATTTCCTACATTATTCAATATAATGTAACAATTTCTCCATTCAAGCTTTCCCGTATCGTTTGAATGCAAACTCTCACATTTTTATTTTTATTTTTATTTTTTTTTTGTCGCTGGCTTTATCTTTAGGGAGATAGTTTATTTTAGTACCGAGTTTTCTTTCTCCAGGGGCAAATGATTCTGAGATCTTATAAAAAAAAACTCTGTTCTCAAATGAAGCAATGAATATTATGAAAATGAATGGTACTTATGTTTGGCATGTATCTAATATGTAAAAAGCGCAGTTCTGAGATTTTGGTTTTAAAGCTCTTTGACTCGATTGGACTTTGAAAGGCCTCTCTCTAAATGAATGAGAGATGTGGAAAATTTGCGGAACAAGTCTCATCAATCTAAACAAATAGGACAGCTCGAAGGCAAATTTCTACGAGGTATAGCTCAGCAAATACCTCGAAAAGTGCCTGCAAGAAGATCTATTCAACAGAATCGGATGAATTAAAAGAAAAAGAAATCGGAAAAGGGTTTGTAGACTGGAGTGATGCGTCGCGTCGTTTTGAGCAATCCTCCAATACTGCCTCAAAAAAACCTGAAACACGTTTTATCTTCAAAAAGAGATGCAAAAATTGTCTAGACCTAGAGGCCTTGGCGTCTCTAAAAAACGTCTTGCGGTGACAAAAAGCCCAATTCGTCTCCTTTTGCCTCCATTTTTCCTTTTATTCGATAGATTTGATTTCAGTGATTCTGAAACAATGCAATCAGCGAGTTATGAATATTAGAAAGATAAACTTTTAATTCTTAAGTTTTAGAACAATAGAACATGAACATATGCTGGCTTTTCTATCGATGCTGTTTCTTAGAAGAAATACAAACCTAAAAGCAGCTAAATAATATGAACCTGCCTCGTTTGATGAAAGATGAAATGAATTCTTTTAGAGAAACATGCATGAATGTGGAGATTCTCCTTGAATTTACTGACGTTAAATTATATGAAAAGTTTTCCTTTTTGTTCCCAGATTTCACGGTTCCCGGCACTTGATGGATAATTCAAATTAAGGACTGGTCGCAAGCATTTGTACCGATTTATTACAACTATGAGTAGAAACCACTTCAAGTCAAATAGTTTCCCTTCCTATTTTGAATTTTTCGTAGCACCAAAGTGATACAGTTTCATCTTTAATGGAACAATTTATCTTTGGGTGTCTACTCAAAACGAGAAGAAATGCTTTGTTCACCAGACACATGTATTTTAATTATAAATCTAAACTATGTAAGTCCTTACCCGTATAACTGAGGTATTCCAATGTAGATGTAACACTTTGCTGTTTTAACAAAGTCATCTGTTGAATGTTGACTATGTTTCCTGTTTTTTGTTTTTTTTATTATTATTATTAATTTGCCTTCAACCTTTTAGTTATTTTTGAAAAAACATTTTATTGAAATCTGTACGCAAGTAATGTATTTTTGATCAACGATTTGATTATTGCATTTGGTTAGGAATATCTGTAAATAATTTCGTTGTAATATCAGGGTATACTTTTTTATTTTCAGACGAAACTATGCACCTAAATTTTAGACTACATATTGGATGTAATGAGGTGAATTTAGAGGGAACGTTTTTGGAATTGATTACATGATAAGATTTCAGAGGTCATTGTGGATACAATAATTGAAAGTCATGACTTTCATTGGCCACCGAAAGAACAACAAACAATCTGACATATCACCGATTTCCGCGGCGTGCGTATGAACTATGTTTTGTTTGATAACCTTCGTTTTGCTATCGATCGTCAGCAGCTTTTGCAGCGCCTGTCCTTCGCTTTGCACTTGTAAATGGAAAGGCGGTAAACAAACGGTTGAATGTGCCAACAAGAGTCTGACAATGATACCCGATGGTATGGAGTCTGGCACGCAAGTTCTGGATTTCAGCGGAAACAATTTGCGATCGTTGGTTCGAGAAAAATTCCGGCGATTAGATTTGGTCAATCTTCAGAAAATCTTTCTATCTCGATGCCGTATTTCTCATATCGACGACAAGGCCTTTCGAGGTCTGACAAATTTAGTCGAATTGGATCTATCGAACAATGACCTAATGGCGATCCCTTCGGAAACATTTAGCGATTTTCCATCGTTAATGAAACTGTCACTGAATGGCAACAATATCCTGGAGGTTAAAGCGGGCGCGTTTCATCAACTATCGTTTCTGACACACTTAGATCTGAACCGTTGCAAAATTGATAAGATAGAGGAGAACGGGTTCAATGGTTTGTCGAGCATAGAATGGCTTAAGTTAGACAGTAATCGACTGACGACTATCCCAGGTGTCTCGACCTTGCCGCACTCATTAAGTGGAGTGACTTTGGAAAATAATCCATGGAATTGTGATTGTCAAATAATCGGTCTACAGGATTGGTTGAACAAAACCAGAACGCCTCAAGATGTTGATCCTCTATGCGCTAACCCACCCAGGTTAAAAAATCTAGCTTTGAAGAATGTAAAGCGGAACGATTTGGCTTGTATGCCCGATATTGAGCCAACAGCTGTCGAACTTATTATTTCGGAAGGACAAAATATTTCCCTGCGGTGTGAAGTATCGGCCATGCCTCAGGCAAAAGTTTCATGGTTGTTCCAAGGAAATGTTCTACACAATGACTCGGTTTTAGAACCGGGTTTGCACCTTTACTACTATATTGAAGAAGGAACTTTTGATAAACAAAGTGAGCTCTTCATCTTTAATACAAATGTAGGAGACAATGGCACATTTATTTGCATGGCAGAGAATGTGGCCGGTAGGAGCTTGTCCAATTTTACAATAAGAATAGTTCTAAAAGAGGAAAGGTTTGTAGCATCTCAGGCAGTCACCATAGAATATTTTGTTATTGTCGTTGCGGGTACAATATCTATAATCCTGGTATTGACCATTACTGTAATTATATTTTGTATAATCAAATGTTTCAAACAAAGGAGACGGCGGCGGAAAACAAAACAGTTGTACAATAAAGAAACCATCATCAACAATCATGCAGATTCGGGTCTGACGCAGAAAAATTGCCTTAGTATTAAAGATTGCGCCACACCGATCACAAAATCTAACCCAGAGATGATGTCCATGAAGGCGATGAACGGGAGCGTGATCATGGACCAAAGGCAACCCGAAGAATTAACAATTTACACTGCTGAAACGCCTGTTCTCGTAACAAACAACGCTTTGGTGTCTTATTCTCCAATGATGGTCCCCTCTAGCTCTGAATACCATCAGATTCTAGAGCAAAATCCAGATCTGATCAATGACGCCAAGAGCGTGAGCAATGCCAACGTGCGGTCCAGGAACCATTCTCTTACAATAGAGAATGGCTTTGATTTAGGTAATGTGATAAGTCGGGCTAATCTGACGGGAAGTCTAGCTATTTACGAGACGCGGCAAAACCCGTCCGGTTTCCTTCAACAGCAACAACAACAGCAGTTCCACTTCTTGGGGACGCTAAATCCAACGTTACAGCTTTATTCACCCGCTGACATCCACCTTATGCCCGGAAAATACGTCGATAGTGACGGATACCCCGTAGACTTCGGTCTGCCAAAACTGCTAACGCCACCACTGTCGGTGGCAGGGGCTGCAACTGCGACATCAACCGTCAACACTGCAGTTAAACCGGTCGTCCCAAACGTACCTGCCTTATATTACCGCACTCTACCTCACAAGCGGCACAATGCAGCGAATCCGGCCAGCCGGTTTTCGCGCGAGGCCGAATTTTTATCGAGGTCGTCAACAAACTCAACCGCTTCATATGAGCTTTACACTCCGACCGATGTCCGGCATAACCTTGAAGGTTATCCAACATCACTGCCGTCTACCACAGTGACAGCCCCGTTCCCCGACGTCCCCGCCCCGACTCCATTCGCCGACCCCGACCCCGTCCCCTTATCCTCACCTAAACCGCTTTCAGTTGTGACAACATCCACGTGGACCGAGACGACCCTTGATTCCGTGTTGAACTCAAGCACTGCGTCTCCCGTTCCGATGACGTCAAGTTTCCCGCATCCGGCGAATTCGCAAAGCAATACGTGTGCTCAATCTATCCAAATTATTCCCTCTGCATCTGTAGATAAATGCAAGTCTTTTGTGTCCGGATCACCGACACCTTCTCAACAAAGTGTTTTAAAAAAAGCTCCGAATGAGAACTTTGAGGAGGAGCGGGAAACGACAGACGTTTGATCTGATCGAGGGATCTCCGTTTAATCATGTCGAAGCTCAATTTTGTTTTTATTTTTATGATTATGTTGATTGCAAAAAAGGCAATCAAAAGTGGCCAGATGTTACAAAAGTATGCCTATTTTGTAGACACACCCAGTATTTGTAAACATTTGGCGAGTCTACGATGACAGTAAAATGTTGATCTTTCTTTAATCAGCAATGGAACTGTCGCACACTTTTGCTATAAGCTATTTAATAGTCGATTATGTAAAAACTTCGACAAAAAAAAACCGATGACTACACTAAAAACTTTCGAGATTCACTCCTAAACTCAATAAACGCTTCTATTTGCGCGAGCGTAATTGTGGCTGAGGGCAGTAGTAATGGGAGATTCCTATCTTAATTTTGTCACTCTCTATACGCTGACAAGGATGATTCACAGGGTAATTACTCATCGGAGTAATAATGATCCACATCCGATGAATGGTACTGCGACACCTAGTAACACAGGTTTCACATAAAATTCGTCTCTTATTGGTCACTTGTTGATGGAGTTACAGTATTGTTAGATGGGAATCTCCCATTATTACTGCCCTCAGACACCATTACGCTCGCGCAAATAAAAGCGTTTATTGAGTTCAGGAGTGGATTTTGGAAGTTTTTAGGGCTGCCATCAATATTTTTGGAGGTTTTTAACACCGGAATCGACTATTAAATCGCTTACAGTAAAAGTGTGCAACAGCTCCATTAGACATTGGATATTTTGTCATATGATTGAAATTAAATCTCTGAGTATTAGATCTTGACTCTTGGAACATGTGATTACCAGTGGCGTAGCGTGCAATTTGACAACGTTGCAGTTAGTCAATGTAAACCCACAAAAATTATCGAACTCTTGGGTGTTCGGTGAACACCTTCGCATTCGACCCTTCACATGGGTTTAAATGGGTACAATACAACGTTGCCAAATGGCACGCTACACCACTGGTGATTACTTAATTTGGAAGGTTGATCCTCCTCCCTAAATGTTTTTACAATTACAGATTTAATGCTTGAATTTTGGTCCTCTTGAACCGGTAACTATGAGTCTAATTGTAAGAGAAGGTAATAAGTTCAGGATTTTAAATTCTTTTAAAGAATGAAGGAAGTATACAAATTGTGCACGGAGAAAGCTGCGCGAGGTTTCTTTTGACTCAAAGAACACATGATGAATACTAGTCAACGCATTTTCTTCTCGACTTGAGTTCCAATTTGAACCATGTGAGAATGGTTCTTTTTGCTGTGCAAATCTTAATCCAGGCGTGTAAACAATTGAGCTGCATTTTGCATGTGGTTGAGAAGCCTATTTCTGCATACAATTTAGAATCCCTTGATTTGCTCCATTTTAGTAGCATTTGAATAAGGTGCTGACTTAGTATAACTAATAGAATATGTTCGGTCGGAACTTATAAGAGTATTACATTCCACTAAGAATAAGGGCATCTATTTCTTCAATCATTCATCCAACTCAATGACCTCATTTCAAGTATTTTTTGAAACGTCAGGAAACAATCCCATTCGTTTGAAGAGTAAGTTGGCCGATTAAATGCTTTTATTTTATACTACGCATTTTTCGTCGTTTCTTAGCTTCTTATATTTGTTTACCAATTTTTGTTTCCCCAAATTTTTAATTTATATTTTTATACTTTACTATAATATTCAGAATGTAAAAATCCATCGGTTAGCTCTTCCTTCAGGCCTTGATTTTTGATTATTTTTAGGAGGAAAAAGTTCGAAAAAAGCGGTTTAAAATGTAAAACTTTTTAAGCTGCCTACATTATTCTTACCATCAGTAGTCTACAAAGTTATTTGTTGGATTTTGGATTTGTCTTTGAAGGAAATATTTTCCGTTCTCACTGTTAGACATTCGAAGGTTCAACAAATATGCCGTTACTGTATGTACGACTAATCTTCGGGCCATAAATTTTTGTAAATTAAAATTTGAGATTCCAAATAATAGGAAGTGCAATATCATACCAGCCCATTTTTATACCCTCCAAATATCCCTTGGTGTTTCGTCCAACTAAATTAAATTGTTCCTACTTCAATTGAACTGCACAAAATTGTCTTTCAATGAGACATAGTGTGTCCAGCTCATTTATGTATAGTTCCTTTGAATATCAAAAATATTCTACTTATAGGCCGAGTGATATAGGGTTTCTTACATCTTTACACTTTTAAATCCTCAGGCTAATCTCAAATTTTTACGTATTAATTTTTCAAAATTCGCTATGAGCCTAGAACTGATCGAAATTCAAATGTTTAGTTTTTGCTCCGTCCCGTTTATTTATCCGACTAATTAACCCAGTTTTTCCTATGGTACAGCCAAAAATTATAAATGGCAATTCCATGAAGCTATCGTGAAAACTTCATACCGTCCCAAGCTTATTTATCGCATAGCAACGCAAAAGTCTTTTCTAAAACTGAGGCTTAGGTAATGAGAACCTCGAAATCATAACGTTTTATTTTTCATTTTTTATTTTTTATTTAACTCTATCAATGGGACACATTGGCTTGGTTGTCTAAATGAAGGCTACACTACAAACACTGAAAATCCGATACTTGTTTCACCGTCAGATTTTTCTAAGGTTCTTAATATTCCTAAGTCAAGGCATCAATTTATTGATCAAGACATTTAATGAGACTCGTTTCTTAGAGAGTAAAAGTACCCTTTTTGTCATGAATCATTTGATAGGCAATCTTTGTGCAGTTTTTTTTTCCTTTTTATACAATTGTTCATTTTTGTTTTAAAGTTGAAAGAATAAAACATGCCATGACCTATTTGTTCTTAAACTTTAGATTTCATACACAGTTTTTTATTCTTAGTTACACTAAGCCTTTCCATGCGAGCTGAAATTTAAATTTTTTATCCGACAGCGGTGCGATAACGTGATGCTCAGATGGGAAAGAATTAATTAATTAATTAATTTAATTAATTAATTAACTGATTAAATTAATTAATTACAAATCTGATTAAATTAATTAATTACAGAATTGATTAAATTAATTAATTAATTAATTAAATTAAGTGATAGATTTAACTTCTCTGCATTCTGAGATTAGCAGCAGTTCAGACAATCCTTTAAATTGAAATCAACGAATTGTTCTGACAGTTTTTCACATTTCTTTCCTCTTAATTAAAATGTTGAATTCATGATTACATAACTCTAAGGAGCACACTTCCTTGGATCTCACCTCACTAAGACCATTACACCCGAACGGATTCAAGTTGTTAATTTTATTTTCATCTTCATAATGTAACTTGCAAAAGATTTATTTGCAAAAACTTTTGATCATGCTCTGTGGAAGGAATAAAAGAAGAGTTAAAGTCAAAACTTGTTTTCTATCACCTTGTTTATTGTACCTACATAAGTGTCTCTTTGTTTCTCCTCCAGTTATACTCAAGAAGAAAAAAAATTACTGAATAAATTTTTATCAGGCTATTTCATTTGTAAATAAACTTAATATTGAAGCACTGTAAATTGATGAATTGAATTAATTTATAATACTTTACCCCCAGAATGAACTTATTTGTAATATACAAGTCACATCCACTTTGAGTATTGAAATTATTCCCATCCCTTTAGTTTTTTTTATGTAAAAACTTGAAATGATATATTGTTAAATTGCTAGATTTATAGTTACTCAAAACAAAACAAAAACAAAAAATAAACATGACTTTATGGTTTGATTGGTGTTTTATTTTTTACAATAAAGATTATCATTAAATTTTCCGAGCGTCATTGCGGGTCAATGTAGAAGATGGATGCAGTGGCGACGCGTTATTTCTGGCAACTTTGCACTTGGACCATTTAAATCCATAAAAACTATCGAACTAAAAGGAATTGGCGATGACCATCGAATTCGATCTTTTCTATGCCTTCAAATGGAGATAATTGCCAACGTTGCCAAATAGCACGCTTCACCACTGGGTGGATGAGTTATGGTTGCAGAGAAAACATCGTTCCTTTCAATGCATTACCTCAAAAAAAGGAAATATTGGGACAATGGAGCTCTTGCAAACTTTTGCGCCAGGGAATTGAAGAGTTGCTGCTTGCATAAAAACCTGTATAAACGACGATGAGTTCACTGAAAAATCACGAGCTACGCAGGTACCATAGGACATACCAGTGGCGTAGCGTGCAATTTGGCAGCGTTGTACTGTGCCCATTTAAACCCACGTAAAAGGTCGAATGCAAAGGTGTTCACCGAACACCCAATGGTTCGATCTTTCTCATGAGTTTAAATGGATACAATACAATGTTGTCATATTGCACGCTACGCCACTGGGACATACCTATATAATTTGAGACATATCTCTGCGTTTCCTTAGAGAATGTGACAGATTACAGAGGAATCTCTCACGATACCTGCGTATCTCCGCCATTAATGTCTGGCCGTTACAGTTTTTGTCTGAGTTTATTACTGAATTACGGATTTACTTAGTGCGATATTCGTGATTTTCGCCGGTTTTTACCTCAGATTTAAATATTCATTTGCTGGAAGCAAAAGTTTGCAAGGCCACATTGTTACGTGGTGTCTTGTTTCATCGGATTCCTAATGAGTCCGTCATACTTTCATTCTTAAAAATCACTTTTAAAAATTATCCATGAGCATACATTTCAAAAACTGTATCTTCAGTAGCAGCATTGACATACGTGACATTACAGGTTTACTACGGGAGAAAGCAGTAATGTTGAAAACACAATTGTGGTACAGAAACAATGAGCAAAATTGGGAGGGGGTCCTACTCAGTAGCAAGGGAAGAAGTTCAGAGGTCCTACGTCACACCAACAAAACGTTTGCACTTGCAACAAAATATTCGGACAAACCACACTGTCCGTCTGCTAGGCTTTATAAAGACGACAAGGAATGAGGCAGTTGCAAGGTTCTGAAATGTTGTGTTTTTTTTTATGAAGTAAATGAAAGAACTTGATGAGCAGGGAGCAAAAGTGCCTTGGTTTCTAATTAAAAGTCCCGAAAATATGTATATTGTTTTGAATAGGAATTCCGAATAGTTTGACGTCACTACGAACACGATTTCGTAACAATTTTTACGACTTAACACGTGTGGACCACCAAAACTGGAACACTTAGGCAAAAACCAAAGGTACCGGTGTTTTCAGCTCATCAAGTCCTATCAATTTTTTCATAAAAAAAATCGACTTAAAGACCATTGAAACTGCTTCTTTCGATGCTTATGGTGTGATGGTCGATAGGTAAGTAGCTATAATGTAGGAAAACGCACCGCAACGGCAAGGTGGTTTTTCCGGTTCCATTGCCAGTAGAGGGTTTTAGTAATGGCGACTGCCGATGATGAGTGTTCCAAACAAAGCCGGTTTGTCTCTCTCGCTCTTACGTGACCCCCATGTACTGCCATCTCACTCTAATTTCAAAAATTGTCTATAGAGTCTCATTTTTTTATTTATTTTTTTTTTTTTTATTACTTAAGGACCGCCCCCGAAGGAGTATCGCACTGCGACCTTTTCAGGTCTCTTGTGCTTTCACGATCCGGTTTGTGCCGATGTGCGTGGCGAGTCATCTTATCAACCTCTCTCCTCTCATCTATGCTGACAAGATGACTGTAATTGCGGCACATTTCGGGATTCCCATCTCTGCTGAGTCAACTTGTTTCAGCCTCATGTCTCACAGATGGCAGCATCTGTAGAGACGTCAACGGCATCGCAAGTTTGGGCTTCAGCGTGAGTCCATGGCTCAGCTATGGGAGATGTAGATCACCAGGGGGGCGAGCGGTGTCCCGCAAGCCCCCTACCCGACCCCGCTTGCTGTAGACGCCTAATTTTCCGAGATTAAGGCCGCGAAGTCCGTCTGTGCGTCCTCCGCGTCAGTTCTATCGTGAAAATTAGGGTCACTACCGGGATTTGAACCCGGGACCTATTGATCTAGAGTCAGGAGCCCTGACCACTGGACCAACCTGGCCGGCTCTATAGAGTCTTATTTTGTGAAATTTTATGGCAGAAATGAATTCCTCGAGGCACTTTAATGCGATTTTGATGATAATAAGTCGTGAAACAAGGCCCTGTATACGAATTTCGGAACTAGAAAGAGATGGATATACATGGGGGTCACGGGAGAGTGAGTGAGATAGTTTGAAACGCTACGCGGGTTTTATCTCAACCGATTGCAACCGATGAACGCATTGTTTTGGTTGTTGGCTAACCGTTGACTTTGCACTAAAACCGTCTATTACAAGATATTGAAGTTTCGGAGCGATTAGGTGCAATCGATTCCTCGGGTCGGAGTACGTTGAATTCGATGCCTCACTCGAAATTTTTTCCCCCGACGAAAATCGAAAAAAAGCAAAGGTCGATTCATCGTCGATTTTTTCGGCCGAAAAATCGAAGTATCGCAGAACGGCTTTAAACGTGACTTCTCCGAAGCGAAATGGTGCGAGAAATCGATTCCGATTGTCGCCGGATCAATTCGAGAACTTCTTCGAGAAGAAGTTCTCTAACCACCGATTCCTCGAGAGGAATCGGTGGTTTTTCCGAATTAGATTCCTAGGGTTTTGAACATAACCGGTGCTTAGGGGAGTAGAGGGAGGGGGGAGTGAATACCCTCACCCCGGGTGGCACTATCGGAGGGTGGCAAAATCAGGGTGAACCACAAAAAAAAAATGTCATTCAATTCATTATTTTGAGTTGCGCGAATTTGTGAATGGCTTCAAGATTGCAATTATTGCCCCTCCCCCTCCTTTGGAAACCAAGGCACACCCCTGATGGAAATCGGTTAATAAGCACACGTCTGGCTTAAAAATGATTGATGACGTTATTTTTTCCTGGGCACAAGCCAAAATTGTATGTTTTTGCTCTTTTAAAGACCATTCCTAAAATCAAGGGTTTCCCAGAGGACATTCGTACCCGGGATCATTAGCTTTCGGTGTTTTAATTAAGTAAAACGTGAATGAAGATTATAAGTATTATTTTTACGGAAATGAAGAGGAGTTTTGAGAAAGAAAATTCCATGGTTCTTAGTTTACATGAGTTGAAGTTCAGTGGTATGTAACTGAAACTTGTGAAATTCCATCGTGGGACCCTGACAAGTTTCCTACAGTACTTTTAGGTTATGCTAAATGTTGACAGCAGGTATAAACCTGCAATAAAGTGCATAAAAATAAGCACCGATCCCAATTAGTGGAGGCCAAAATTACACCAAATACTTACTATCGAATATTTTTCAATTGCCTTTCAGTCTCTATGACAGCGATTTTTTTCAAGATGAGATTTCCACCCGTATCTTCGTTAATCAATGATTTTTTTTTTTTTTTTTTTATTTAATTCTAGTTATATTTCTAGAAGCACAGCGATATTTGAACCAGAAAAAATATATATATAACTTTGACCTGGAAGTCTTGGTGTTAATACCAAAATATGGTCATAGAACTCAACATTTTTAAGAACTATGGTACAAACAGTAGGATTCTGGTAATTGTACTATCCTTCACATTGGTCCACATATTGTACTGTCATGCTTCTGGTAATTTTTTTTTTTTTTTTCCGAGTAGGTAGATCATATTCAATCAACAGGTATAAGTTGAATGCATGATCCTGTATCGTTTGAAATGTAAATTCACTCTCCCAGATTTTTTTTTCTCTTCTTTTCTTTCAATTTCTGAAACTCATGCATCTTTTCCCGGCCGAGAATTTGTTTACACGCACAGTTTATTTATTTCCCTTTATTCCTGGGAAAGTCTGTTGCCTGTCACTCTCAACAAATGTAACAAACAAGTCAGAGATGGAAAAACCATGGAAATAGATTTCTTAAACTTTCTTTTCTCTCAAATTTCAAGCGAAACTCGTCCAAGAAATCATTTTCTGGGAATCGTTATTGTAGTCTCGAAAGAGCGTATTTTGCATACGCAGGTCTTCTTTTAGTGAGGGGGAGGAGGATAAAAAAAAAATAAAAAAATAAAGTTTTAGAATAACTCCTTCATTGCAAGCTCACAGACACTATCACCTAGAGAACTTACCAAGTTTTTTTAAACCTTAAAAAATCGTTTACTTTCCTCTCAACAAGTTTCTTCTTTCTTTTTTCACCCCCTCCTCTCTATTGCTCCCTCCCTCTTCAAAGCGTCATTGTAGAATAAATTGAAAGCCATGTGTTTCCAGGAAATTATCACTTTCTTCAACAATAGATTACGCTCGAGTTCTCTCTGCTTTTGAACTTATTCTATCTCAGCAACTTTCGGTGTTGCCACATATCAGGTTAAAAGTCGTTTATTTTACATTGATTCTCAAGAGACATATACGCTTCAAAACCGTACATCTGGCAACATCTATTTTCTTCTCTTGGTTTTTTTTTTTTTTTTTTTTTTTTTTTTTTTTGTATCAATCTGATGATAAGCAGATATTCGCGAAGAAATGTAAGTCGACAAAGCGGTTTTCCGAAAGTTCCGCAAAATGATGACTTGCAAAATAATTAGCAAAGTTCCAATAAACGGGTCGTTAAAGTCAAAGAGACCATTCTCACAATGAATTGAAGTCATTATCAAAGATTACTTGTATATACAGATATATATGGCACAAAGCTATTTTTGCCAGTTTTTAATGAATATATACCAGTTAAAACGCCGGCTGTCATGCAGTCCGGCACCGGCATACAGAGGGGATCATAAATATAACAGCTATCCTGCATTATAATAAAACATTTCAAAGGTTTCTGATGCAAACTTCTTCAAATATTACAGGTCAAACAGTCTAGTCACTAGAATTGTCTGCAAAATTCAAGTTTAACAGAAATATCCATTCATTTGGTGGCTTGGAACATATACTTCAGTTTCTACAACGTTTTTCGGCATCATCAAAAAGTCCTGTCACTGTGGAACAGTGATATGCAAAAATCATTTTTTGATTAACCACGAATAATTTTAACTAAAATTATTCTCATTATTCTCATGCTGTTTCCTTTCAGTAAATCGATAGTTTTGACACTACCAGTATATTCAATTGCCATAAGATAAATGACTGTTTGTATTAAACTTTGATTTACTAATAGGAATAACGCAAGAATAATGCAAATAATTATAGTTAACTAGAGGCCGGTGGCCGCTTCGCGGCCAAGCGTTCCGTTTCGCGTCTTGCGCGTGATTTTGTTTATTCGAGCTAAGACTTTGACTTGATATCCACTCCCTAACTCCGTTTGCTATTCGCCCATCTAATCCTGCTCCAAAGGACGAAATCTAAAAACTTACTCTATTATTCAGCTGCAATACTAAAGTGGTATTTTCTCATGTACACCAAATGTTTAGAAAACAGGAGTCATTATTTGGAAGGGGCATAAATAGCATAACCCCCCGTCCCCCCACCCCCTTGCATGAAACTTAACCATTTTAGGGGTGGTCGTTCTCAAGAGGGCCCGATCCAAAACCGTCAATTTTTTTTGGCGCTCATGGAGTCGCCGAAACCCTTAGAATCGGCGCATTTGGATGCACCGTATTAGCGCATGTGGATTATACGATTTAGAACAGTACAGAGAAAAGAAGGGAAGGAGAAAAAAGAGTAGCGAGAGTGAAAAACCGCATGCTTTCACAATAAAATGAGAAGTTCGGGGTAAGCAAACAAATACGCATGACCGAGATCGCACACCTACGATAACCTTTCGTTGAACTGACATGACAATAAGACATTGCGTTTTAGTAGGTAAATCAAAAATCTGTATAAAAATGGAAAAGAAACTTTGCGCGGGAAAAGTATCCCTTTTTTCAAACAGCCCTTTATTAACGACAATAATTTGTTAAAATAGGTTGGCTCGGAAATTCAAGCAAACTTCATTTAACATTTTAATTTTTTAAGCTTTTTGGACGTGAGGTCATTTACAACCCCTATTTTTTGGGGTCATTCTTTCAGCGCTTTTTGACAATTGATGCTCAATGCTAAAAAGATGTCTCTCCATAAGTTTTTTGAAATTAGAGTGAGATTGCAGTACATGCGGGGGTTACGTGAGACCAAGAGAGACAGTTTGTCTTTCTTTGGAACGCTCATCACCAAGTCAGCACTAAATCAGTCTATTTCAAAAAAAAAAAAAAAAAAACGCCTTCTTTTAAATTTTGACACACTTTGACTCCACAGTTTAAAAAAATAACAGGTGTATACAATAAAATGAATCGTTAAAAACTACACAAATCCCCAAGAAATCTAACGATTTTTTTTTTTTTTTTTTTTTTTTTTTTTTTTTAAATTTGAAAAAACAGACCTTATAAAAACATCATAACCTCACCGAGATGCGAACTAATACGAAACAGCTCAAATCGCCAACTTTGAAAGAGGATGTGTAGCAATATTCTGGGTCCGTTGGACCCGTTGGTAGTATTCTTAGATAAATCACTTATACATTCAAAGTAAACAACACATTTTCAACAGGAAACCAATTATTTTCATTACTCAGTAATATTCGAGAGCATATTATTGATAAAGAAGAATAACCATCGTCTCAACTCATCATCACTAATAGTTTGGTCTCTTTAAAAATTCTCGAAACCTAGCCCAAATTTGCTGGGTTACAATCGAGATATCAATTCAACGACCCGATCTCAACAAAGTCATCTCTAGTTGATTGTACTATTCTATAAATCTGCGTTTAATACATATGATAAGTATCGAAGTTTACTTCGCGAAGTTATACAGCAACCTCGTCGAGCCATCAATCAATGACTGTACAGTGCTGCCAGATTTGACATAAAATATACACATTTTACATTAAGTCTCAAGTGCCTGAATATTTTACAACACATCTAGCAGCAATGTGACTGTCCTATTGTTTACATATACGTAAAATCATGTGATAAAAAGTCGAAGCTATGCATCGATATCATACGAAGTGACTTCATTGAAGTCGCTATTAAAATGCTTCTATACCCGAATGTGTCCTTCCCAACGACCTCTATATTAGACCGGCGAACGAATACGAACCAGCGTAACCCGCAAGAAAGAAAGTTAGGTTAGGAATAGAGGTGCTTGGCCGGATGGGGCACCTCTGTTTACACGTTTTTTTATGAAGATTTTTTCTTCCGTTTTTCGCTTCTAAAACTCCTAATTTTACACGGATTTTGCTTTTCTTGGTCTTAATAGAAGGAGGATAGCTTGGGCTTTGACCTCCGCCCTACCGGGTCCGGTAACGTTTTTTCGAAAATATATGGAAAATATAAGTCGTTGAAGTGGACACCCGTTGGTATGCTCTGAAGACCTTGCAAATCACGTTCCCCTGTTTACGACGATTCAATATGTCTACAAATCGGCTTTTAGTCATTTTTTGAGTCTACTCCTTCACTCTCAGTCCTTTTAGTGCTAGATTCTTCAAAATCCGAAAAGTTTTAGTGGCTGAGGAGGTAATTTTTCTATACTGTGTAGTGTGTACCAGTAAACCCTTCTGTGTTAGAGTTCGTGGTTACTTAACTTGAGTTCGTAATTTCTGTACATTTCCCTTCTGGATGATTTTTCATTCCTAATATTGTTTTATCAATCTGCGCCATCATCAGTGTCTATTAAATACTGTGATTGTGGTGAAACCCGCCCGCCGTTAACTCAGGATGTCGGATCGAGCCGACCAGTGAAAGGGTTCTGGTTAGTCATCATCAGTTTTGTGAAGTACTCATCATGTCAGGAGTGATTCCCTCTTATTCCTTTGTTTAGTCGCAGCATAATTCAGCCTTGAATCAGGATTCATCGTGAAATTCCTCTCTTTTAACCATCCGTGGTTTTTGCGTATTCTTCGGAATCTTAAAGGTGAGCTTCGAGGGGGAGGCTGAGAGAATGGCCTATAAGATTTGGGTCAAGATTTCTACGAACAGCACCTAGAGGCTCATTCAGTTAAGTTCATGAAGTCGTATCGGAAAGTATTAGATGGCAGTTATATGAGGGGCCCCGTTTCTTCATCACACATTTTAGCATTTTTAGCTGCTATGCTTCGGACTGCTGTGAACCGCAGTCACTTACGGGAACACTGTGGGAAACGGACTGAACCGCCATAAGCCGCAATGAGTGCGAGTGAGAAACCTTAAAACGCGAAGAGTCTCTCTCTCGCACTCGCAGTCGCTTACGCGAAAAATTTGGGAAACGGACCGAACCGCCATAAGCCGCAATGAGTGCGAGAGAGAAACCTTGAAACGCGAGGGGTCTCTCTCTCGCACTCGCAGTCGCTTACGGGAACACTTTGGGAAACGGACCGAACCGACATAAGACGATATGAGTGCGAGAGAGAAACCTTGAAACGCGAGAGGTCTCTCTCTCAAACTCGCAGTTGCTTACGGGAATACTTTGGGAAACGGACCGAACCACCATAAGACGCAATGAGTGCAAGAGAGAAACCTTGAAACGCGAGAGGTCTCTCTCTCGCACTCGCAGTCGCTTATGGGAATATTTTGGGAAACGGACCCAACCGCCATAAGACGCAATGAGTGCGAGAGAGAAACCTTGAAACGCGAGAGGTCTCTCTCTCGCACTCGCAGTCGCTTACGGGAATATTATGGGAAACGGACCGAACCACCATAAGACGCAATGAGTACGAGAGAGAAACCTTGAAACGCAAGAGGTCTCTCTCTCGCACTCGCAGTCGCTTACGGGAATATTACGGGAAACGGACCGAACCGCCATAAGACGCAATGAGTGCGAGTGAGAAACCTTGAAACGCGAGAGGTCTCTCTCTCGCACTCGCAGTCGCTTACGGGAATATTATGGGAAACGGACCGAACCGCCATAAGACGCAATGAGTGCGAGAGAGAAACCTTGGGACGCGAGAGGTCTCTCTCTCGCACTCGCAGTCGCTTAGGGGAACACTTTGGGAAACAGACCGAACCGCCATAAGACGCAATGAGTGCGAGAGAGAAACCTTGAAACGCGAGAGGTCTCTCTCTCGCACTCGCAGTCGCTTACGGGAATATTATGGGAAACGGACCAGACCGCCATAAGACGCAATGAATGCGAGAAAGAAACCTTGAAACGCGAGAGGTCTCTCTCTGTCGCACTCGCAGTGGCTTACGGGAATACTTTGGGAAACGGACCGAACCACTATAAGACGCAATGAGTGCGAGAGAGAAACCTTGAAACGCGAGAGGTCTCTCTCTCGCAGTCGCTTACGGGAATATTATGGGAAACGGACCGGACCGTCATAAGACGCAATGAGTGCGAGAGAGAAACCTTGAAACGCGAGAGGTCTCTCTCTCGCACTCGCAGTTGCTTACGGGAATACTTTGGGAAACGGACCGAACCACCATAAGACGCAATGAGTGCGAGAGAGAAACCTTGAAACGCGAGAGGTCTCTCTCTCGCACTCGCAGTCGCACACGGAAAAAAAAGATTAGTGAAATTAACCATACGATAGCTGATTTTGGCACCTGCTAGATGTTATGGTAAACTTGACCAGAAGTATGGTACATTTACCGATACTTTGAGTAAATTCGACATGCAATCAGGTAACATCACCTAGTACCTAGTCAAAACATAGTATACTTTTGGTTAACATTGCCATAACATCTAGCAGGTGCCAAAATCAGCTATCGTATGGTTAATTTCACCGTAGTTTTTTTTCCGTGCATACGGGAATATTTTGGGAAACGGACCCAACCGCCATAAGACGCAATGAGTGCGAGAGGAAAACCTTGAAACGCGAGAGGTCTCTCTCTCGCACACGCAGTTGCTAACGGGAACACTTTGGGAAACGGACCGAACCACGATAAGACGCAATGAGTGCGAGAGAGAAACCTTGAAACGCGAGAGGACTCTCTCTCGCACTCGCAGTAGCTTACGGGAATATTATGGGAAACGGACCGAACCGCCATAAGACGCAATGAGTGCGAGTGAGAAACCTTGAAACGTGAGAGGTCTCTCTCTCGCACTCGCAGTCGCTTACGGGAATATTATGGGAAACGGACCGAACCGCCATAAGACGCAATGAGTGCGAGAGAGAAACCTTGAAACGCGAGAGGTCTCTCTCTCGCACTCGCAGTCGCTTACGGGAACACTTTGGGAATCGGACCGAACCGCCATAAGACGCAATGAGTGCGAGAGAGAAACCTTGAAACGCGAGAGGTCTCTCTCTCGCACTCGCAGTCGCTTACGGGAACACTTTTGGGGAAAAGGACCGAATCGCCATAAGACGCAATGAGTGCGAGAGAGAAACCCTTTAAACGCGAGAGGTTTTCTCTCTCTCGCACTCGCAGTGGCTTACGGGAATACTTTGGGAAACGGACCGAACCACTATAAGACGCAATGAGTGCGAGAGAGAAACCTTGAAACGCGAGAGGTCTCTCTCTCGCAGTCGCTTACGGGAATATTATGGGAAACGGACCGGACCGTCATAAGACGCAATGAGTGCGAGAGAGAAACCTTGAAACGCGAGAGGTCTCTCTCTCGCACTCGCAGTCGCTTACGGGAATATTATCGGAAACGGACCGAACCGCCATAAGACGCAATGAGTGCGAGAGAGAAACCTTGAAACGCGAGAGGTCTCTCTCTCGCACTCGCAGTCGCTTACGGGAACACTTTGGGAAACGGACCGAACCGCCATAAGACGCAATGAGTGCGAGAGAGAAACCTTGAAACGCGAGAGGTCTCTCTCTCGCACTCGCAGTCGCTTACGGGAATATTATGTGAAACGGACCGAACCGCCATTAGACGCAATGAGTGCGAGAGAGAAACCTTGAAATGCGAGAGGTCTCTCTTTCGCACTCGCAGTCGCTTACGGGAATAATTTGGAAACGGACCGAACCGCCATACGACGGAATGAGTGCGAGAGAGAAACCTTGAAACGAGAGAGGTCTCTCTCGCACTCTCAGTCGCTTACGGGAACACTTTGGGAAACGGACCGAACCGCCATAAGACGCAATGAGTGTGAGAGAGAAACCTTGAAACGCGAGAGGTCTCTCTCTCGCACTCGCAGTCGCTTACGGGAATATTATGGGAAACGGACCGAACCGTCATAAGACGCAATGAGTGCGAGAGAGAAACCTTGAAACGCGAGAGGTCTCTCTCTCGCACTCGCAGTTGCTTACGGGAATACTTTGGGAAACGGACCGAACCACCATAAGACGCAATGAGTGCGAGAGAGAAACCTTGAAACGCGAGAGGTCTCTCTCTCGCACTCGCAGTCGCTTACGGGAACACTTTGGGAAACGGACCGAATTGCCATAAGACGCAATGAGTGCGAGAGAGAAACCTTGAAACGCGAGAGGTCTCTCTCTCTCGCACTCGCAGTGGCTTACGGGAATACTTTGGGAAACGGACCGAACCACTATAAGACGCAATGAGTGCGAGAGAGAAACCTTGAAACGCGAGAGGTCTCTCTCTCGCAGTCGCTTACGGGAATATTATGGGAAACGGACCGGACCGTCATAAGACGCAATGAGTGCGAGAGAGAAACCTTGAAACGCGAGAGGTCTCTCTCTCGCACTCGCAGTCGCTTACGGGAATATTATCGGAAACGGACCGAACCGCCATAAGACGCAATGAGTGCGAGAGAGAAACCTTGAAACGCGAGAGGGCTCTCTCTCGCACTCGCAGTCGCTTACGGGAACACTTTGGGAAACGGACCGAACCGCCATAAGACGCAATGAGTGCGAGAGAGAAACCTTGAAACGCGAGAGGTCTCTCTCTCGCACTCGCAGTCGCTTACGGGAATATTATGTGAAACGGACCGAACCGCCATTAGACGCAATGAGTGCGAGAGAGAAACCTTGAAATGCAAGAGGTCTCTCTTTCGCACTCGCAGTCGCTTACGGGAATAATTTGGAAACGGACCGAACCGCCATAAGACGGAATGAGTGCGAGAGAGAAACCTTGAAACGCGAGAGGTCTCTCTCGCACTCTCAGTCGCTTACGGGAACACTTTGGGAAACGGACCGAACCACCATAAGACGCAATGAGTGTGAGAGAGAAACCTTGAAACGCGAGAGGTCTCTCTCTCGCACTCGCAGTCGCTTACGGGAATATTATGGGAAACGGACCGAACCGTCATAAGACGCAATGAGTGCGAGAGAGAAACCTTGAAACGCGAGAGGTCTCTCTCTCGCACTCGCAGTTGCTTACGGGAATACTTTGGGAAACGGACCGAACCACCATAAGACGCAATGAGTGCGAGAGAGAAACCTTGAAACGCGAGAGGTCTCTCTCTCGCACTCGCAGTCGCTTACGGGAATATTATGGGAAACGGACCGAACCGCCATAAGACGCAATGAGTGCGAGAGAGACACCTTGAAACGCGAGAGGTCTCTCTCTCAAGGTTTCTCTCTTGCACTCATTCCATCTCTTGGCGGTTCGGTCCGTTCCCCAAAGTGTTCCCGTAAGCGTCTGCGAGTGCGAGAGAGAGACCTCTCGCGTTTCAAGGTGTCTCTCTCGCACTCATTGCGTCTTATGTCGGTCCGGTCCGTTTCCCAAAGTGTTCCCGTAAGCGACTGCGAGTGCGAGAGAGAGACCTCTCGCGTTTCAAGGTTTCTCTCTCGCACTCATTGCGTCTTAAGGCCGTTCGGTCCGTTTCCCATAATATTCCCGTAAGCGACTGCGAGTGCGAGAGAGAGACCTCTCGCGTTTCAAGGTTTCTCTCTCGCACTCATTGGGTCTTATGGCAGTTCGGTCCGTTTCCCATAATATTCCTGTAAGCGACTGCGAGTGCGAGAGAGAGACCTCTCGCGTTTCAAAGTTTCTCTCTCGCACTCATTGCGTCTTATGGCGGTTCGGTCCGTTTCCCGTAATATTCCCGTAAGCGACTGCGAGTGCGAGAGAGAGACGTCTCGCGCTTTAAGGTTTCTCTCTCGCACTCATTGCGTCTTATGGCGGTTCGGTCCGTTTCCCAAAGTGTTCCCGTAAGCGACTGCGAGTGCGAGAGAGAGACCTCTCGCGTTTTAAGGTTTCTCACTCGCACTCATTGCGTCTTATGGCGGTTCGGTCAGTTTCCCAAATTGTTCCCGTAAGAGACTGCCAGTGTGATAGAGAGAGAGAGACCTTTCGCGTTTCAAGGTTTCTCTCTCGCACTCATTGCGGCTTATGGCGGTTCGGTCCGTTTCCCAAATTTTTCGCGTAAGCGACTGCGAGTGCGAGAGAGAGACTCTTCGCGTTTTAAGGTTTCTCACTCGCACTCATTGCGGCTTATGGCGGTTCAGTCCGTTTCCCACAGTGTTCCCGTAAGTGACTGCGGTTCACAGCAGTCCGAAGCATAGCAGCTAAAAATGCTAAAATGTGTGATGAAGAAACGGGGCCCCTCATATAACTGCCATCTAATACTTTCCGATACGACTTCATGAACTTAACTGAATGAGCCTCTAGGTGCTGTTCGTAGAAATCTTGACCCAAATCTTATAGGCCATTCTCTCAGCCTCCCCCTCGAAGCTCACCTTTAAGATTCCGAAGAATACGCAAAAACCATGGATGGTTAAAAGAGAGGAATTTCACGATGAATCCTGATTCAAGGCTGAATTATGCTGCGACTAAACAAAGGAATAAGAGGGAATCACTCCTGACATGATGAGTACTTCAGAAAACTGATGATGACTAACCAGAACCCTTTCAGTGGTCGGCTCGATCCGACATCCTGAGTTAACGGCGGGCGGGTTTCACCACAATCACAGTATTTAATAGACAATGATGATGGCGCAGATTGATAAAAAAAATATTAGGAATGAAAAATCATCCAGAAGGGAAATGTACAGAAATTACGAACTCAAGTTAAGTAACTACGAACTCTAACACAGGAGGGTTTACTGGTACACACTACACAGTATAGAAAAATTACCTCCTCAGCCACTAAAACTTTTCGGTTTTTAAGAATCTAGCACTAAAAGGACTGAGAGTGAAGGAGTAGACTCAAAAAATGACCCCAAAAGCCCATTTGTAGACATATTGAATCGTCGTAAACAGGGGGGAAAGTGATTTGCAAGGTCTTCAGAGCATACCAACGGGTGTCCACTTCAACGACTTATATTTTCCATATATTTTCGAAAAAACGTTACCGGACCCGCTAGGGCGGAGGTCAAAGCCCAAGCTATCCTCCCTTTTATTAAGACCAAGAAAAGCAAAATCCGTGTAAAATTAGGAGTTTTAGAAGCGAAAAACGGAAGAGAACATCTTCATAAAAATACGTGTAAACAGAGGTGTCCTATCCGGCCCAAACACCTCTATTCCTAACCTAACTTTCCTTCTTGCGGGTTACGCTGGTTCGTATTCATTCGCCGGTCTTATATAGAGGTCGTTGGTCCTTCCGCGCAAAAAACATACGAGGTGTGATCAAAAAGAAACCGAACTTTTTCCACTGTGTGCAGAGAAATGGTCCAATCAACGTTTTCTTGGTTTTTTCTGATAGCTAATAATCTGACAAACACGCTGGTTTTCACGGATTTGAATTATCTTTATTTGTTAGGCCGCAATATTGCTTTGAATACAGGGTGTTTCTGTACAATCTGCGATGAGCGTTATCATGCTGGAGAAACCACGAATTTTCGGCCCACAGTTCTGGCCTTTTTCGGCGCATATTTTTTCGAAGTCTCGCAAAACATCATTGTAATAATGGCGATTCACAGTCTGATTGGAGGTTAAAAAATCGTGATGGATGACACCTCGCGCATCAAAACAAAATGTCAACAGAACCTTCGTTTTTGTTCTGGATTGGCGAATTTTTTTTGGGGCCCCGGGGGCCGACCTTTCAACCCACTGCGACGACTGAGCTTTTGTCTCTGCATCATACCCATAAACCCATGATTCGTCGCCTGTAACAATTTTATTTAAAAAAATTGCATCGGTATTTGAGTGCTCCAAAAGCTCTTTACTGATTAAAACTTTGTTAGCTTTTTGATCTTGAGTCAGTAACCCGGGGGAAACCCCCTTTGCTGCAACTCGCACGAGTTTTTACCCCCCCCCCCCCAAAACAGCCTTTGAATCGCCATTATTACAATGATGTTTGGCGTAGACTTCGAGAAAATGTGCGCCGAAAAAGGCCAGAACTGTGGGTCGAATATTCGTGGTTTCTCCAGCATGATAACGCTCATCGCAGATTGTACAGAAAACCCTGTATTCAAAGCAATATTGCGGCCCAAAAAATAAAGATAATTCAAATCCGTGAAAACCAGCGTGTTTGTCAGATTATTAGCTATCAGATAAGACCAAGAAAACGTTGATTGGACCATTTCTCTGCACACAGTGGAAAAAGTTCGGTTTCTTTTTGATCACACCTCGTATGATCACAATCGCCACGGTAACGTCAAATCGTGCGATCTAATTAAAAAAAAAAAATTTTCAGAGCATCACGTTTCTCGCTCACACGCGTACAAAATCGTATGCTCGTCCGCACGTATGCATTTAAAAAAGGACGACAAAATCTCGCTTCTCTCTCCCCCCCCTTGCAAAACGAACTGATTCGCATCCTTTTCGCACTCGCACAACTTTTCCAGAGAAAAGTTTTTAGCATTTTAAAAAGGGACGCGGGGCCCGCACGGAAAAACTTATATTTTTCCCGAAGCATTGAAGCCGAGCCCTACCGATCGGTACCAGGGCCCCCACCGAACGGTGCAACGGTTCTCCAGGAACTTAGCTTCATTCTTACAAAAATAATATAGGATTATTCATGGTTATTCAAAAAAATGATTTTTGCCCATCACTGCTCTAGAACTATCTATTAAATTGGCGACTTCATGTGTTGTGATGTCCAAATCTGCCGAAAAATCAATTTTGAAAGAAAATACGACATACTTTCAACTGTTGGGTCATTCTACAGTAAAGTGGACATGATATGCAAAAATCGAAATTTAAAAACTAGTGCCTGTAGCAGTCTTGTTTTGCATTAAAATGCAACCGGAGACGAAAAGATTATCGAAATCTAATAAGATCAAATGTTGATGTTACAGCAGGTTTGATGTGTATTTTTAATGACTAAATCACATTCGTCCCCCCCTTACAAAACCTAGCCGTCCCACCCGTTACGCTACTTTTTAATTTTTTTCGAGAAAAATAATTTGGTAAATGATAGGAACTTTATGTAGGATCAAAGCTAATACTCTCACCTTTAACATATATTTTTTCCAAATTTTTAGCTCTTCAAAACTCACAGAGTTTCAACTTTTTCTGATGTGATTCAAAAACCTTGTCCATTTTCTATCCCACCCGTTACACCCTTATTTTGCTCTTTTCTCAGTTTTTTTTTTTTTTTTTTTTTCTTTTTCTTTTTAATTTTGAAAATCCTATCACTATCTAGAAGTTAAGACCTTTCTGTTGGTGGGATATTTTTTTCATTTAAATGTTTAAAAAGTTTAAAAGAATTACTTCAAAGTCGTCTAAATGCCCCACCCCTTACAAAATAATGACCCTGTTTACTTTCAACTAATTGGATCTGGAAATCATCTTCAGGTAAGCCCGTGTTTGTTTCGTGAGGATTTTTTTTTTTTTTTTGTCAAATTTTTCTGAAGAAAAATCTGGAAATTTGAGCATGGATTTCAGATAAGAGTCTGAACTGCTTCTACGCAAACTTTTTTCCTTTCCCCTCTCATACTCCTCATTCTTCTCTCCCCTTCGCCGGAAAGGCTGATAATTATTGGAGGATAAACGTGAGGAGAGTCGATAGGTTTAATTACTCGGAGAGTTGCTTTACCGGTAACTTGAGCTCGGAGGACCAAGACCCGTACAGTATTCGATGAGATGCGGGGAAGTCAGCCAATGGAGAGACGAGAGGAAACCCATAGCGAAAGGGGGGGGGGGGGGGGGTTTTAAACCGCGCTTCAAGTCCTGTCAATTTAAAAAGCCATCGTCTCTATTACCTCGTTCATCGAGCGGGAATTTTGAAGATGAAGACTATCTCTTATCGAATTTAGTAAATGGCCTGTGAATAGTAAGAGAGAGGTGGGAAACGGAAGTTAATTCACGGGGATGAGAAAACAAACGCCCACCACCCCCGCACCGATCACTCCCCCACCACCCTCTCAACCACCCCATCCTCCTCCTCATCATTTACGCTGCGCACAATGGTACTGATGTTAGAACAATAATAACGACTAGAGCTGTTGTTTTGCGCATGATTAATGACAATATTCAACTCAGCGATGATTCCACCGGTTGAGAAAAGATTACGAAATCCAGTTCAGTGCATGACTGTGATGCAAAATAATTACTCTCATCCGTAATCTTTTCTCAACTGGTTGAGGCTTCAATGACTTTAAAAAAAAAAACTTGCGGATATTTTAATTAGTTAACGGAGTTTCCACTAATTGAAGAAAGATTACAGGTTAGAGTATTTTCTTGCGTTACAGTCATACACTGAACTGAGCTTTGTAATCTTTTCTAAACCGGTGGAATCATCGGCGAATTGAAAATTGATTCAAACAAATGATCCATCTCACTCGCTCTCGTGGGGTTTTTCCATAAGAAACAGGATCCAAATTGTAATCTTTTCTAAACCGGTGGAATCATCGGTGAATTGAAAATTGATTCAAACAAATGATCCATCTCACTCGCTCCCGTGGGGTTTTTTCCATAAGAAACAGGATCCAAATTTTTGAATGCAAATTCGTGATAGTAAACAACAAGTTCTCTCACAATCAGTTTTTATTACACCGTTGGATTCCACGTACCTTAAAGTATAAATGCAGCAAAAACATAAATGTGAAAACCAAGCCAAGTTCTCTAGTGGCTTTATTCATTTCCAACCTTTCAGTTCATCAGCCACGAAAAGGAGTGAAATTATATATACAGGGTGTCCGGTAAGTCCCGGAACGGCTGCGCCATTTCTTTATTTACGCAGATAAAAAAACCAAACTGTTGGAATGTTCCTAGATAAAGAAAAACTATTTTTTGGGGGGGGTCAAAATTTTGGTCGCCCCCCCCGGGGGGGCGGGGGCGCCCCTAACTTTTTTTTTTCAAATGGCAACCCCTATCTTGTGATACCTCATTAAAAAGAGGGTAAAAAAGAGCATTTTGGCGCAAACCGCATGTCGATATCTCTTTTAGTATTCGAGATATCGAACTTCAAAATCTATGGAAACCCTTTTTAAAAAAAATCGTAACTCTTATTCAGAAAGTCGCTATTTAAAAACTAGGGGTCTAAACTACTCTACATAACAAGCTCTTTCCAGGGAAAACACCTTGCCCAAAAAATTAACTTACAGTTATTGTTTTTTTTCCCCCCAAAAATTTTTTTAAAACTTTTTGGCGGGAAAAAAAAAATAACTGTAAGTTAATTTTTTTGGGCAGAGGTTTTTTCCCTGGAAAGAGCTTGTTATGTAGAGTAGTTTAGACCCCTATTTTTTAAATAGCGACTTTCTGAATAAGAGTTACGTTTTTTTTAAAAAGGGGTTTCCATAGATTTTGAAGTTCGATATCTCGAATACTAAAAGAGATATCGACATGCGGTTTGCGCCAAAATGCTCAGTTTTTTACCCTCTTTTGAATGAGGTATCAAAAGATAGGGGTTGCCATTTGAAAAAAAAAAGTTAGGGGCGCCCCCCCCCCCGGGAGGGGCGACCAAAATTTTGACCCCCCCAAAAAGTATTTTTTTTTATCTAGGAACATTCCAACAGTTTGGTTTTTTTATCTGCGTAAATAAAGAAATGGCGCAGCCGTTCCGGGACTTACCGGACCCCCGGGTATAAAGCTGACGGCCCCCCAAAAATGATTTTTTCTATTTCCCGAAAATAGACCAAAGCGATTTCCCTCAAATTTGGCACGATGATTCCTTAGGGTATTTCGAGGAGATCTGGGGAAATTTTTTTTTCGAAAAAGTCGTCTGGGAGCGCCGCAAATTAAATTTTTAAAAAGGGGGGGGGGGGGCTAATTCTGTCACTATTGCCTTTCCTCCTCCGAGCCGTGTTGCGCTGGACTCTCTTATCTGTCCCTTCCCCTGTCTGCTCTACGCTCGGCTGAATTACATCGAGCAATGCAGTGTGAGTGGGGGAGAGGGAGTTGGTTTCCCCGCGAATTTGAGGGCTTGGTCTTTCAAATTTTAAATTTTTCGTTGCCGTCTTAAGCCTTTCAATCCTGAAAACCTTTTTTGTTCAGCGACGAAGTTTTGGCCATCATCATAGCTGATCTGGGCACATTTTCTCATTTTAAAAAAAAAAAAAAAAAAAAAAATGTGCATATCATGTTTTCATTTTTCCTTAAGATTCTATGTTCTTCAGATGTACATTGAAATGTACACCGGGGATGAAAGGGTTAAGACTGTCGCAACTCCCCGGTCCTAACGCTCATCGCTTAAACCTGAGCGCTCCGACACTTTTGATCCGTCATTTTTTGTCAGTTCCATGACACCCTATGGGTGCCCTCTACGGCCATCGTTCCAGGGTACGGGCTAGCTGGCACTTTGATCTTTGGTTTATTCAAGTTCGTTTTTTTTTTAAAGAATCATTGTTGTTAAAAGAACGATGAAGAAGTACGGTAAAAATTACTGACTAGTATGAAATAAAGCCAAGTTTTCTGACTTAAGTTTTAAGTAGATTCCAAGAATCTACTTATTGCAGAGGGTGCGATATTGGATTTTTCGGGAAATTTTTTCAAATGAGCACGTTTCATGGTCCCCTGAGTGGAAAAAAACCACTCGTTGAAAATGTTATATATATACATATATATACATATATATACATGTTTATATGTATGTTTCAGCCAGTTTTACCGTTTTTATGTCCGACGATCCTGTTCGTAATTTTTGGTTTTTATTTTTGAAATTTTTCTCAACTATTCGTTAGGTTTAATTCTTGGATGAGTTCGAAGATGGTGTAAATCTGACAGTTAGTTTTCGCGTTATGGGCCGTGTTTGAGTCGTAAAATGTGTTTTTTTAGGTTTATTTTTGCGAGTGTTTGTTTTGAGTATTTTTTTTTGGGAAAATTTTTGTTGGTCGTTTTGTTACGCAACTTTTTTACTCGAGCCATTTTTTCGTTTTTTTTCGTTGTAAGCGAGTTATAGTGATACGTTTTTTGGGTTTTTGGCAGTGTTTTTATATGAAGAAATTTTTTTTTTTTTCATAAATTTCAGTATATACTGTGGAGGATGTTTTTAGTTCATATGCTCCATTCCTTGAATTTTCCTTTTGTTTTACGTGTTTTACGAGCTATTTAGTTTCTTATGGGTTTTTAAAAAAAGGATGGTGTTTTATAACCCTTTTTTCACGTGCACTGTTGCTTAGGTACGTCGTTATTTATTTATTTTTTTGTTTCATCAGCTGCTCTTATTCAGTTTTTTTCTCATTAGCGTTACAAAAATTACACATTTTTCTGTTTTGGGACTATAATCTTTTTCTTTGGGCATCTTTATTTAAATGTTGAACAGCTGAAAAAAAAAAAAAAAAAATTTAATAATTCAAAGAAAATCATAACATAACCTATTTATTAAAATTTGTGAAAAACTTATAAAACCTAGCTTGTATTTCTCATTGCATTGAAAAGATTACACATTTCTTTATTGGTAATATAAACTTTTTTACAATAATATTTGGATTTTGAGCAGCTGATAAAAAAAAAAATAAAAATTCAACGA
>VMOF01000001.1:10886825-10929251 GCA_011764245.1 Trialeurodes vaporariorum | reverse complement strand
GAAAAAAGAAAAGAGAGAAGAAGAGAGGAAAGGGAGAGAGGAGAGAGAGAGGAGAGAGAGGAGAGAGACTTATTTTTTTTAAAAAGGATATAATTTCTGTTAACGATCTATACACAAAATCTGAGCCGTTCTTATCCCACCCTGAAAAAAAAAAAATGCCTCCCGGCAGGCCGGTAAGGCGAAGTAGATTCCATGCTTGGTTACATCATTTTTTCAAAAATTTAAATATAGGTTATAATTTTCTTTAAATTTTTTTTTTTTTTATTTCATCAGCTGCTCAAAATCCAAATATTATTGTGAAAAAGATTATATTACCAATAGAGAAATGTGTAATCTTTACAATGCAAGTGAGAAATAAAAGCTAGGTTATATAAGTTTTTCACAAATTTCAATAAATAGGTTATGTTATGATTTTCTTTGAATTATTCATTTTTTTTTTTTTTTATCAGCTGTTCAATATTTAAATAAAAATACCCATGAGAAAAAGATTATAGTACCAAGATAGAAAAATGTGTAATCTTTGTAACGCTAATGAGAAATAAATCTGAATAAGAGCAGCTGATCAAACAAGAAAAAATAAATAACGTACCTAAACAACAGTGCACGTGTAAAACAAAGAACGAGAAATTTATACCAATACACTATCCTTGTCTTTCACATGTAAAATCCCATAAGAAACTAATAGCTCGTAAAACACGTAAAACACAAGGAAAATTTAAGAAATGGAGCATATGAACTAAAAACATCCTCCACGATATATACTAAAATTTTTGAACCAAAAAAACAATTTCTTCATATAAAACACTGCCAAAAAACCCGAAAAACACATCACTATAACTCGCTTACAACGCAAAAAAACGAAAAAATGACTCGAGTAAAAAAGTTGCGTATCAAAACGGCTAACAAAAATTTTCCCCCAAAAAAAATACTTAAAAAAAACACACTCCTAAAAAAACCTCAAAAACACTTTTTAAACGACTCAAACACGGCCCATAACGCGAAAACTAACTGTCGGATTTACCCCAAATCTTCGAACTCATCCAAGAATTAAACCCAACGAATAGTTGAGACAAATTTCAAAAATAAAAACCAAAAATTACGAACAGGATCGTGGGACATAAAAACGGTAAAATTGGCTGAACCATACATATATATATATATATATATATATATATATATATATATATATATATACGAATAGAAATGTTACTAGCCCAATACGATGAATAAATAAATAAATAAGAATAAATGGGACACAAGGCTAAAATAGTGATGAAATTCACAAGACGTTTCGGTCCGTTACAGGACCTTTATCAATTGCTAAAAGACACAGAAAAAAACACAAATGAGTTCCCACCTACATGGCCATGTAGGTGGGAACTCATTTGTGTTTTTTTCTGTGTCTTTTAGCAATTGATAAAGGTCCTGTAACGGACCGAAACGTCTTGTGAATTTCATCACTATTTTAGCCTTGTGTCCCATTTATTCTTATTTATTTATATATATATATATATATAATATATATATAATATATATATATATATATATATATATATATATATTATATATATATATATATATATATATAATTTTTATTATATGATGAATACCTTTAGAGTTGGTCAGACTCTAAAGTTTGGAGAAACAACAAAGCCAAAAAAAGAAAAAAAATAACATTAAAAAAAAATGTAAGTACGTGTAAAAACACAGGGGGGGGAGAGTTCAGCTCAGGCAGGTGCAACAGAAATGCATGAGCGAGGACAGCGTTTCGAGAGCGCCACGACCGGTTTCGTCGTTGTTACGACTCATCAGGTGGGCTTACTCGAAGCTGCCTCTACTCAATGCTTTTCGCACACAGCAAGTCGTCGAAACGACAGTGCTGACATGACGCGAGAAGCAACTCGCTTTTGCTTCTCGCGTCATGTCAGCACTGTCGTTTCGACGACTTGCTGTGTGCGAAAAGCATTGAGTAGAGGCAGCTTCGAGTAAGCCCACCTGATGAGTCGTAACAACGACGAAACCGGTCGTGGCGCTCTCGAAACGCTGTCCTCGCTCATGCATTTCTGTTGCACCTGCCTGAGCTGAACTCTCTCCCCCCTGTGTTTTTTACACGTACTTACATTATTTTTTAATGTTATTTTTTTTCTTTTTTGACTTTGTTGTTTCTCCAAACTTTAGAGTCTGACCAACTCTAAAGGTATTCATCATTTATTTTTTGGCCATTTTTTGTGTGTTTTATATATATATATATATATATATATATATATATATATATATATATATATATATATATATATATATATATATATATATATATATATATATATATATATATATATATATATATATATATATATATATATATATATATATATATATATATATATCTATAATTTTCAACGAGTGGTATTTTCTCACTCAGGGGACCATGAAACGTGCTCATTTGATAAAATTTCCCGAAAAATCCAACATCGCACCCTCTGCAATAAGTAGATTCCTGGAATCTACTTAAAAAAAAACGATCGTCACATTACCAATTAGCGTGATAGAAAATTTTCTAAAAAATATTACAAGAAGGGGTGGTAATCAGAGAGGTGGTAGCAATACCAAAAGTTGATAGTAATATTACCTGATGGTCTAGTATCAGATTTCTGTTGTTTATATACCAGAATAAAGACTCAATTTAAATCAAGTCGGCGTTGCTCGGAGTTCTATGTATTCGCTCAGGAGTTAAGTCCTGATTCGTGGTGTGTGAGTTCGAACCCTGCCCCAGAATTGTTTTCTTTTAGTACTGATATATTTGAATAATCTTGTGATGGTAAATTCTGGTAATATTATTCGACAAGATGTTAATAATGAATAGCAATACTGTCATATGGGCGATTAATCACGATTATCGTTCACGTACGTAGAGGCTTATGGCCTTTTATGGACGATTTTTACTGATTTTTTTTTTTTGTCAAATTCTGCTCGAGATCAATTTTCTGGACGACCAGTGTCTCAAAAACCCCGAAAAGCCACCAAAAAAAAATTGAATGAAATCTGTGGACACAATCGTCCACAGTCAACCGCATAAATAAATCCATAAGACTCCATCATGTAAAATACTATGGACCGCGGACGGATAAAGAACGCCTTTTGTTTTTTATACCTCCCTCACTTGATGTCACACCGTCACAGGCTCTTGTATTTATAAACGATATATTACTTCGCTAAGCTCCTTCGTATCCTGGTAACCGAATAATGTAAGCCGCGAGGAAACGACGAGATATAGCACCATAGAATGTGTATATGTTTAGGGAGGCAATACTAGTGTGCAAAGCAGTGCAGTGCAGTTTGCGATGATAGAGACAATATACGCCATAACGTTCAGGAAGAGCTCTTTTTCTCTCGCCTCCAAACCATTGGCGGTTACAGAAATTTGTCTTTCTCTCTCTCCTCCGATTTAAAATGCTTGCGTTAGAAAAGGATGGACACAAGTGCTGAAGTCAGGTGATGGCCCTCCCTTTCCTATCCTTTTCTAATACATGCGTTCAAACGGGAGGAGAGAGAGAAAGACATGTTTCTGATGAGTCCGCCCTCTCTCCAAACTCGAACAGTCAGAGAGTCCTCTCTTCTTCCTTTCGGCCTTAACCTTTGGAAGAATCCTTAAGGACCCGAAGGAGCCTGAGAGGAGGTGCAATAAAAGTAAATCGTCGGTCTTGAACACGTCACGAGCAGAGCATGTTATAACACGCGGTATAATAACAAACTTCAAAAATATTTCACTTTTGGTACGAAAAGCAATAACGCTCTTCAACCCCCCCCCCCCCCCCCGCCTCGGCCGTTATCCCGCTGCACCCCTCCTATGCCCATCTCACAAGTAGTAACCCAACGACGCGACGTAGTAGTAACGCATACTTTTGTTTTAAGGACGTAGGATTTCCTAACCCGTCGGCCGCAGAGCTGCCGTGCGTTAAATGAGTGGCATTTTTTCAATTCACCGATGATTCCACCGGTTGAATATTACACAGTTTAATGGGGCTCTTGCAAACTTTTGCTACACGGGATTGAAGAGTTGATTCTTGCATAAGAACCTGTAAAAATGACGACGAGTACACTAAAAAATCACGAAATTCACTCTCAGAGTCGAACTTAATGGCGCTTCGACGCAGGTATCATGGGAGATCCCTATTTAAATTGAGACATATCTCTGACAGTAGAGAAAGTGACATTGATCTTGCCATTATAGTAGTTATGTAGGTTTATCAATGTGATTTTCGTAATTTTCGCTGGTTTTTACATCAGAATGGACCATTATTCATTTGCTCACAGCAAAAGTTTGCAAGAGCCCCATTCAGTGTATGGCTGTGCTGCAAGAAAATCCTTTGATCTCTTTTTACTTTCTCACTACTGACCAAATTTAGAAATTTAAAGAAAGGATTGCAATGGTGCAGATATTTTCAAGGTATTTTGTTTCGATACTTGGCCCTCTACGACTTAGTAAATCATGATAGTTACATAATAATTGGCTCTCATCATGCCTATAATATACTATCCTAAAGAATATTCTTCCATGAAGTTTCAATATTATTCAACCACTTTGTTACTTGGAGGTGTAAATGCACTAACTTTCTGTGGCGTCTGTCCGTGTCTGTCTGTCTGTTGCCATAAAACGTGAAACCAAGCATAGCTTTTGGTGCATTGATCCATATGAATCCGAATTTTGAAGATATGTTGGTTTTAACATTTCCAGAGAATTTATTTTGTTTCTCCGAAATTTTCATTTTTAGGTTAGTTGTGGATGTAAAATGGTTTCCATTAAAACCAATGTAAAATGGGTAAAAAAAAAGGGAAAACTTTAAATATTTCAGAAAAGGATTTTTGGATTTGGACAAAAATATCAAAAGGGGGTCTGGACTCTGGGGGTCAACCCCAGAATATTAAAGTATTGGGGTCTCCCCAAGATTAAATTTTATGCGAGAAAGTGTTCGTAGGGACCTCTCTACAATTTATTTTTGTTTTTTTCAATTTGTGGAGTTAAATTGTTAAAATATACTTTTTTTTTTCTTTTTTTTTTTTTAAGTCATCGACGGCGCGGTTGAGAAAAGATTACAGATGCGAGTATTTTCGTTGCAATACAGTCAGATGCTGAACTGAGCTGTGTAATCTTTTCTCAACCGGTGGAATCATCGGTGAATTGAAAAATGCCATAAATGTATACACGGCACGGCAGCTCCGCTCTTTTTACGGCTCGCCACAGAACTTAAACTCGTATAGTTGTGCGGGCAACGCTTTTCAGAGTTAAATCGTGCGATTTGTGAATCCGTGAATCGTGTGGATGTGTGTGAAATGCACGATATAATCTTATTTATTTTAGAGCCGAGGGTGCTGAAGCCGAGAGTTTATAGTTTTAACGACCGCGCGCATCTCCAGCAAAAACGCGTTGCTCGGACTAATTTCGTGGACTCGACTTGTGCGGGAAAGAGAGAGAGAGAGAGAAGAAAGAGAGAGAGAGAGAGAGAGAGAGAGAGAGAGAGAGAGAGAGAAAGAGAGAAAGCGCTAGGCAGCGCCTCTCCTCCTCCGCTTGTTATGGCGGTATAGGCTATAGGCACCTGAGTCTGAGCTATCTGAGTATCTGAGTGCCGCCCTCCTCTTTCGCTTGATTTAGGGAGTCGAAATATGACGCGAAGAAATGATATAAAAGTAAATTGCGAATAAGGCTCTAGCAAACTTTTGCAACAGAGGATTGAAGAGTTGATTCTTGTATAAAAACCTGCATAAAGGACGATGGGGTACACTCAAAAATCCCGAATTTCACTCTCAGAATGGGGCTCTTGCAACTTTTGTTGTAAGGAAATGAATAATCCATTCTGATGTAAAAACCAGCAAAAATCACGAAAATCACGCTAAGAAAGTCTACAATTCAGTAATAAACTCACGAAACTGCTCAATCGGCAAGATCGTAATGTCGGTTCGACGCAGGTATCATGGAGGATTCATGTCTCATTTGTCACTTTTTCTACGGAAATACAGGGTGTCCGGTAAGTCCCGGAACGGCTGCGCCATTTCTTTATTTACGCAGATAAAAAAACCAAACTTTGGGAATGTTCCTAGATAAATAAAAACTACTTTTTGGGGGGGTCAAAATTTTGGTCGCCCCTCCCGGGGGGCGGGGGCGCCCCTAACTTTTTTTTTTCAAATGGCAACCCCTATCTTGTGATACCTCATTCGAAAGAGGGTAAAAAACTAAGCATTTTGGCGCAAACCGCATGTCGATATCTCTTTTAGTATTCGAGATATCGAACTTCAAAATCTATGGAAACCCATTTTAAAAAAATCATAACTCTTATTCAGAAAGTCGCTGTTTAAAAAACTAGGGGTCTAAACTACTCTACATAACAAGCTCTTTCTAGAGAAAAACACCTCTGCCCAAAAAAATTAACTTACAGTTATTGTTTTTTTTCCCGCCAAAATGTTTTAAAAAATTTTGGCGGGAAAAAAAAACAATAACTGTAAGTTAATTTTTTGGGCAGAGATGTTTTTCCCTGGAAAGAGCTTGTTATGTAGAGTAGTTTAGACCCCTAGTTTTTTAAATAGCGACTTTCTGAATAAGAGTTATGATTTTTTTAAAATGGGTTTCCATAGATTTTGAAGTTCGATATCTCGAATACTAAAAGAGATATCGACATGCGGTTTGCGCCAAAATGCTTAGTTTTTTTACCCTCTTTTGAATGAGGTATCAAAAGATAGGGGTTGCCATTTGAAAAAAAAAAGTTAGGGGCGCCACCGCCCCCCCCGGGAGGGGCGACCAAAATTTTGACCCCCCCAAAAAGTAGTTTTTATTTATCTAGGAACATTCCCAAAGTTTGGTTTTTTTATCTGCGTAAATAAAGAAATGGCGCAGCCGTTCCGGGACTTACCGGACACCCTGTATAGAGATACGTCTCAAATTAGCAAGGAATCTCCCATGATACCTGCGTCGAACCGCCATTACCTATGCCC
This sequence comes from Trialeurodes vaporariorum, assembly GCA_011764245.1. Classification (NCBI taxonomy): domain Eukaryota; kingdom Metazoa; phylum Arthropoda; class Insecta; order Hemiptera; family Aleyrodidae; genus Trialeurodes; species Trialeurodes vaporariorum. The sequence goes on along the minus strand of VMOF01000001.1, from coordinate 10,922,267 downwards.
AATTCTGAGAGTAAATTTCGTGATTTTTCAGTGTGCTCATCGTCATTTTTACAGGTTTTTATGCAAGAATCAACTGTTCAATCCCCTGTAGTAAAAGTGGCTCTATGTAATTTGGGCGACGGTCACTTTCCGCAAAGGCAAAAAAGGTCGCACGCACCCGAGCGGTGCTGTGCGACGAGATCCTCATTCAGGTATCGCGCTTACTTCCTGATTTAGTGGTTCCCAAAATTCGACCCAACCAGCCAATATGAGTTTTTAGTTGGAAAAAAATGTTATCACCGTGAACTTTGGACCATCGATTATACTCATATCCTGAATCCCTGACCCGCTCTCTTTCGGGAAAAAACAAGAAGAAAAAAAGGATTAAATCTTCTTGCAGTTTTATCGCTATTGTGGGCCAAATTAGTTTTTATGGAATTTTAGGGGAATTAAACGCCCTTCGGGCGACTACGCGCGCTTCGCGCTGCGTTTACCTCCCGCTCGCTTCGCTCGCTCCCGGTCTTTTTTATAATCTAACTTGGGGTTGTCTGCACTCGGAAAATGGTTTTTTTTTGGGGAAATTACAGTTTTTTCCGTTTTTGTTTGGTGGACCACAATCGGGGTTCGTCGGAATCACGTAATCAAAACCTCAAAATTGAACGGTCCCCATATCGAACTACACCGAAAAGCCGCCTATTCGGGTCCAATCCAAATAAAAGCGAATAACTCGAAATAATCGATTAATAAATAGGTACGAAAAAATGTTCTGTAGATTTGGCTCCATCCGCTTTCACATACTGCGGGGAACCCCTGACTTGAACTGGTCTGCGCCGGGCGATTAACTCGGCACTTGTCCCGCGCACCTGAAAAAGGGTTGCGCTGACCCTTTTTTCCTCGCCAGAAACTGACCGTCGCCCAAATTACATGGACCCGTAAAAGTTCGCAAGAGCCCCATTGGGCATAATGGCGGAGAAACGCAGTTATCATGGGATTAATTGAGACATATCTTTGTGTTTCTGTAAAGAAAGTGACATAATAGACAGGAATCTCCATGATACCTCCGTTGAACCGTCATTATGAACTTGTCGTTATAGCAGTTAAGTGAGTTTATTCTTGAATTTTAGACTTTTTTAGTGGGATTTTCGCGATTTTCTCACTGGTTTTTACATCAGATTAATTTATTTATTTCCTCACAGCAAAAGTTTGCAAGAGCCCCATTGCGAATTGAGAGATCGGTATAAGGTAGGTACACGGAAAAAAAGATTAGTGAACATAACCATACGGATACCTGATTTTGGCACCTGCTCGATATTATGGTAAACTGGACCAGAAGTATGGTACATTTACCGATACTTTGAGTAAATTCGACTTGCAATCAAGTAACATCACCTAGTCCCTTGTCAAAACATAGTATACTTCTGGTTAACATTACAATAACATCTAGCAGGTGCCAAAATCAGGTATCCGTATAGTTATTTTCACCGTAGTTTTTTTCCGTGTAGATGCACTGTAGAGGTGGCCACCTCTTGGCTAGAATCTTTACGCAGAGTCGCTGAATGCTGAAGAGGTAAAATGGTAGATTTTTGCTTAGGTTTGATTCTTATTAAAATTAGGTTCGGTTCAGTTTTATTTGTTGCAGGGTTACATTGAAAAAATTGGAATAGTAAATTTAACCCTTAAGGCAGTGTTTGCAAAACCTCCTAGTGTCCGATTGGTACGACGCTGATTTGTTTGTCGATTTTACCCTTCTAAAATAAAACACAAAGAAAGGCAAGACATTAACCCTTTCAAACCTGATAAAGTGATAACACTTTGTGTTCAGGAACGGATTTTTGGCCAGCAGCTGATCTGTCCACAAATTTTCTCAAATAAAACGATTTGCATATCACATTTTCATTTTCACCATAAGATTCTATGTTATTCAGATGTTCATTTAAATGTACACCAGGTGAAATGTTAAAGCCACCAAGTCAAGACAAAAAGACGAGGGCGATAGATCCATTATTCATATAGATCACTTCGACGGAATGTTCCGTTCCAAACAAAACGCTAACCCAAAATTAACGGGAAAAAAAGATCAGTGAAAATAACCATACGGATACCTGATTTTGGCACTTCCTCGATGTTATGGTAAATTTGACCAGAAGTATGGTACATTTACCGATACTTTGAGTAAATTCGACATGCAATCAGATAACATCACCTTGTACCTAGTCAAAACATAGTTTACTTTTGGTTAACATTACCATAACATCTAGCAGGTGCCAAAATCAGGTATCCGTATGGTTATTTTCACCGTAGGTTTTTTTCCGTGAAATTACAAAAGTTCCAACTCCAGGGAGATGAATGACTTATTTTACCTCACAATTTCTTATTTTCCCTGTATTCAAATCATTTTTTCGGCAGCGTCATAGTTATAAATTGTTTTCAATTCTTTTATTCCGGAGAAATCAATTCTCATGTTTTATGAGTTCGCGATAATCTACTCTTTTGTTTGAGGATGGGCAGAACATTTAAATTGTGGTTGCGTGACGTCTGCACTAAATCAATCTGTTCATGTCAGATATTGTTCTCTATCTCTGTCACGATCACAATTCAGAGAGTTCAAACTCGCGTTTAAGCTAAAAGGCTTTGATTTCGACGCGAACGCATTTGAAATACTGCTCATGTATAGCTTTGAGTAGATCGGCATTTTCGTCACGTACCCATCCCTTCACCTCAAATCACGACGGTACAACGAAAGCTCGCACGGTCAATATCTGGAGCCACATTATTCATTTCGACACGCGGATGCAAAACTCATAGAGAGTATGGAACGGTGCTAGCTTATTTCATATGTACTATGACTTTCAAAGGAAATTCCTCTCATCGAAATTGTTCTAATCATGGGCGCACCCAGGATTTCTGTATGGGGGGGGGCAAGTTGTCATTTCATATGGGGGGGTCTGGGGGTCCTCCCCTGGACAATTTTGAAAATTTAGCTCTTCTTAGACGCAAAATTAGGCAACTTATATTCAGAAACTATATTGAATTAACTCTCGAGAAAAATGAGATTTTCCGAGACTATGCTGATGTTACGGAAATATCTTCATCGCATGCTGATAGAAAGACGGAGTCTTCAGGAAATCTAAATTTCAGAAGAAGATCGAGCGAAATTAACAATTAAGGACATTCCTGTCGGAAAAGATGTGTTCCTCAAAGGAAAAATATGTTTCATGGCATTGGTACTTTTTTTGAACTCATTTCCTTTCCCATCTTTTCTTTTTCGCCCCTCCTATTTTCCTCTTCTATCTTTCTCTTTTCATCGTTTTTTCCTTTTCTTTTCTCCTTTTTTCCTTTCCTTTCCTCCTTTTTTTTCCGATGGGGGGGGGCTTGGCCCCCTTGCCCCCCTCCCCCCCCTCTGTGTGCGCCCATGGTTCTAATGAAGAAGTTTCCTTTTATTTTCCATCGTTTTGAATTTTTTTAGGCAAAAAGTGAATCTTCGCGATCGAATATGATTAACTATGCTTACCTAGCCTACTTATTCGAGGAAATTCAATTGTGTTTTTTGGTATTATCGGGGCATCGATGGCATCAACCCGATTTTGAATTTACCTCCGGCAAAAGAAGTAAGCATCAAAAACAACATAATGTGTCCACGACATTCACCGCATCCACCAGTGGTAATTTTACTAATTTTTAGTGTTTTGGAATAATTCTACACTTACAATTTCACTTCATCATCGCTATCTCTTGCATTTTGAGACGTTGATTTCAAAAATTCTATCCGTTTTCATTAAACTGACCTAGATTTTACGTAAATTCGAAATTATGCCCTCTTAGAAAAAAAATTGAAATTCTGGAAAAAAAAATGAGTTTTGAGTAAAAACTAAGGCCGAATTTGAAATCAGCGGGTCAAAATACATGGAAAACATAGCGAGAGAGGTGTGTGTGAGAGAGAGAGAGTAGAGAGAGAGAGAGAGAGAGAGAGAGAGAGAGAGAGAGAGAGAGAGAGAGAGAGAGAGAGAGAGAGGTATCTTTTGGTGAGAAAACCTGGTTTTACGTTCATAACAGCCGGGCACACTATGTCACTAAGGCGTAAAAATCGTCTCTACTTATACTAGGTTCCTCTTTTAAGGTTAGGGTCATCGTGGTGTAGACTTACACGAACTCTTACATGAGAGTCGCGAGTATGACTGTAATAAATAATGGAAATTGAACCCAAATTTCCAGCTCTGAAACCTTTTCCGACGACGTGAACAGTTTGTTGGAGTTCAATGAGCAAAATCAAAATCCTCAGAGGAGTAACTTAGATAAAAAAAAATTGAATATAATGAATATTACTAGGTGGGAGGGGTGGAGAGAGTCTTTACACCTCCACCACCCGTCTCTCCTGGAGGCAGTCATTAAATTCAATTATTCTTGGTTTGGACATGCATTCATATGAACTTAATTTGCACTGGTAGGACTCAAGGATCACTTTATGAACCGTTTTAAGAGGTCTCTGCGCTGAAAATCAGGTTTAAACTATTGTAAATAAATTGTGGTTCCCTACTTCACTCCCATAAGAGAGCGAGTAAATTTTACGCCAAGTAGGACGAACACTAACCTCCCAATCTACAACGGAGCAGCCGGGTGTGAGTAGAAACGGTATTGCCTCCGGACTTGAATTCAAAATCGAATTGATGCCATCGATGACTGAAAACACCAAAAAAGTTCGAAAAACACGATCCAGTTTCGTGTCATCCACTGATGTCATGCGTAGGTTGGCAATGATTTTGTATAATTCTGTTGAAAACATTCGTCAAAAAAAATTCGCTTGTAATGTCACAAGTGGCAATACTGCGAGACTCTGAAATACTTACCTGAAAACCGTATACAATTTCTCAAATGGGGCTGTTGCAAACTTTTGATATAAGCGATTTAACAGTTGATTCTCGTGTAAAAACCTCCAAAAATAACGATGGCAGCACTAAAAACTTCCGAAAGCCACTTTAAACTCGATAAACTCTTTTATTTGCACGAGCGTAATGGTGGCTGAGGGTAGTAGCAATGAGAGATTCCCATCTAACAATACTGTAACTCCACCAAGAACTAAGAAGTGACCAATAAGAGACGACTTTCATTTGACACCGGTGTCACTAGGTGTTGCGGTACCATTCATCGGATGTGGATCATCACTCTCATGACTAATTACTCTGTGAATCATCCTTGTCATCATAGAAAGAGTGATGAAATTAAGATAGGAATCTCCCATTGTTACTGCCCTCGGCCACCATTACGCCCTCGCAAATAAAAGCGTTTATTGAGTTTAAGAGTGGATGTCGGAAGTTTTTAGTGCTGCCATTTTTATTTGTTGAGGTTTTTACACCAGAATCAACTGTTAAATCGCTTATAGCAAAAGTGTGCGACAGCCCCATTGGTCGAGAAATAAATTTTATGAAAATTTTCGTTCAGGATACTTTCTTTTGAAAGCCATGGTACACACACATACGCTCGGGATTTTTTAGCGCCACGTTGGGAAGATGGAAATTGGAGAACCGTATTTTAGTGTTTAATATACGTTCCTTCTTCCTGGTCGTATTTCTCGCCCTTACGGTTTGTTTTGCCGCCGTCCTGACACGAATACGCTTTTAACTGTTCAACTTTCAGCTTTATGTTGAAGGCATTAAAAAGTTTTTTTTTTTTTTTTTTTAAATTATTATAACCAACTCTATTTCGATCTAAGAATCGTTTTTCTCCCCACCCCAACCTCTCCCCCTCTTCTCTCCTTTTTTGTCCACTATACTTTATACACCATCCTCTTCCTATGTAAGAGTTTTGTTTGCTCTGAGTTCTTCATCATTTTCCCTCCTTCCAATTCCCGTTTTGCTCGTAATAGCGCTATCAGTCCTCATAATTGTCTGCCTCCGGGATCAAATACCAGCTCCTCTATGCGTTATGTTCTATGGAGGCTGGATAAAATATACATTATGAAACATAGCGTATACATAGCGCCGTGCAAATAGTTTCATGCGGGTTGGATTGTATGTATACGAGGTAAGTAAATTATGATCCAAATAAACGCCGCTATGAATTATTCCGGGTAATTTTTCCCGCACTGTCACGTGTCATGTTCTGTTTGTGCGCTGGATAAATTAACAGGCACTGGCTATCCATTTATTGCTTTGCAGGGTGGTGCCTTCGAGAGGAATATTTCGTCGGTTTGAAAACTCTCCAATGATGGAGAATGGAGAATCAATGGAGAATGAGCCTGTTTCTCTTTTAGTGCTGTGTAATGCTTGTAGCTCAGTGTTATTCCTCAAGAGGAGAGATTGATTGATTGAGTGAGTGATTGATTGGTTGAGCGATTGTTGATTGATTGATTGATTGATTGATTAATTAATTATTGATTGATTGATTGATTGATTGATTGATTGATTGATTGATTGATTGATAAATTGATAGATTGATTGATTGAGGATGCGTTTTATTGTAGGTAATGTAGGTGGTAAAGTTAGTACCTGTAGGCCGTGTCTCACACCTGTAACCACCAACAATTTTACAATTCAAAAATCCAATAAAATATAAAAAATTGTATGAGTAAGAAAAAAAAAAGAAAACCTTCTTCATGTTCTTTTTGTTGAAAAGACTTATGGAATTATAAACGTTAAAAAAATGTTTAAAAACCAAAGATCAAAAACAAAAAGAATGTAGACAAGTAACAGTAAACTAGTTATTATTGTTGTTGTTGTTGTTTGTTGTTTGTTTTTTTTATTTAGTTTTTTTGTTTTTGTTTTTTTTTACGATGAATTAAAAATAGTAGTAAAAATTATAACTTAATATTTATCAAAATCATGATAGTAATTAAATACCGCTATTCTGTGATAATATCGATGAATGAATGAATAAATAAATAAATAAATAAATAAATAAATAAATAGATAGGTAGATAGAAAGATAGGTAGATAGGTAGATAGATAGATAGATAGATGAACAAATTTTCAGTAGCCCAATACGATATATGTATACACTAAACATTAAAATGGGGAAACAAGGCTAAAATCAAACACGGAAAAACACGAGACGTTAGATTAACGAGATTAAGTAGATAGATAGATAGATGGATAGATAGATGGATAGATAGATAGATAGATATCTATACATAGATAAAAAAGAAACAAACAAATGAATGATAAAGCAAAATAAATCTGTGAAAAAGAGACAGGTGGATTAAAACCTCACTATAGAGTTGTTAAGAACCACATTTACTCTTATCGGTTGCTAGGAAAACAGCGACGCCAAAGTATAAGAACGTTCAAAGTTCTTCCTTACGTATAATAACTGAGAAAACAAACTCCAAATTAATGACCTGATGACATCTTGGGGTCACCAACTTCGTTCTCGTTTTGTCTCCATGCGCTACAGTTTAGCGTGTTTACAGATACTGATACGCCTCTGAGTTTTCATAGCGATGCAATTTTAAGCGCATGCACTCAAGGAGCAAGTATACGAGGTTTGGCAAAATGACGCAATTGTGGCTGTTTCTTTAATAGCTATATTCTCTCGGTTAATACGCAACGCAGACCTTTTTTATGGGTATCAACGGGATCCTCTCTAAAGGAGATCCATAAGATTCTTGCATTAAGATAGTTTTTAACGATATAGTGTAACTGACCTACCCTAGGCCATACCATGCATCGCAACGGTATCACTGATGCCAAATAATCGTCGGGCTTGAGACCAGTGGCGTCGCGTGCCATCTGGCAACAATGCAACTGCTCCATTTAAACTCATTAAATATATCGAATTGTCCTTGTGCACTGTGCACCCCCTGAATTCGATATTTTACATGAGTTTAAATGGATATAATACATTGTTGCCAAATTTCACGCGACGCCACTGCTTGAGCCCGAATTTGTCTGACATAGGCATTGCAGCCATTTTGCGAATCTCTAATGACATTTTATCTGTACAGCCCCATCAATGATTTCCGCGGGTTGAAGCAAAAATTAAATTTATCGGTTGAAAAATATACAATTTGCTTATGCAGAAACACTCACATCTATAATCATTGCCTCAACTGTGTTGATTCACCAATGGATTGTAAAATGCCGCTAATTGTCTTCAAATGGAAGCACTGTATATAGGTTTGTTCAGAACTCAAATCTGTCAAATTTGAGCAAAATTGGTTGAGGATTAAAGCCGTTACTTATGGAATTTATTTTGCTATGAGTTCAGTGATTGCGAGTGAGTGCGAGTGATACAATGTGTATCTGCCTCACTAGCACACATTGAGGTTTATGGAAATTATCTTACTTTATAATTCCCGGCTATATTTTTAAGCGTTTCAGCTTCAGACTTTCTGGGTATCTTTCTGAAGTAGGTATGCTCGTCGGTGCTGACATTCCTTAAACTTGTACTTTCATCGTAAATTCATTGATAGTCAAAAACGGTGGACTTTTTGAGCAACTCTACCTGGTGTCCAGTGTCCACGGTTTGAACTAAACGACCCACCCTGGAATCATCTTAACCCCGTATGTGCAAGCTTGATAATACTTGTTTTTCTCCTCCAATCTATGTCACATTTTTTCAGTCTTCATTCCGGATAAACGCGATTATCTATGAAAATACTACAACGGATAAGGTCTCGTCGGGCGCCTTCAATTCCTCGTATAGGCAATTCCAACTCCCCCGAGTACGAACAGTTAACTACCTTCCCTTTATGTATGAACGGAAGAGTGCCGTTCTTTTGAACTAACCTGGCCCTTAAAGGCAAAGCGTTAACGACCAACATGACGAAAAGTCCAATGATCACCCCATCGAGCGGTTACGCTGGTTCCTAAAAACTACAGCTTCAGATAAAGGTTGGTCTCATTTTTACTTTATCACTCTAACTAAGTTGGCAAATTTTAGAAAGTATCACGATCGTTTAGAGATTTGTCAGGTCTTTTCTTCCGATACTTGGCCTCTCACGACTAAATCAATCATATATATATTTTTTTTTTTACAAATTAATGACCTTTCACCATGCCTAATACCATCCAAAGGAACATCCGTGCATCATATTTACATATTTTTTAACCCTTTCAAATTTACAGGTTTATTTATGCAAAAAAAAAATCTGTGGCGTCTGTCCGTCTGTCACACTGTCATTCTGTCAGTTCTTATACCTACTTAACTTTTGAGCCATTGATCAATATGTATTCAAATTTTGCTCAAATGTCGCTTTCTAAATTCCCCAGAGTGATTTTTTTTTTTTTTGAAATTTCAATTTTTGAGTTAGCCATGGAGGAAAAACGGGTTTCGTTAAAATCAGAAATGGGTGATAATAGGGGTCTGGGAGTCATCCCCAAAATTCTGTAAGGGGGGTATTTCCAGCATTTTAAAGGTGGTGTGGGGGACTCTCCCAGAAAAAAACAGTGTGAGAAAGTGTTCGTGGGGCATTCCCTACAGTTTATTTTCATTTCCTTTTTATCTTCGGCGAAAAAAAAAAGAAAAAAAAAAGCACTGCAGCAACCTCGCGCTCGATTGAACAAAAGTTTCCGACGCGCGGGAACCCTATCGGTGAAGGGAGTAAGGAGTTTTGCAACTATTTTAATAATCCGTAGTCTCGTCATACGATGGCAGCACTCAAGTTCAACGCGTATATTTTAAGCACCAATACATTACTACACCTATTTAAACCCTAAACTTAATTTACGAATGGGGAGGGAGGGCACGAATAAAGATATTTACTCATATATATGTACTTGTATATATGTATATATTTGAGGAGTTCTCAAGCGAACGTTATTTTCATCTCAGAAATATAATGTTTTTCTTATATTAAGTCGTTCCATACAAACGCTCAGTGGCCAACCTCCGTCGCACAGTCAATTAATGTACGGGAAAAAACCAAAGACGAATCAGCAATCTGGCACACTGCTTATTATTTCCATTTGAATGCATGAGAAACAATCGATTATTAAGAGGGCCATGCCCCGGCCCCTCAAGAATCGATTGTTTCTCATACGTTCAAATAGGATGAATTCATAGTAGCCAACTTTCCTTTGAAAGCTATAGTGCCTGCGTAGCTCCACTTTTAGGCCTTAAAATTAAAAGTAATTTTGTGAGTCTACGAGTGAATTTCGTGATTTTTCAATGGGCTCATATCGTAAGTTATGCTGGGTTTTACTCAAAAATCAACCATTAAATCGCTTACAGAAAAAGTAAGCAAGGATTTCTCTCAATTTTTTTATTGCCTGGTTACCAACATTCCGGTCTACTGTTTGTCGAACCGTAGCTTCACGACTCCTTAGCTCTTTCTTACTGGTGCACAGTGGGCTGAGATTGAAAAAAAAAGTGGCCGAAAATTAGGTCATCAAAAATCATCGTCTTCGATCATTTAAGCTTAATTTAAAACATTCCAGTAAAATTTCTAGGTTTAAACTACCTGTTTAAAGCGATTCCAATGATTAAATTTGGTCTTGAAAGTTTCTTGATAAATAAATTAATAAATAGAATAAATAAATTGATGAGGAATTAACTTTCTGATTTTTTACCACTTTTTACGATCTCAGACCATTGTGCGGAGAAGTCGCGGAATGAACTTGGAATTCACAAAAAGCAAATAATGCTTGATCTCTGCCATCGATGCCAAACGTGTAAAATCTGATGCCAAACTGAATGTCTAAGGATCAAAGTTTTCTTCCGACGACTCCAAGAACCGATCCTGTCATTTTGTGGTTTTCAGTCAATAAGTCTTCAGTAAAATGGAATAGCCAAATCCATAGGTCCTGGGTTCGAATTTCGGTAGAGGCAGTATGTTTGTTTCTGGTATTGTCGCTCGGTATCTTTAAAAGTGGGTCCACAGCAAAGATTACAGTGGAAATCTGAGTGCTTAGAACATTAAATGTTTCAAGTCTCTGGTGCGTGTCTTCTGACAATAAACAAACGAATAAAAGAAGTCCTTCTCTCAATATGTCTACACTTAGGTGACTGTAAGCTCCAATCAGAAGCATAAGCCAGTAAACCCCCCTCCCCCTCCCCCAAATGAACTCCGCACAAAATGTTTACTTTTTTTGGTCCACTAACAAAATGTCAACTTAACCCATTATGGGTCACTCGTTTTTCTCCTCTAACCTATTTCAGATTGTTTCAGTTTTAATTCCAGATAAATGCGATTATCTATATGAAAACACTTACAAGATAAACTTTCGCCGGGCGCCTTCAATTCGTCGTATAGGTAATACCAACTTCCTCAAGCACGAATAGTTAGCTACCTTCCCTATTTGTATAAACGGAAGAGTGTTGTTCTTTTTTGAATTAACCCGGTCATTAGCGGGTTAAGTATGTCTAAGAAAAAAATTTCCATCTTGAAAAATGAATACATTCTGAAGACAAAATATTTAATGTCCACAAAATAAATGTCCCCAGTATATTGATGCCTCTTTTCAAAAATACGTCCCCTTTTTTAGATAAAATCGTAATCTAATTTGTTGACAATGACTTGTAAATTTGAAACAGAAATGGACACGTACGGAAAATAAAGCAGTCAGCTTGTAATGAGAAAGAATTATAGAGTTAATTATCGCTAGAATGAAAGATATTTATTTGAATGGTTGTCGTGGTTTTCAACTTTTTTGATCAAGATATGTACAAATTTCTTCGTTGTAACAAAATTCGCCCTTTTCGATTTAAAGTTTCCTCAGTAAATGTAATTTCAAAAATTCTTCGTTCATTTAATCCGAATTCTGTAAAATATATGTAGATGTCTGTAGAGTGTGATCATATTATTTAAGGTGGATCTTCAGCGTTTAGATCCATATTCTGCCACCACAAAAAGTTACGTTCTTCAAATGGAAAAAAAAAAAAATCATGGTGAACGCAAATAAATGGAAAGAAAGAGCTTCAATGGAGCCTCGGAAGCAATCTAAGGAACACTTTATTACCAACAGTATGTTAAAATGTTACGAAATAAGCGTGAAACTATTGAATTTCAGAAACCCCCCGGAAGACGCCATGACGCCAGTGGCTGATTTAGGGAGCTACTAAAATGTTAAGTTTCACGCTTATTTCGTAACATTTTAGCATACTGTTGTTAGTAAAATGTTCCTTAGATTTTTTCGAGGCTCCATCGAAGCCCTTTTTTCCGTTTATTTGCGTTTACCATGATTTTTTTCCATTTAAGTCAAGAACGTAACTTCTTGTGGTGGCAGAATATGGAACGAAACGCTGAGGATCCACCTTAAGGCTGACATTTTGTCCCGTGCCCATATAACTGTATACTGTAACTGTATATTGTATAGACCTCCTGCCCTGAAACTTGTAGTAAGTTTGGCATCCATGGACTGAAGTCAGCCCTGCTATCCTGCTAAGATTAGAAGACTTCAGTTATTCATGCATGCATACGTATTTTATACCTGCTCTTCAATTCACCTCGATTTTAATACATTTCCGCTTAGAGGGGATTTCCCGTTCTCTACCGTACCCCTCCCCCCTCTTTACCATCCACTCTCTCCTCGAAGTTTTGTTCTTCAGAATGGAATCTTTTAATAAAAAGAGTTGAACCACCGGTTTTTGCAAAATTTACGATTTTGACTCTTTTTGCTTGGGAATTTCACGCTCTTCCTCCCAATCCCCTCCTTCCCCCCTCCCCCTCCCCCACCCCCCCCCTCCCCCTCCCCCTCCCCCCTCCCCCCTCCCCTTCCCCCTCCCCCTCCCCCTCCTCCTCCCACTATAATTTGACAAAACGTCTTCAGAATTTCTTTGCTTCATTCTTCGTCTTTTTTTATAATTTTCCTTTTTGCATTTTTTTTTCTTTTATTCTCGATTTTACCTTCTTTCTTCTCCCTCCACCCAGCTTACCACTCTACTTCCTCTTGATATTCGTAGATTTTTTTAGGTATTTGTGAGATCTTACATTCAGCAGAGGCGGCTCGTGCAATCTGGCAACATTGCTCTTTTGCCATTTGAATCTACGTAAAAATATCGATACTAGGTGAGGCGCAGCGCCTCACCAAATAATCGATTATTTTATACAGTTTTAAATGGAGGAAATCCATTGTTGCCATATTGCACGAGCCGCTACTGACATTCAGCAAAAAAATGTAAACAGTTTTTCCTGGCACTGCATTGAGTGTAATCTTTAGCCTCTGTGTAATTCTGAAGTAATTCAGCTCAATTTCGAATAAGGGAGTAAACATGTCCAAAATGTCATCGCTTTTTACTTACGGTTCATCTGATTGGAACCTATATGGAATGCGCTTCACATTTTCGGGTTTTCTGGTATTTTATATGATTGATTAGCCCATGAAGTCTGACTGTGGTGAGGCTTGCAAATCTGGCAACGTTGCATTTGGTCCAATGAAACCCGTGAAAAATAAAAAATACAGATAGAAAGACGGGGGGGGATTTCCTGGATCCGCTAATGTATATTTTCTTGTTCAACTCCTGTTTCAAATGTATTTTGTTTGCTGGTGATTTTTTATTCATGTATTAGCTTGATATTTTTACTTATTTATTTGTTGATTGGATAACATATTTGTTGTTTCCTCCGTATTTTATCGAGAGCTTATACCTATCTAGATTTTAAGTGTAATTGTAAAGAAAACATTTTACATTTCTTTCTATTCGTGCCTTTTGATTCTTCCCTGCCACAGCTTCTTTCATCTCTCCTCTCCTCTCCTCTCCTCTCCTCTCCACTCCTCTCCTCTCCTCTCCTCTCCTCTCCTCTCCTCTCCTCTCCTCTCCTCTCCTCTCCTCTCCTCTCCTCTCCTCTCCTCTCCTCTCCTCTCCTCTCCTCTCCTCTCCTCTCCTCTCCTCTCCTCTCCTCTCCTCTCCTCTCCTCTCCTCTCCTCTCCTCTCCTCTCCTCTCCTCCTCTCCTCTCCTCTCCTCTCCTCTCCTCTCCTCTCCTCCTCTCCTCTCCTCTCCTCTCCTCTCCTCTCCTCTCCTCTCCTCTCCTCTCCTCTCCTCTCCTCTCCTCTCCTCTCCTCTCCTCTCCTCTCCTCTCCTCTCCTCTCCTCTCCTCTCCTCTCCTCTCCTCTCCTCTCCTCTCCTCTCCTCTCCTCTCCTCTCCTCTCCTCTCTTCCCCTCTTTCTCTATGAGCTCGCCTTTTCCAGCCCTTCCCTCATTCTATTTCCCCCGTCCTTTAACAAATAACCCTTTTCTGTGATGTACAGTCGAATAAAGAAGAGGAATTCGGCAAATTCATTTGTACACATATACCCTAGTTAAGGAGCAAAGACTATAAGTACAAAAAATACCTCTATTCCGTAAGGATGAGCAGTAAGTTTGCATTGTGCCGTATTAAAAAAAAAAAAAAAAAAAAAAAAAAAAAAAAAAAAACAAGCAGGGAAAATTCCAACACGCAGGTGTTGGAAAAGCGTGCCACTAAAGTCTGAACAGCTTTAATGCTTTTGCTAGCAATGATAATAATTAGACAGCATTCAACATGGAGCTGATCTCGAGAAAATTGAGTCCAAAGTTGAAGAGCTAGCATTTAAACAAAAAACTTGGAATTACTTACGTTTTGATTTCATTCAACTACCGTTTTGTGTTTTTGCATTTCAACACCGGAAAAGTGGAATTTACTATGTAGGAAAGGTACTTAATTTTTAGCGTTTAAAGTGACTTGGTTCCTTTCTTCTTTTTTTGGCATAATCACGAAAAACGAAACTCTAAGAGAAACCAAACGGCAGAATTGGTTTACACTGTTGATTATTTTAAAATCCGTTAGTCCGGACTTAAGTCCGTTCCCAATTCTATAAAAGGAACCAGTGGCGGCTCGTGCAATGTGGCAACAGTGGAATCCCTCCATTTAAACCAATGTAAAACAATCGATCTTCAGGAGGTGCAATGCACCCCCAAGATATCGATACTTTTGCATAGTTTAAATGGTAAAAAAGCATGGTTGCCAAATCGCACGAGCCGCCACTGAAAGGAACCAAGTCGGAGTTGGTTCCTTACGTGACTCGGATTAAGGTTTAACCTAATCAGCCAAAGGAACCAAGTTCTCATTTTATTTCATCATATGGACAATGACATCAATGAGGCTCACCAGCTCACTTTTACCTGGAATTTTGACGGGAAATAGTTGTTATTACAGAAGAAGCACTTGTTGCTTCGAGATTCAGTATTGCTAGCTCTATCAATCAATAACTCAATTTTATCAAAAATGTCACTCGGTTCTTTTGTGACAAGTGCTGTCCAATTGAGCTTGTTTGGTGAGAAATTATGAAAAAAATAAATTTAGATCAGATGAATCTATAAGGAGATGAGTCAAAGGCGTTGTTTTTTGGGTTTGTTTTTTGTTTTTTGTTTTCAAAACTTTGGAGGGCTCTAGCTCAGAAGAGAAACAATTGCAGCACATACTCATGTAGGAAAATAAAGTCTTATATATATATGTATGTTGACCCCAAAAATACACTCCATAAGTTTGGTACTTAAGTTTTGAAACACCCTGTTCTTGATATTTTGCTCCCCCCCCCGCCCCCTTCACAAAAGACAACATCTTGACCATGCACATTTTTAAAATCACAGTTTGACTGTAGAGATATTTTCTCTCTCCCCCCCCCCCCCCCCCCCCTTAATGAAAAAGGGGAGAATGGGTCACCTATCTCTGATGTTCGCCGTGCGCGTGCACAGATTGTTCGGCTTTACGACTGCAATTTTGGCTTTCTTTATAATGCGTTTTTTGGGTTTATTAGTGGATTTTATGACTATTTGATGCCGCCAATCTAATTTTCAGACAATTTTACATCAGAATCAAAACTCTATAGCACTGTAGCAAAAGTTTGCAACAAACCCATTGAAAGCTGAAAAGAGAAAATTATTTGATAAGGCTCGATCTTTTTTACCCACATAAACTATAGACAATAGATATTTCTAAATCCCTCCACCTTTTAAACGACTTGTTCAGGGATCAAAAATGAGGTTGCGTTCTTTTGAAGTCAAAAAGTGTCATATTCGGAAAAGCCGTGATTCTAAATAATAAACAGTTTTTTTTATCTTTTTTTCCGTTTTAGGTGCTGTCAGCATTTGTTGCAATTGTCACGATGTAGATACGTAATATGCATAAATGGAACACTTGCGAATTCATGAAACAATAATCCTTTAATATACAGAACTAACCATTTCAAGTGCCCTTTACACATCAAGCATTCTAGGGGTATAGATTAGTAGGTGTGGAGGTTTAAGAGGTTTGTGGATTTTAATTCCCCCTCTCCCCATTTATTTTCTTGAAAAGTATCGAAAGTTTACAGTTAAAACTATGCCATTATTCACTATAACGCATTGTCATATTATTTCTTTTTTTTTCTGTTGCCGTCGGTCGATATCATATTTCGTGTTGGAAAAGCAAAGTTCCATATGGACCTATAGTTTCCAAAATTTGAAGAAGCTTCCAGTGAAAAATTTTGTACACGCAACGAACTTTTTAGGATAGGTAAATAAGTTATTCCAGAGTCAATTCCATAGCCGCAGCGAGGAAGCTGTTCAGGGGTGGAAGACACGTGACAGCCCCTCTCACTTTTTAGAGCAATTAATGCGAATTTTACCCCTCTGGCTCCCTGTGTTCTGGATTTTAAACACCTATTTTTCAACAAAACGCCAAAAATCTCCTTAAAAATCCCTTGATTCCATCGACGCTCATTGAGGGGCTTTCAATTTGCCGATCCCCCAGAATTTCAAATGTTTCGATGCAAAGACCTGTTTAGTGTGACGTCATGAAAAAAATTGGTTCCAAACAAAGGCTCCGTCTCACTCGCTCTCGTGGGTTTTCCCATACGAAACACAGTCCAAATTTTCAAATACAAGTGCTAGTAAACAACACGTTCTTTACACGTTGTGTTTATCACACCATTGGGTTCCACGTCCCTTATAAAAATTTCCGATTGTTTCAAAAAATTTTCCGATTGGATATATATTCCCGCGCTTTATTTCCCATAGAAATAATCGAAATTCCATAGAGACAATCGGAATTCGTGTAGATTCAAGCGCGCTGACTACAGCAACGATAGGTCTCATGATTGAAATAAGGCGAAATCATCTATGGTTCTATTCTTACAGTTTTAACAGCCACTTTTTTCTCAGTGATAAAATATGAGCCCGCTATCACAAACTTTTTGAAACATCGCGCATCGATGCACAATCACAGTTATATCGAAGAAAGTCCTATGTTTTGTCCTTGTCACACTCACAGTTTCTTAAGAGCACAAAATTCTAGGATATAGGCTCATCAGCACCATCACGGCATGTGTTGTACCTCGAACAATAGCTTCGATACGAAGATAAGTTAGAATGATTGAGTGTCATGGCGGTGATACTACCATAAGAGACCGTGAGTAAGACAAGGACAAAACGTAGAACGTCTTTCGGTATAACTGTGATTGTAAATTCGCTTGTGATCTTTTAGGAATTATGTTACAGTGAAAAGATACTTTAAGGCAAGTGGAATCTAATGGTGCAATAAAATTTGAGAAAACTGTTGGTTAACTAGCATGAATTTGCGTTCGAAAATTTGGATCTGGTAAATCCACGAGAGTGAGCGAGATAGAGCATTTGTTTGGAACTAACTCTGATCGTGACGTCATCACTAAACAGGTCTACTTAAGGATATGAATGAGCCTCTCTCTTTTCTATACCCCTCCCGCTCTTCATCAATACCTCGTCGCTTCTTATCGATGTACCCTCGTCAAACCGATTTTGACACTTTTACGATGCGAGAACCGAGCGCTTAATGCACCGTGAAGAAATCTTGAGACCGGTGGAGCCCAAAGGCGAGGGGCAAAGAGGGTTTCTGTGAAGGATGTTTCCACCCCCCTCCTGCCTTGGAATTTCGACTCATAGGTTGGCACAAATGACTTAGGTTGCTGGACCTGTATGGAATTCTCGTTTGAAGGAATTCGACTTTGACGCTTAATAACTTATTGAAATTAACAGGAATACCAAATCTTTTACAATTTTAAGAAAATAGACGCCGAGACCTCCTGGATTGCAGCAACAAATTAACGATTAATGAAACCAGTTTTAAGAAAACACGTTTTTAATTTTTCAAACCTTTCCCGCCAAGGTTTTGCCATAAGCAAGGCATTGGACTTATATATTAGATATGAAAATGAAAACAAGAAGCGCACCGTATATATACGGCACGCTTAAAAAATCGAAATTAAAGTTTTTGGTAAGATTCCAAACTGAGGCCCAAAAAGGGCTATTTAACATGCGCCTTGGGTATCATTTTAAGCCAATATATAGGATTTCCTTTTATGTTTTCAAGCGCTTTCAGTCTGAAGTATTGTGGTTTTTGGGCTCTCTATTTACAACGTTGCACTATGGTCGGAGACTTAAAAAAAAGTGACCAAAAATCAGTGGGAAAAAGTCATGAAAAAAATCATCGTTTTCGACTCGATAAACTTAATGTTAAATTTTCTAGTGACATTTTAAGGTTTGAAGTACTTTTTAATCGTGTTCTCTGTGATTGAAATCGGTTCATACAGCCACTCTAAAACAATTTCAAACTGATTTGTCACAACTTTTTTTAGGTTAAAAAAATGAGGCAAACGAACAGAGTCTGATGTGTGAGAATGTCCATAGGAGATTTGCATCATGGCTGTCTCCATAGCCGTAGCCAGGATATTGTCTTTCTCTCTCTTAGCCCATTTAAACACATGTGTTAGAAAAGGATGGATATAGGGGCTATCACGTGACTTCAGCCCCTGTTTCTGCCCTTTTCTAACACATGCGTTTAAATGGGCTAAGAGAGAGAAAGAAAATATCCTGGAATTACGGCTATGGCTGACGGCTGTCTCCTTGGTATTTCAAAATCACGTCCCCACAAATCCTCTCTATATAGGTATAGGTATACCTCGATGATCAAAACTCACAACTCAGTCGGTTGCAGAAACGATCACTTTCCAACAAGACAAACCCGAAGATATCTTGCGATTGAAAATGTTTCAAAACGAATTTTGGTAATCTGTTAGCTGATTGTAGTATTCTAAGCTGAAATGGGTTTCGCATATAATTAATGACTGATTTCAATCCACCGATGATTCCATCGGTTCAGAAAAGATTACACAGTTCAGTTCAGTGTATATGCCTGAAATGCACGAACATATTCTGATCTGTAATCTGTTCTCAATAGGAGGACTCGTCAATGACTTTAAAAAAACTTGGCGGATATTTTAATAATTAAACAGCGATTGCACCGATTGAGAAAATATTAAAAATCAGAGTATTTTCGTGCAGTACAGTCATACACTGAACTGAACTGTGTAATCTTTTCTCAACCGGTGGAATCATCGGTGAATTGACTGCAGGCAAAGCGGCAGCTCTGGTAGTATCATACTGTAACTTTTTTGGTAAAAAATTTGAAACTGCAATGTTGCCAAGTTTTTCACATACAACAGTGTTTAAGCTAGAAAATACAGGGTGTTTCTAAAACTTATGTCATCCGTTCTACCACATATTCTTGAACGGCGTTCATTAATTTAAATATCCGCAAGTTTTTTTTAAAGTCATTATTGACTCCACCGATTGAGAAAAGATTAAAGATGCGAGTGTAATCGTGCATGCCAATCAGGGCTGCCGTTTTGCGTATAATCAATGCTATTTTTCAATTCACCGATGATTTCACCGGTTGAGAAAAGATTACACAGTTCAATTCAGTGCATGACTGTAATAAACTAGAATACTCGCATCTGTAATCTTTTCTCAACCGATGGAGTCGTTGATGACTTTAAAAAACTTGCGGATATTTTAATTAATCAACGGAGTTTCCACCGATTAAGGAAAGATTACAGATCAGAGTATTTTCGTGCGTTACAGTCATACACTGAACTGAACTGTGTAATCTTTTCTCAACCGGTGGAATCATCGGTGAATAGAAAAATAGCATTGATTATACGCAAAACGGCAGCCCTGATGCCAATCATACATCGAACTGAACTGTGTAATATTTTCTCAACCGGTGGAATCATCGGTGGATTTAAAAATGCGATTCATTATATACGCAAGACGGCAGCTCTGCTGATTGGTCAAATAAACGAGCCGATTTTTAGACGACGTGACGCGACGTCCAGACGACTTCTGAACAGTGTTGCCAGATCGAGGGTAAAAAGCCGTATCGTCCCCATTTAAATCAATGTAAAACGTACGGCTTTTTCGCCCCAATCTGGCAACGCTGCTTCTGAACGATAGCGAGGAAATTGCTTGATGACAGAGAGGCGATGTCGAAGGATTAACAATCTTCGAGAGTAAAAAGAACTAACCCAGCTGAAAACGAGATCAACTGCATCGCAATCAACGTTCAACGTTCAACGGATGCGAACGCTCGAATGCGGTGGGTGGAAGGGAAGAGGTGGGTGGTGTCAAATTAAAATACCCCTTTTCGAGCCCACCTCCCTCTTCATCCCGCTTAATTTGAATAAAATATTTAAGTCGTTCGCTTTAAAATTCAGGCGACGGATAACAGCTGTTTTTCGGCCGAGCCTTTTCTCATTTCACAAATTCAAACGAGAGCTGAGCCGATTAGAGACAGCACGCGAGGAAAGTGCCGACTGCAGGAGGGCCTAGGTCGCCAGATCTCAACGGAAAATCCTGTAACCCATAACATTTGACTCTAAATAAACTATTTTAGATGGAGCAATAAAGAGTATTGATTGCTGTTTGAGGACCTCTGGTTCCAAACAAGCTTTGATTCAAATATACGTATTTTTTGAACGGGAATTTAGGTTATCAAATCGAGCAAACTTGCAAACTCTCTTGGCTCTTGCAAACTTTTGCTACAGGGGATTGAAGAGTTGATTCTTGCATAAAAACCTGGAAAAATGACGATGAGTACACTATAAATCACGAAATATTCACTCTCAAAATCGGGCTTAGTGGCGGAGAGACGCAGGTCTCATGGGATATTCCTATCTAAATTGAGACATATCTCTGTGTTTCCGTAGAGAAAGTGACATAATAGACAGGAATCTCCCATGATACCTGCGTTAAACTGCCATTACGATCTTGCCGTTGTAGCAGGCATGTGAGTTTAATACTGAATTTTAGAC
Organism: Trialeurodes vaporariorum; assembly: GCA_011764245.1. Classification (NCBI taxonomy): domain Eukaryota; kingdom Metazoa; phylum Arthropoda; class Insecta; order Hemiptera; family Aleyrodidae; genus Trialeurodes; species Trialeurodes vaporariorum. The sequence goes on along the minus strand of VMOF01000001.1, from coordinate 10,901,294 downwards.
TTTCTTAGTGGGATTTTTGTGATTTCCGCTGGTCATTCTATCAGATTGGACTATTTTTTTGCTTATAGCAAAAGTTTGCAAGAGCCCCATTAATGCCGCATTTTTACACTTATGAATTTTACGTCCTCAGTTAATTTAGAATATTTTTGCGTATTTTTATCCAAATCGAAAGATCCATTTTTGAAATATTTAAATTTTTCCCTTGTTTGACCCATTTTCCCATTGATTTTAATATAAATAATTTTTAATCCATAACCAAAAATTAAATTTAAAAAAAAAAACAAAAAATTTTCCTTCTGGGGAATGTTAAAAACAACTTCTTTGCAAAATGTCGGTGCAAATGGACCAATGGTTCAAAAGTTAGCTGTATTCCAGACTGGCCACATACATACACCACAGACATTTTATGCATTCATCCTTCCCTTGACTCTTCCACTTATGATTAAGAAATCTTGAAATTTCATGGATGGATGTTCTTTTTTCTTTAGGATAGTATTAGGCATGATGAGAGTCAATTATTTTAAAATTATAATAATTGACTCAGTCGCAGTGGGCCAAGAATCGATATAAAAATACATTGAAAATCTCTGAGCCATCGCAATACTTTCTCAATTTTTCCAACTTCGATAGTATGAGGAGGTAAAAACGTTGACGCACTGTCTAAAACTACCTTAAAAATTAAATTTCTCCAAATTGTATTTTCAAATAATGAATCAACATGATTACAAGATGTAGACGTTTATGAAAAAAAGTGGTTTTGGGCTGGGGGGGGGGCTTCCCCCCTCCATCTAATCAGAGGAAGAGCTTTATCTATTTCTATAATAGTTTTTTTCTAAAATAATTAGTATCATGGTAAAACTGGGTGCCAGATTACAACTCCTTACCAATTTTCAATAAACTTTAAAATCAGAACAGACACCAAGGGGTGCATTAAAGTAGTCAATTTTGTTGGTAGAAATCAGAAAATCACCTTCTTCAAAATATCCTCACTTGATTCATACCTGATGAGTAAGCAAAGCTCATTGAAATAAAATGTCTCTCATTAAACCAAAAATTTGAAATTCAATGGGCTTTTCTCCGCTGAGCGAGAGTGAAGCCCTCTTAAATTGTCAGCTCCGAGCAAGTAGTTGCGAGTCGAGACATTAATCCGGTGCAGTTAAACAGTGCAACTAATCTGGGTCACAGACTTCGCTAACTCGCGTCGCTCCCTCTTGTTATAAATGTCAACTTCTCGGCGTTCATTTGCAGAAATGAAGTTAACATAAAACAAATCGCAGAACAGAGACGGATTATGGTATCATTAGACATTGTTTTGATGCACCAATTTTTATCACCCATCACACTGACTTACCAAGACTCGCAATATGATACAAACGCATTGTTTACTGTTGAAAATGCAATGCGCCCATTTTAATGTAAGCTCTGTTATAAATACTTTCCAATGTATTAACAGGATTTTACTTGAAATGTACTCACTACACTCAGACCTTTCAACGAAAGAGCTCTAGCAATAGAGAGGATTTGTGGGACATGATATCGAAATCAGTGGCGTAGCGTGCAATTTGGCAGCGTTGTAATGTGTCCATTTAAATCCTCAAAAAAGATCGAATGCGAAGGTGTTCACCGAACACCCTATAGTTCGATTCTTTTAATTCGTTTAAATGGACAAATTACGCACGCTACGCTACTGATTGAAACTTCAAGAAGACAGCCACGACGGAAATCTCTTATGGACATTTTCACACAGGCGCGGTTTGTTTGCCTCTTTTTTTTTAACCTTTAAATTTAAACAAACAAAAAAATTGTGACAAATACATTCGAAAGTGGTTATAAACGAAAGTGCAAGTGTTTTAGAGTTGCTATTCGGACACAGAAATCGATGAGACCGGTTCTTTTGGAAGGATTTGCACGATAAATAAACTGGCACATGACAGAAAAAAGCAAAATTTTCTCACCTGGATAGTTGTATTAGAATTATGTGTCCAGATAGCCACTCTTAAACACTTACTGGAACTTTTAAAGGTGATTATGAATGATTTTGAACTTAGCAATTGTTTTAAGCGTGCCGTATATATACGGTGCGCTTCTTGTTTTCATTTTCATATCTAATATATAAGTCCAATGCCTTGCTTATGGCAAAACCTTGGCGGGAAAGGTTTGAAAAATTAAAAACGTGTTTTCTTGAAACTGGTTTCATTAATCGTTAATTTGTTGCTGCAATCCAGGAGGTCTCGGCGTCTATTTTCTTAAAATTGTAAAAGTTTTGGTATTCCTGTTAATTTCAATAAGTTATTAAGCGTCAAAGTCGAATTCCTTCAAACGAGAATTCCATACAGGTCCAGCAACCTAAGTCATTTGTGCCAACCTATGAGTCGAAATTCCAAGGCAGGAGGGGGGTGGAAACACCCTTCACAGAAACCCTCTTTGCCCCTCGCCTTTGGGCTCCACCGGTCTCAAGATTTCTTCACGGTGCATTAAGCGTTCAGGATACGCATCGTATAAGTGTCAAAATCTGTTTGACGAGGGTACATCGATAAGAAGCAACGAGGTATTGATGAAGAGCGGGAGGGGTATAGAAAAGAGAGAGGCTCATTCATATCCTTAAGTAGACCAGGGACCAAATAATGTTAGGTCCCGAGCATTGAATTGCGTGCATCTTGCGTGCGGTTTCGACGAATCAGAGAGCTTACGCACGGTCATGTGACCATGCGTAAGTTACGCTCGGGACCGAACACTATTTGGTCCCTGTTTAGTGATGACGTCACGATCAGAATTAGTTCCAAACAAATGCTCTATCTCGCTCACTCTCGTGGATTTACCAGATCCAAATTTTCGAACGCAAATTCATGCTAGTTAACCAACAGTTTTCTCAAATTTTATTGCACCATTAGATTCCACTTGCCTTAAAGTATCTTTTCACTGTAACATAATTCCTAAAAGATCACAAGCGAATTTACAATCACAGTTATACCGAAAGACGTTCTACGTTTTGTCCTTGTCTTACTCACGGTCTCTTATGGTAGTATCACCGGCATGACACTCAATCATTCTAACTTCTCTTCGTATCGAAGCTATTGTTCGAGGTGCAAAACATGCCGTGATGGTGCTGATGAGCCTATATCCTAGAATTTTGTGCTCTTAAGAAACTGTGAGTGTGACAAGGACAAAACATAGGACTTTCTTCGATATAACTGTGATTGTGCATCGATGCGCGATGTTTCAAAAAGTTTGTGATAGCGGGCTCATATTTTATCACTGAGAAAAAAGTGGCTGTTAAAACTGTAAGAATAGAACCATAGATGATTTCGCCTTATTTCAATCATGAGACCTATCGTTGCTGTAGTCAGCGCGCTTGAATCTACACGAATTCTGATTGTCTCTATGGAATTTCGATTATTTCTATGGGAAATAAAGCGCGGGAATATATATCCAATCGGAAAATTTTTTGAAACAATCGGAAATTTTTATAAGGGACGTGGAACCCAATGGTGTGATAAACACAACGTGTAAAGAACGTGTTGTTCACTAGCACTTGTATTTGAAAATTTGGACTGTGTTTCGTATGGGAAAACCCACGAGAGCGAGTGAGACGGAGCCTTTGTTTGGAACCAATTTTTTCATGACGTCACACTAAACAGGTCTTTGCATCGAAACATTTGAAATTCTGGGGGATCGGCAAATTGAAAGCCCCTCAATGAGCGTCGATGGAATCAAGGGATTTTTGAGGACATTTTTGGCGTTTTGTTGAAAAATAGGTGTTTAAAATCCAGAACACAGGGAGCCAGAGGGGTAAACTTCGCATTAATTGCTCTAAAAAGTGAGAGGGGCTGTCACGTGTCTTCCACCCCTGGACAGCTTCCTCGCTGCGGCTATGGAATTGACTCTGGAATAACTTATTTACCTATCCTAAAAAGTTCGTTGCGTGTACAAAATTTTTCACTGGAAGCTTCTTGAAATTTTGGAAACTATAGGTCCATATGGAACTTTGCTTTTCCAACACGAAAAATGATATCGACCGACGGCAACAGAAAAAAAAAAGAAATAATATGACAATGCGTTATAGTGAATAATGGCATAGTTTTAACTGTAAACTTTCGATACTTTTCAAGAAAATAAATGGGGAGAGGGGGAATTAAAATCCACAAACCTCTTAAACCTCCACACCTACTAATCTATACCCCTAGAATGCTTGATGTGTAAAGGGCACTTGAAATGGTTAGTTCTGAATATTAAAGGATTATTGTTTCATGAATTCGCAAGTGTTCCATTTATGCATATTACGTATCTACATCGTGACAATCGCAACAAGTGCTGACAGCACCTAAAACGGAAAAAAAAATAAAAAAAACTGTTTATTATTTAGAATCACGGCTTTTCCGAATATGACACTTTTTGACTTCAAAAGAACGCAACCTCATGTTTGATCCCTGAACAAGCCGTTTAAAAGGTGGAGGGATTTAGAAATATCTATTGTCTATAGTTTATGTGGGTAAAAAAGATCGAGCCTTATCAAATAATTTTCTCTTTTCAGCTTTCAATGGGTTTGTTGCAAACTTTTGCTACAGTGCTATAGAGTTTTGATTCTGATGTAAAATTGTCTGAAAATTAGATTGGCGGCATCAAATAGTCATAAAATCCACTAATAAACCCAAAAAACGCATTATAAAGAAAGCCAAAATTGCAGTCGTAAAGCCGAACAATCTGTGCACGCGCACGACGAACATCAGAGATAGGTGACCCATTCTCCCCTTTTTCGTTAAGGGGGGGAGGGGGAGAGAAAATATCTCTACAGTCAAACTGTGATTTTAAAAATGTGCATGGTCAAGATGTTGTCTTTTGTGAAGGGGGCGGGGGGGGAGCAAAATATCAAGAACAGGGTGTTTCAAAACTTGAGTACCAAACTTATGGAGTGTATTTTTGGGGTCAACATACATATATATAAGACTTTATTTTCCTTCATGAGTATGTGCTGCAATTGTTTCTCTTCTGAGCTAGAGCCCTCCAAAGTTTTGAAAACAAATAACAAAAAACAAACACAAAAAAACAACGCCTTTGACTCATCTCCTTATAGATACATCTGATCTAAATTTATTTTTTTCATAATTTCTCACCAAACAAGCTCAATTGGACAGCACTTGTCACAAAAGAACCGAGTGACATTTTTGATAAAATTGAGTTATTGATTGATAGAGCTAGCAATACTGAATCTCGAAGCAACAAGAGCTTCTTCTGTAATAACAACTATTTCCCGTCAAAATTCCAGGTAAAAGTGAGCTGGTGAGCCTCATTGATGTCATTGTCCATATGATGAAATAAAATGAGAACTTGGTTCCTTTGGCTGATTAGGTTAAACCTTAATCCGAGTCACGTAAGGAACCAACTCCGACTTGGTTCCTTTCAGTGGCGGCTCGTGCGATTTGGCAACCATGCTTTTTTACCATTTAAACCTATGCAAAAGTATCGATATCTTGGGGGTGCATTGCACCTCCTGAAGATCGATTGTTTTACATAGGTTTAAATGGAGGGATTCCACTGTTGCCACATTGCACGAGCCGCCACTGGTTCCTTTTATAGAATTGGGAACGGACTTAAGTCCGGATTAACGGATTTTAAAATAATCAACAGTGTAAACCAACTCTGCCGTTTGGTTTCTCTTAGAGTTTCGTTTTTCGTGATTATGCCAAAAAAAAGAAGAAAGGAACCAAGTCACTTTAAACGCTAAAAATTAAGTACCTTTCCTACATAGTAAATTCCACTTTTCCGGTATTGAAATGCAAAAACACAAAACGGTAGTTGAATGAAATCAAAACGTAAGTAATTCCAAGTTTTTTGTTTAAATGCTAGCTCTTCAACTTTGGACTCAATTTTCTCGAGATCAGCTCCATGTTGAATGCTGTCTAATTATTATCATTGCTAGCAAAAGCATTAAAGCTGTTCAGACTTTAGTGGCACGCTTTTCCAACACCTGCGTGTTGGAATTTTCCCTGCTTGTCTTTTCATCTCTTTAGTGAGGGATCATAATTCGAATCAGATATAGCTGATCGAAATTTTGTGACAGAGTTTGGGTTAGGTTTACCGTCATTTCCACTGCGCCTTGCAAATTCTAAGTTTGAATGGGGCTCTTGCAGACTTTTGCTACGGGGGATTGAAGAGTTGATTTTTGCATAAAAACCTGTAAAAATGACGATGAGTACACAAAAAAGTCACGAAATTCACTCTCAGAATCGGGCATAATGGCGATTCAAGGCAGGTATCATGGAAGATTCCTATCTAATTTGAGACATATCTCTGTGTTTTCGAAGAGAAAGTGACAGATTAGAGAGGAACCTTCCATGATGCCGGCGTTGAAGCGCCATTACGATCTTGCATTTAAAGCAGTTTTGTGAGTTCATTACGGAATTTTAGATTTTTTCAGTGTGATTTTCGTGACTTTCGCTGGTGTTTACATCCTATTGGGTTATTTCCGATTTCCTCACGGCAAAAGTTTGCTAGAGCCCCATTCTGTGTCCAGATATCCACTCTAAAATAATTGCTCTCTCGTTTAAAACCAATTTCTTTTTGATTAATTACAATTCTTGATTTAAGGTTAAAAAAATATATGAGGCAAACAAACCCCAGAATCAAATGGTCCATGCTGCCTCACTTTGAGATAGGACTTATAACATGTATGACCCCCATTGATCCCCTCTATTGGTCTAGCTTGTTGGTAACCCTAATCTTTATTTTGAAACTAACAGGTTACCAAAGCATCGCCAACGAACATCAACTTATTGCGCGGCAACTCTCAGTTGAGAGCGCGTTTATTTATCAATGGAAACACTTACAAGACAAGCTTTCGTTCGAGTGCCTTCAATTCTTCGCGTAGGCAATACCAACTCCCCTGAGTACGAACAGTTAACTACCTCCCCTAGATAGATAGAAGAGTACCATGGTTCTTTTGAACTAACCTAAAACCTTCCACCATAAGGTTAGTGAGTGTGAGAGATACTATGTCAATCGACCTCACTTGCATTCATTAAGGCTTACAGGATTTTTTCCATCACATAATTTCCGGCCTTATTTCACAATCAACCTTATTACCTTATGGCCTTATTTCCGGAAGGAATCTTTCTAAGGTATGTTTGACGAGTGTTTTTCTTTTGTGAATTCATTGATTGAAGCCAATGAGCTATAACTTTAGAGTGGTGGCGGGCTGGTCCACCTTGTGCCACACAGGGTAGAAGGAATCCCAGGAAAAAGCGGAATTCGGACGGCAGATTCCAAGGTTTGAGGTTAAATTTTGAAGGTAGTTTCCGGCGATGCCCTAGTTTGTTTACGGAACGACCGGAAACGACCTACAAAATTTAACTTCAAAATCAAGTTTTACGGCAAGATGGTGGCGCCCTAGGTGACAATAATGAACCAGCGGAACGTTCCTTGATGTGCCACTCAAAAGTTATAGCTCATTGATTGTAGCCAAGGACTGTTGACTTTTTAAGCAGCGCGATGTGGTGTCCAAGCCCCACGGCTCGAACCAATCCACCCTAAAATCATCTTAACTCAAAGTAAACTTTTCGAATTTCCCGCCAAAATTGGCATCACTGCACAATGGTCTGAAATCGACAAATAGTGGCCAAAAATCACTGTAAAAAAATTCACCAAATATCATCGTTTTTATTCCTTTTAAATTTAATATAAGATTTAATTTCCAGTGACATTTTTTGGTTTAAAGTACGTGTCCAAAGCATTCTCCATGATTAAATTAGTCTTGAAAATATATGAATGATAAAATAATGAGAAATTTACTTTTTTATTTTTGGCCACTTTTTTGACAATTTCAGACTATAGTGCATTGGTCCACTGTGCGTCGCGTCGCGTCGCGCCGCCGCACGGTGGATCGTGTCAATGGGGAGCAGCGGACATAGTTACACTGCACGCTTAAAACATTACAGAAAGACATCCGGCACATGTAACCTGACTGAAATTTGACGTAGATTTCATTTCTTTATTCATATTTAAGCTAAGAATTGAATAAATTAATTTTAGAGCCAGATAACCTCTTATTGTAAATTGTGAAATCTTGCATAATTAATGACTTAATTATCATTAGTGACTATTTTAATATAGAGCTGATTAAATTCGTTATTTTACAGTAAATTGCCGTCCTCCCACCCAAAAAAACACCCCTGCCCCCTCCCCTTCCCCATAACTACTTATCCTTTTCACAATATCCCTTTGAAGGTACCTGAACTATTGATGATAGTCAGAAAAGGAAAACAAATTATGAACTTACAATTTTTCATAATACATACAAAAGGAGGAGCAAAAATAGCTTCAACAAAACTTTCGCGAGAAAATATTATTAGATACTAAGAAAGAAGAGGCAAAAAGAGCTTTGGAGAAAAGTTTTGATTTTTTTGATTGTTTTCTCGCGTAATTTATGTCTAAGATGTGAAATTAATTTGACGGGATTCCACCAGAAAATGGCATCACTGTAAGTCGATGTGTATCTACATTAGTTGGTGCAGCTGAAGACAAAGTAATTTAACTTTATAGATTTTAGTTGCCAGATTTCAACTTGAATCTCAAAATATTACAAACTCGTGAGTGGGAGATTTCATTACGCACTCTGAAATTTGGCAATATTGCATCAGTTGACCCCCTCCCCCTTCATCGAAATAATTACATATTTCGAAAAAATATGACTTGAAAAATATAATCCAGCCTTTGGAAAAAGTGCTCGTTGATTTTTATCGGCTCTACCTGTAAATGGAGGAAGAACTTGGAGCATATGGCTGGATTTTGAGGTTTTTGCGCGCGCGAAATCACGAGTTCTATTGTTACATTTCTAAGCCCCACGAGCGGCCGGGCAAAATCGGGCATTTACTGGCGGTTGATCTAGGATCCCTGGGGTATAAGGAACATTTTGATGGGTCTGTGAACTGGAAATTCTCCCGAAATCATGTTCAAAACTCCACTTATATCCATAAAAAGAGAAATTTTAGGCCATTTTTTAGAATCAACATTTTATGGTCAAAATTTGAGAAAAAAATACAATAACAGCATTTTTGTAACCTTAAACATCCTTTAAACATGAAGAAATAGCATTGATTTGAAATTGATGCGAGGTTTAGACGTGGAGCTACGGTAAATGTGCGAAATTCACTTCGAAATTTCACACACAAAATAAAGAAGTGACAAACTTTTGCATTAACCTGTTTCCTGAGCCTCCAAAATCATTTCCTAGACCATTTCATGGCATTTTGCTAATGTAAGTACCCTAAATGAAAGAAAAATGCCCCAAAACATGCTATAGCAACACTCTGATTTTTGGCCCTATGTCCGCTGCTTACCATGGGGACGATCCACAGTGCGCCGCTCTAAGCTCTCAGCGATTGTCCTAGAGGTGTTTAAACGATTCTCGATCCATACGATACCGTACTATGGTACGATACTGATGAGTTACCAGATTCCTCGCCTCGTCTCCTTACAAGGAGAGAAATCTCCTGATCCCTTCAATTCGATTCCAGCCCCCTGTCCCCCTATCTCCCTCCCACCCCGATCCTGACCTTTCCGAGTCATCAGTGCCACCCCTGAAAAGCCTAAATGGGAATGAAATGAGATTGTGACTGTTGCAGTCGCGTCCGCTCGTCGTCACATCCATTCCCGAAACCAGTGTTACCAAATATTGCTGCTTTTTCTATGTGTTCTTATGGGGGAAAAGCCGCAAGATCTGGCAACACTGCCAGATCTCTCCTTCTCTCTCTCTCTTCTCCGATTAGAACGCGAGTGTTAGACAAGGACAGATTAGGGGCAGTCACGTGATTTTCGCCCCCTCTTCTATCGATTTCTAACTCATGCGATCTAATGGGGAAAAGAGAGAGAAAGACAATATCTAGTGTTATCTATGTGTTCTTACGGGAAAAGCCGCAAGATCTGGCAACACTGCCAGATCTCTCCTTCTCTCTCTCTCTTCTCCCATTAGAACGCGAGTGTTAGACAAGGAAAGGCAACACTGCCAGATCTCTCCTTCTCTCTCTTTCTCTTCTCCGATTAGAACGCGAGTGTTAGACAAGGACAGATTAGGGGCAGTCACGTGATTTTCGCCCCCTCTTCTATCGATTTCTAACTCATGCGATCTAATGGGGAAAAGAGAGAGAAGGGCAATATCTAGTGTTCTATGTGTTCTTACGAGAAAAGCCGCAAGATCTGACAACACTGCCAGATTTCTCCTTCTCGCTCTCTCTTCTCCCATTAGTACGCGAGTGTTACACAAGGACAGATTAGGGGCAATCGCGTGATTTTCGCCCCCTCTTCCATCGATTTCTAACTTATGCGATCTAATGGGGAAAAGAGAGCAGTGTTCTATGCGTTCTTATGGGAAAAACCGCTAGATCTGTTAACACTGCCCGAAACAGAATCCAACTCAATCACCGAGAGTGAGGGATAAAGAACGACCAATGTGTGTGAGGGATGTGGGGTGGTAGGATCAGTAGAGGAGGGCGGGAAGGGGGTAAGAAGCGTCATGGAGGGCTTCGTTTTGGGGAGAACGGACCAGTACGATTGGCGCTGCCGTTCGCATGACACATATTTGTTCGATTTGGGAATTGAACGTGTTACGCTCATGCCGAAAAGGGGAGGGATTAGAGAATGAGAGAGGGGATGTAATAAAGCTGCCAGGTTTATAGATACGTGACAAAGATTACAAGGAATCTGGATGTTGAAGGTGTTTCCAGGGTCGATTAGTTCTAACCGTGGTGTCTACGATGCGCAGCTCAAAACGTTAACAGCTTTTTGACTATAGTTAAGGTGATTCTTTAGCGTTTAATGCCGATTTCTGCCACCAGAGCGCTACCGTTCGATTAATGTCAAATTGCAGGCCGAAAGTGATTCAAATTTAAGAAAACGAAACGTCAGTTACTCGCCGTACCTTTATGATTTTATGAATGAAATTTGTCTTCAAAGATTCGGAAAAAGAAAACTATAGCCAGTTTGCAGTTTAAAATAACGCATGTGCATCAAAACGGACAACTTTGAAGTCTAGGGGATGGTTAACAAACTATGAGCTCTTCAATTATCAAGCGTGATTTATTTTAACAGCAAGTTTTCGATTTTCGCACCATTTTTTTTTTTTTTTTTTTTTTTATATACCTATTAACTTCTCAGGTTTCTTGATTGAAAAAATATTTATTCAAAACGTCTCCGGTGTACCGTAGTTGAATTCATCAGATAAAGAGAATGCTCAGTTGCAAAGGAGTCGAATCGGTCCAAGTTTCACCCTCTTTTGAGTGAGTGAACTACATAGTTCAAGTTCATACGTTAAAAACGCCTTCAAAACGCCTTGATGCAATTTGATGTGTCAGAGAGTGAAGAAGAGATCATTGCATGGAGACAGTTGAAGAGTCCAGGTGGAGGACTCCAGGACTCCTTCACTCTTACCATCAATTAGTAGCGATGCTTCAAAGCGTCAACGGATGCAAGTAAATGATTTTTGTAAAGTCGTTGCATGGAGTCAAAGATTATATTTTTTACATTTTCGTTTTGCTGAGAATGGAAGTATTTTCTTCAAACAATAGATCATGAAGAAAAAAAAATAAAATAGTTAAATGAAGTGTTTTATTCCGGCTCTCTTTCTCTCTATCCCTCTTTATCTTTCTTTATCTCTCTTTCCCTCTATTTTCCTCTCTATCTCACTCTTACTGTCACTCATTCTCATTCTCCCTCTCTCTCCCTCTCTCTCTCCCTCCCTCTCTCTCTCTCACTCACTCACTCATACTCACTCACGCTCTCTCTCTCTCTCTCTCTCTCTCTCTCTCTCTCTCTCTCTCTCTCTCTCTCTCTCTCTCTCTCTGCCTAACCCCCTCTCTCTCTCTTACTCTCACCCATTCTCTCTCACCTCCCCCCCTCTCTCTCTGCTGAATGTTCTACCATTGCGGTATTTTTATGTCATTTTACCGCTTATACAAATGGAGATATAGGTACCCACGTACCTCAAATAAAAATTTTACCCGTCAAAACAGAAAAAAGAGAGGGTGATAGTAGTAAAATAAACTTATCACGCTGAGGGTTCCTGCAACTGAAAGTTCCGGTGTAGATGGGGGAGGGGGATTTTTTTCTCCTTTCTTCTTAGGTTTGGGATATGAGGTTAGAGTAGTATTAGTGATTTCTACAACCAGCACCCCTTTTGAAAATATGGTAGAGTAAGTGGCTTGTTGTATATTGATCACCAAGTGTCGCTGTACCGTCGAATGAGATCCGAGTACGTTAGCACCTACTTGTATACGTCAACTGCACCTGCTTGTGACGTGAAACTAGTTCCCAACTCAACCAATTCTCATCCATAGACTTGCGAGGAGGGTAAGCACATAGACGGGCGAAAATATAAAGTTTTAGCCGTGAAACAACAACACCTTTTTTGCTTCAACCTTGAAAAGTTTCCAGATAGTTTAACCGGAATATTGAAAATACTTATGAATCTTATTTATTTTTCTGCTCATTAGTTTCCGCCAATCATCTTTGACTTATTTAGGTCAATTCGTATTCTTGACCACTTTAATCAATAACTATGCATTTACTCACCTTTCTAACCTGCTTAAACTTCTTTTCCTCACATTTGAAAACATTTTGACATTTGATGGCATCTCCTTTGAAGCCATCTAGGGCAACGTGACTGGTTCATCTCACAGAAGATGGACCACGGTCTATCGGTGGGATTAATATAGCTTACACTACCTGGTAAATGGTGGATAGACTTCCCAAAGACTAATATTCACGGAGAAAAAATACTGGCGTAATTTACCATCATGATAGCTGATTTTGACCTCAGCAAAAAATTATGGTAAATTTCGCCAGAATGATGGACAACTCTGGTGACTTTGTCCATCATTCTGGTGAAATTTACCATCATTTTTTGCTAAGGTCAAAATCAGCTATCATGATGGTAAATTATACCAGTCTTTTTTCTACGTGTTCAATTACTCCAACCGCCCGTAAGGTTTATCATCAAAGTTTATTTATGCCTTTCCCTACATGTTCAGGTACAATTTTATTTTTGCTGTTGTATTTAAGAAATTCTGTAAAGACATTTGGTTATAGGATTATCCAGTTTAGCAATTCCCGTTTGGCAAAAATTGCAATTCAAACATGCTGAATTATCGTTTAAATTGCTGATCTAGCAATTTCTGTTCTGCAAAAATCGCAGAACAGAAATGATGATGATGATGATCTCTCTCTCTCTCTCTCTCTCTCTCTCTCTCTCTCTTTCTCTCTCTCTCTCTCTCTCTCTCTCTCTCTCTCTCTCTCTCTCTCTCTCTCTCTCTCTCTCTCTCTCTCTCTCTCTCTCTCTCTCTCTCTCTCTCTCTCTCTCTCTCTCTCTCTCTCCCATTTAATGCGTTGATCCAGCATTTTTTTTTTCTGCGAAGATCGCAGCAATGCTCTTGCGTCTCAGTAGATCTTTGGTATGCCGCCCCAGAATTTGAAATACAAGGTGTTGAAAAATTGTTCCCGAATATTTCAAAGGCGGATTTTACAGGTCAAAATAAGACTTTTTTCCCTACAAACATGTGTCCGAAAATGCCCCCCTTTTGAGCTACAGCCCCCCAAAGTTTTAAAAAATTTACGGTTTTTTGGGAATAGCGACCACTATTATGAACCAAATGTCCTAAAAATTGGTGTCCCATGGTATTTTTACGTGTAAAATCCATTAATGACCTCGACAAATTCATAAATTGAGTCTGACTGTACTTTTCACGCAATCTTGTACCTTTAACGGCACGAATTTTATGTTACGGATTAAAAATTTGAAGAATAATTACCGAAACAGATGCGAAAAACCCTTAGAAAGATTTTTGGTCCTCTTTGTTTCTTTCGATACGACGCGTTTTAAGCGAGATAATCGCTGTACAGTGTGGAAAAGTCAGCGCTTTTACCATGAAAAGCGGCAGTGAGTATGCAACCCGCCTCTCCGCTGCTTCTTCGGGCCGGCCGCTATGGTAAAAGCGCTGACTTTTCCCTACTGTGCAGCTATTATCTCGCTTAAAACGCGTTGTATCGAAAGAAACAAAGAGGACCAAAAAGCTCTCTAAGGATTTTTCGCATCTGATTTCGGTAATTATTCTTCAAAGTTTTAATCCGTAACATAAAATTCGTGCCGTTAAAGGTACAAGTTTGCGTGAAAAATACAGTCAGACTCAATTTATGAATTTGTCGAGGTCATTAATGGATTTTACACGTAAAAATACCATGGGACACCAATTTTTAGGACATTTGGTTCATAATAGTGGTCGCTATTCCCAAAAAAACGTAAATTTTTTAAAACTTTGGGGGGGCTGTAGCTCAAAAGGGGGGCATTTTCGGACACATGTTTGTAGAAAAAAAAAGTCTTATTTTGACCTGTAAAATCCGCCCCTGAAATATTCGGGAACAGTTTTTTAACACCCTTTATAAGCCGGGTTTTTAGCAGAAGAGACATGCTAAAATAGCATCACACGC